>JBBPCS010000375.1:6617090-6644896 GCA_037974645.1 Hollardia meadi
AACCCCTTGAATTAAAGCTGAAAGTCTACACTTCAACCACATCCTGATTGTTTCATTTCAAATCCATTGTGGCAGTGCACAGAGGCAAAATTACAAAAATTGTGTCCCTGTCCAAATACTTATGGACCTAACTGTATGTCGAGTTTGTATGTTACATGAACTCAATGCATGAGTTGCAAAAAAGCACACTGAAGAAAGGACCATATGTAAATGATTTCTCACTTAAAGAATTCATTCTTTTCTTCTTCCGTCTTCAAGGTCAGGCTCTTAAGAAAATTCATCACTTCCAGAAAGTCATTCCTATTCAGAGAAAAATACATAATGTGTTTGAAAACAAATAATTTTCAGTATGAACTGATAACAGAAAAAGCAAACATAACCACACTTACCTGAAAAAGTCGTGAGTCAGCAGGGAGCTGAGTGGAGGTCGAGACAAGGGGTCAGAGTTCAGCAGGCCCGCCTGCAGAGTCTTCTTCAAGCTGTCAGACAGCTCCTGTGACACTGGAAACAACAAAGGAAAGAGAAGAACAAGTATAAGAGAAGGTACCTGTGTATGCTGATACAAAAGGATGCAACATTACGATTGAGGTAAACACAGCTGCAAACATTAACAAAGCCATCGCTCTACTCACCAAAGTCATTCAGGCAAGAGATCAGAGCCTCCACCATCGTGCCAAAAGAGTAACAGTCCCGAGAGTGAGCATTTTTCTCTGGAAGCATTTTAAAACCCTCCACCTGTCAACAACATGTTTCATGAGAACTTGTGAATAAAAGAGGAAAATTCTTCCATTCTTCCATCATGACCTTTAATCTGCTTACCTGCTCTTCTGGGGGAATACAGCTGGCCTCTCTCACATTCTGAATGCTTGTTAGAAACTTGAGTTGAAGAAAATAGAAAATCAAAACATAAAACTGGTAAGCTTAGGAAGTCTTCAAATGTCTGACCTAGGTGCTCTACAAAGAAAAGAAAAAAATACACAGACAGGCAGCATATGGGAAACATTCTGCCTATTACTCAATCTCTTACCTCAGGCGTCGCTTCAGAGAACTTGCAGACAGTCTCCATTCCTCCCAGTTTCCAATGACCATCTTCACTGACAAACACAGATGAAATGCAGATGTTGTTGTGGCTAGATTTGCCCTGGTGGTTAAGGAAGACAGGTTAGGAACATATCCATTATCCAAGTCTGTCTAACACAGACAAAATGACAGACACACACCACATGGCCTATGACTTCTGTGAAACATGAAAACGGCACCTCATTAGATACTTTTTACAATGACGCCTTTAACTTGTTTTTCTTTCTTTAATTCATTAAGATAATTGTGCAGAGGCCACCTGCGTCCAGAGCAACTGCTTCCCATGCTTCTTTTTGCTCACCCTCTCGTGCAGAAAGACTAGTGCCTGCAGGAGGTCGTAGATGCCTGCGCTGATTTCCTCTGGGGAGAGGTTGTCCAGCAACAGCTCCAAGGGCTGCACACGCTCTGTCACCAGGTGGATGCCACCATCCTGCACTGAGCAGGACAGGAAGCGCAGCAGACATGGATGCCTCAAGGTCTTCAGGTGCTGCAGGAAATTAAAATATTTCTTTATTTCCCACAAAAAGTTGTGCAGGTGATTGAAAATCCATGAGTAGGAACTGATTATGCAGTCTGTGAGCCAACACTACTAATTAGCAACTTAAATCAAATACAGACTGCTGTAAATGGGAAGCATAAAAAACATATTTTGGTGGCATTGGTTATATCGAAGTTCAGAGTACTTTGCTTTTATCTATCTATCTATCTTTGTTTGAAATATAATGTTTTAAACAAACTTTTCTGTCTTGTCCACCAGGTTGGGCACTTGTATGTGCAAGACACTAAACAACGACTATATAACATTACACTACTACAACTAAAACAACAGCTACTGAGGCTGTCAGTGCGACATGGTGCCAGATGAGATTTCAGTATAACTACCTTGGCAGCTTTGTTGACTTTGTCCTCATTGCCTCGCTTGTGAACAAACACGGAAGCGGACTTTCCATCCTGGAGAATGGCCGAGTACATGGTGAGTCCTGAGGGCAGAGTTAGCAGTGGCTCCTCCAGGATACAGCTTCGCACCGCGCTGCTCTCCGCACCCATGGCCGCGTTTGTTTCTGGACCTGGAGGGCAATGAGGAGGACAGAGGGACGTAAAATATGCTAGCAAAACATTATGTGGCAATGCAAAGTTGTCAGTCGTCACACATGCAAATATAAACACGCCACAGAGTCACACGCTGATACCTGTTCCACTGTATTGGATGTACCGCTGCTGTGTGGGAAGTTAGCTACTGTTATTAGTTGCCTGGCTGGCTAACCTCGGCGCTATGTTAGCCAGCTTGTCATGGCTATGCTTGTCGGCAGCCTTTCCACCTCCAAACGATCATGCTAATCGCGATGTGGCGCAAAATTAGCCGAGTTATTTTATTTTATTATTATTATTTTTACAAAATTAGCAAACTGTTAGTTACAAAAGTACAAGATACATTTCTAGTCCCTTCTCGTCAAATCAACGATGCTAACGTGGAGCGAAGCTGCGCTGTAAACACGGAGTCTTCCGGTAAAAGACGAAACCACAGAGCAGGGGGCGGTGTTACTTTTAAAAATGTTAGAGAAATTAGTCACTGAGGCTTGTTAGCTAGGGGTTTTGGAAAATGGTTGCAAGTATTTAAGAAATTTATATCACCTAGGTATAAAATGCTACACTGATCTGCTTAAATGTAACTTTTAAAATCACACAGGACCACAAGTACCCCTGTTCTGAAAGATAATGGTCGCAGCCAAAGTGGTGCGAGGTAACGCAGGTATGTACGCAGAGTGACTACCATATGGTGGCAAAGATGAAAGTAGAAACTGTCAGAATCGGTTCAAAAGCTGAAAAGTTTGTTCTACCTTGGTCTCGGGAAATGAACGCCTGTGGTCAGTTGTGTGTCTGTGCTGCACCAGTATGAAAACGCTATTTAGGAAACCTGGAATAGACCAAACCAGCTATATCGCAGGTGACAGCTCTCCCACGGTGTCATGAACTTCGCGTTGCGATTAAAGTGAGTTTTTATAATTAAGCTTTAATATAACATTGGTTGCAATTCATGACGCTGTGGCTAGGAATCACCCCAACATGAGAACACCAGTTCAATATATAATATAAAGTGACAGGAAGGGGCATAGTGTGAAACATTGTCTTGATTATGTCTGGCTTCATCAAATAGATAATGAAAACACAATTTCTCTCACAATTTCTCTGCTTCTATAAATGGAGCTTTCCTGCCAGCATCTTCTTACTATTTTTTTTTTTTTACCAGACATTAGATCATATAAGCTCATATAAAGTTACTGTACACTCATATGGCCTATCACAGTTGAAGCTAACTGGAAATGATACATGTCAAACATTTGTATTGCCTATTTATCTTTATGTTGTTTTGTTTGCATTTTATGTATTGATGAAGTCATTAAAATGTTAAATTGATCAATTGCATCTGTTGTGAAACAAACACTGAGGAAGCACTTTCTGTCTACTTTTGTATTTTATATTTTAATTTATCCTAGCTACTGAAATTGTTTTTGTTTTCCTCTTCATTGTGTTTTAAATGCATTTCCTTTTTTTTATGTAAAGCACTTCGAATTGCCACTGTGTCTGAAAATATAGGCAAATAAAATGACAAATAAGTACCTTGTCTAACAAATGCTTAGGCAAAATTAATTTGAAGTGGACATCATTTTTCCAATACTGTGAGTGTATTAACATATTGTCATGCATTACATATTCATATTGCCTAATGTCATGTACATAAAAGCATAATCAATTCCTAATATGGTTTGATCAAATTTAAACCCTTGACAACTGAGCACAAACATCAATCAGGGTCTCACATACACTGTTCAGGAACTGTTCGTGGTTTCCTCTTGGAGAGGTCTTGATTCGGTAACAAGTGAAAACAAACCTTTGTCAGAGGAAATGACGGTTTTGGCCAGATGAGAAATTGGGCCTGTTACCTTAGTAACTAACCAGCTGCAAAAAACACACACTCACACTCAAGTAGAGCAGGAGACGACATGGAAGAACTCGGTAAGACTGTCATGCTTTACACTGCTGATCATCCTTAAACTGTTTAATGGACAGATTGTTAGAAATGGAATTCAGTGCCAGGTGCTATTATTTACAATTGATGTAGAAAATAGAAGTGAAAAATAAGAATTGATCATATAAGATGTTTTACAGTATTCTGTGACTCATATCAAGTAAGCAGTGTAGATCTACTGTACTTTTAAATTACTTTAAAACTCAGGTCAGTGTGTAATTATTTTTAATATTACTGTGTTGCTACTGTGCCTTAGTTTTGTTTTGCACTCTAATTTCTTGTTTGTAAATTATACTGCCATTTTAGCAAGGACACTCTCAAAAAGAGGTTATCTCTCTCAGAAAGAGATGATTATCTCAACAGCGTATCATGAAAAAAAATAAGGTTTAAACAAACAAAATCAAAGAAAAGATTAAACTTCAGTGATCATCAAAATATAGGCCTATGCCTTGCTAACGTTATAACAATTTCATTAAACTATGTGCAGATTTTCTTCTGAGATGTGAGAGTGATCAATTTTCAAACACATTAAAGCTAAAAAGGTGAACATTTATTCTTCTCTTTTCAGTAGTCATGTTTGTCTTCTTCCCCACAAACACTTTCATACTAATTTCTTCCCATTTTCTTATGTTACTTCTAATAGTACACTGTGTGAGGAGGGAGTTGCATTTGGTGTATTATTTGTCACCAGAGTCTTGCAACATTATTACAAGTTTCACTTCTGCAACATGTTTGCCATCACTTCCTGAGGAAGCTGACTTGCATGAAGCAAGCTCAAATAGATCTGCCCTGCAGCACCTTGAGCTGTGCATCAAGGTGCACTCACCTCACAGGAAACATTTCACAACTACAATACTCTGGTTTAACAGTAAACACCCAGAAAGGACAATAAATATGCTTTAGTGGTTGTGTGGTGTAAACACTGTATATGTATGCATTTCTGCATATGTATTTATGTTTATACGTGTGGTTAGAAGATTTACAGCCTGTATCCTGCCACAGATTTGCTGTTAGAGGAGCTTGCCCTGAGTTCAACAGGTTCAGAGAACGTCAATGAGAATGGGAGCAATAATACAGCTGAAGGAGAGGTGAAGACCAAGCCACAAAACTGACAAACATACACTGTACCATAACTTTCTTAATTGTTACATTAATTAACATATGCATCTAGATAATATGATAAGATTCAATTGTAATCTTGGTACTTCAATCACAGAAACTCCACTATATCTTGGTTGCATCCACAGGTGCCAGGCGCAGTTTTTGGTGGACTAACCAAGACAGGAACAGACTCAGTCTGCTCAAATATCTACAGGTAAAGAATAAGCTGGAGGTCCCTACTGACCCCTGATTTACATTATAATTGTTTAAACTATTCACAGGAAACAAGAAATTACTTGAAATTATAATATATAAGTTCTTCCACCTTTAAAGCATCTTAATGTACACAACAATCTGACTTTGTATTTGTCTAGTTTAGACTTCAATGCCAGAAATATTTTCTCCCAGATTTTTTTCTGATCTCACCACAGAAATGACATCAGATCATAATCCCCTATGCCAATCTCTATGTGTGTAGATTTTTATTATTGCTGAGTTTTCCTACAGTTTATAACTACTCATTTCATTTTTGTAAAACATCACCCAGGACCTCAGATTATCTTCTAGACAGTTTTTTTCTCATTGTGAATTTTGTATTTATAGTTCTGATTAGTTTAAGATATTATGTTTTCTAATATGCTCCTCCCTGCCTTTTAGTGATCTGCCAGCTCCTGTGGCAGCTTCCACGAACCTCAGCTTATCCACTAATGAGCTGGACTCCATCTTGCAGGATCTGATGGGTCTGGGACAAGGGGTTAGTATAGAGTCTGCAAATGCATGTCTCAGAACGTTTGAAAATTGTCAATATTTATCTATTTAAGCTTGTTTTTCTATTTAATCCATGGTGATGAGTATGAAAAGAGAGAACGGTGGATGTGCAGTGAAGAAACTTTCCAAACATGAGTGAAATTAAACAGGTTTAACAGCAGAGGGCAGTATTGTACTAATGTCAACACTGCAGCCTCAAGTAATAGAACTTCAGGAGCATTGTTGAAAACCTACAAATGCACCAATCAAATCTAAAGGTAAAAGCAATAGATATTTGTGCTTATTTGTCTAATCTTTTAGGATCCAGTGTCTTCGACGACCCCACCACCATGTAAGCAGAAACAGTCTGTGAAAAAGAAAACCGAAGGTGGACCACAGGTGAACAAGGAGAGCAGCAGCAGCGGCACTGCAGGTTCAGATGCAAAGGCCTCGACCGTGAGCAAGAAAACAGATACTATAGATGACCTGCTAGGAGGGCTGAGCTCTGACTTGGAGAGGATTGGCGTACGCACCACGGCAAAGGGTCACTGTGCTTCCTGCAACAAATGCATTGTGGGAAAGGTACAAGTCACATAAACGAGTTGACATGCATTGAAACTGATGTGTTGTAGATTCAGTAAACTGCATAACAAAAAAAGATTCAAAGTCTGAACCCACAGGATAAGAATAGTTGCAAAAATACAAACAAAATGAAATGAATAAAAACTTTCTTGTTCTCCTTGCGCTTCTTTTTTTCCTATTCTGTAGATGATCACAGCGCTGGGTGAAGTGTGGCACCCTGAACACTTTGTGTGTGTGGCGTGTAAAATGGAGCTGAGCACCACGGGCTTCTTCGAGAGAGAGGGACGTCCATACTGTGACCAAGACTACCATCAGCTCTTCTCTCCTCGTTGTGCCTACTGCAAGGGGCCCATTGTGCAAGTGAGAAAACGTTGTTTTTGTTTACTGTGTGTTGACGATGACAAGTCATTTCCCCCAACTAATCAAAACCTCTATCATACGCTTTAGAGCACACATTTGCAGTTGTTTCCTGATTCATACTCCAACTTGTTC
Source organism: Hollardia meadi (assembly GCA_037974645.1). Classification (NCBI taxonomy): domain Eukaryota; kingdom Metazoa; phylum Chordata; class Actinopteri; order Tetraodontiformes; family Triacanthodidae; genus Hollardia; species Hollardia meadi. The sequence goes on from JBBPCS010000375.1 coordinate 6,624,121, forward strand.
TGTCATGACATTAAACCCATTTATTTACACTGTAATCTTTTGAAGATTGGATGAAGACATACAGTAGTATTTAGTAAAATTTTCTTGACATTTCCCACCTGTCATCTTAATAAATAAAGCACAAAACCATATTGGGATCCTTCAGTCTGGGCTTACGCTGCAGCCCAAAGTCATTTATCAGAATCTAATGCAACTTCTCCTCTGATTCACTTTACGTGGTACAATCCATTTTTGTGCTTCCTGACATCCGAGTATGAGATGAAACAGACCTTACTAATCCTTAGGGGAAGTAAAAGCATGATGTAATTTTTCTATGTCTGGCTGGTTTACCAGAACATCCTGACAGCGTTGGACCAGACCTGGCACCCAGAGCACTTCTTCTGTACACACTGTGGTGGCCGGTTTGGATCCGAAGGTGAGAGGCTTGTGCATTCATTTCTCTTCACCGGAAACCACAACCTTAGCAAACAGTTGGAAATAATTTAATTCATTAGCACTCGGAATTAAGCTTAAGTATTTCTTATTCCCGTCCCAGGTTTCCTAGAAAAGGATGGGAAGCCATATTGTTGCAAGGACTTCTACCACCTCTTTGCTCCCAAGTGCTCAGGCTGCGGGGAGTCAGTGAGGGAGAACTACCTGACTGCAGCCAATGGCACCTGGCATCCAGAGTGCTTCGTCTGCTCAGTGAGCCTCTTACCTCAGACCACACACACGGCTCTGACTCACACACAAGCCCAGAAATAAATGAGAAAGATACCCACACATTTGCTTTATTTGCAACATTTCGACCACAAGGCTGATGAAAACCTTATGCCCGATGAATATGTTGCGGTTGACATGATGCAAATAAATCAAGGGGAACCATACTTCCCAGTGTGGGTATCTTTTACATTCTCTTCAAACCTTCTTTTTTTTTAACGCAGCATCTGGTCAAAAACGGTTCAGTGTGCAGCTCCACTTCTGACTAGCTCAGCTATGAGCAGCTGTTATGTTCTGACATACAAATGATTCTTGACTGAAAATATAATGATCAGAAATCTGAACATTGCTTTTAAACCTGCCACTCAAAATTACACAGTCAATACAATGGAGGATCAGAACCAGCAACTCATATTGTTTGATACGGAGCAGTCATCATCAGCCAGGTCAGATTTTTACCTGGCCTTTGGTAACCTAAATCACTAACTCCAGAGGACAGGTCAAACACGCCATGAAGAGGATGAAGTGGACACTCAAAAGTGGCCACGCCTTTTAAAGCAACCTCCTGCTCAAAATAAATGGGGTAGTTCATAAAACGTAGCACCTCTGATCTTTCAGGCCACTCTCACTATGCTGTGCCGCAGCCTGGTCCTGTCAACAGCAGAGAGATTTCCATACCATGAATTGTTATTAGAGAGAATTTAAGCCATTTTGATTGGATTGTAGTCTGTATGAGAATGTTCTAAAATCATCAAACGAACCGATAGTTTCAGCGACAACTGTCACCAACACTGAGCAAAAAGACCTTTCTCACACTGACATCTTGACTTGTTAAACGCGCGTCATTAATTGATTTCTCCATTCAGGTGTTCCTGTGCCAAAACCCTGGTGTTGCGCACATTCGTGGTCCCTAGAAGATGAATTGTAGTATCTGTGATCTCCTGGTCATCTGCCCACATGTCATTTTGTCCAACATCTTTTCTTTTCTTTTTTTTACCAAATACCTGCAAAACTCATGACAGTCCCAACAGCCTCATCTGTAATTTCTCAATCAAATGTTTTCATGTTAAACGTACACACGAACATGGTGACCATTATACCTGCTAATCATCAACATGTTAGCATTATCATTTTTAAGCATTTGTGTATGTTGATGTGGGCATTTATCTCAAGTATAGCCCTACAGACCTGACAGCACGGCTGTAGACTTTTTGTTAACAGAAACGCAGCCGTAGCTTTCTCTTCATAACATATTAATGGTCCATGTCAGTGATTTTGCAGATTTTGTAGCTATAACTTACAAAACGGCAGCTGAGCATTTTGCAAGGAATACCACAGGGTTATACTTTAATGAGATTTGAAATTTATGATGGAGTTCATCACGGTGAACATTAATTTCACATTTTGTTACATTATCATTGCATGGTAATACAATTGTGAGCAGGGTGATGAAATATATTAAATTAAATTTCCCTTATTATTCAACCAAGGAAAGTTTGGCATCCAAGATTTCAGAGTCAGCTTCCAAACAGCAGTCACTAAATGCATGTAGCCATAAAATTCACATTAGCTTTTTCATCCATCCATATTCCCCTTTTGCTCATTGTATAAGGTGAGCATGACTACGTATTACATTTTCCAAAATGTTTAGTAAACCTAGTAAAGCTTTAAATCTAAAGCTATCTCATGGTTTGGAATAGGCTCAGCATATTAGTATACATGGAACTAGATCACGGAATGTCACTGGTATGGACCTTTTAAAACATTCTTATCGACATTTGACGCTATTCTCCTTCCACTGTGTTACCACTTCCATCTTTTCCCACGACTTTCCCTGTGTTTCTCTTCTGCTCTTATACCCAGGACTGTTTGAAGCCCTTCACTGATGGCTGCTTCAAGGAGTTGGATGGTCGACCCCTCTGCTCACTGCACTTCCACTCCCGGCAGGGCACTCTGTGTGGTAGCTGTAGCGAGCCCATCACGGGCCGCTGCATCTCTGCTCTCGGTCGCAAGTTTCACCCCGAGCACTTTGTGTGTGCCTTCTGTCTGCGGCAGCTCAGCCAAGGCATCTTCAAGGAGCAGAAAGGGAAGCCATACTGCTCGGCTTGCTTTGACAAACTCTTTGTGTGAGATATGGTAGGCTACGTAACAGAAATCATGTAACATAAACCAGTATAATGCTGCATCACTGTTATTGTTGAGATTATGATTCCTTCATTAGAAATGAAAATGAGGAAACTATATTATTCTTACATTAGAGTACATTACATCACATTACAAGACTATGTTTGCAATGGTACAGGTGAGCAATAAGAGCTTTAATGTTTTCAGTACTTCATGGCCTACTGAGGTATCTGACATTTTATATGTGTTTTGGAATGAAGTGTTACATGAAATGTGACAAAAATTATTAATAGATTATGTAAAAAATATCAACAGAAAAATGCTGACTTTGTAACATAAATAATGACATGGTTGTAAAACACCTATTTCATACTTACATATGTGAAGTTTGGATGGTTCTACAAGGTGTGTTGCCGACACTTGGGCTATATTATACGGGATTTCATATATCATGATCACATAAAATGTATAAATGGAGAAAGAAAAACACAGAGTTGCAGTTTTAATCCGTGGTTTCCATTAAGTTATCCTCAGTTTGCCATAAGACTTGGCAGTCCAGAGGTATTCTCTCGCAGTATGGAGCTTGTCTATGCGGCCTGATAGCTTGTATTGGCAGTGACTGGCATGGAATCGGCGTGCCAACCCGAGTTTCCTCTTACTCTGACTTACCATTTGGCCCCTGGCAGGCATTGGATTCAAACGACCTCTTCATGCTCCACACAGGCTCCTTTATAGACGCCTATGGAAGATTAATGAAGGTGGTGAGGTGAACAAAGGTAGTTTCAGAAGGAGCTCCTTCACTTCACTGCATCTCTTTAGCAACTCCCTCACTGACTGTTGAGTGATGAATCAACCACAAAGTGTTTTGGAGTGAATTTATTTTTGGTGATGTACCTTGCATGTCTGGGCCGTTTTTTCTTCTGTTGCCTGACATTTTTTGTTCTCTCCCACTGATAACAAATAATGGATGTTATGCCAAAGTGAGATATTCGCACCACAGTCGGGATGTATAAGAGGAAAGGTTCAATTTATTTAAATGTGAGATTAAATTGCACCAATTACAACGAGCTCTTGAATTCAATGAGTTATCTTGTCTTTTTCAGGGTTAAAAATGATCCTTCCAGCGACTGTAGTAAATGTTTTTGCTTTAATTATACTACATGTGATTTTACGGAAATAATCCTTACGCTGTCTGCACATCATTGAACACACCATCAAGGACACAGTTGTCAATTGATTTTTAAGTTTCAAACCTCTCAAATCAATTTTATACAGTACTAAAATAGGAACCAGTAGAATGTAGGAAATGAATAATTAAAGCTTCGGTATTTGAAAAATCTAACTGAAGTAAATGAGGCTGATTGTTGGGTACATCAATGTCAGTTCAACCATTTCATTAGTATAAAGTGTCAATCAGTTTCATAAAGCAGACATTTTCTGTGCTCACCTCTGTAGAATACAGAATTCTTGCCAATGTCAAACTGTATCTTATCAAACATTGTGTTATCTTCACATGAACACTGGCTACTTTTTGTTGGCCCTATAGGCAGCTTTCTTCAGCTTTTTTTCAAGCCACTTAGACTTTCTGTGTGTAAAGTTGGTGTGTGAGGGGGAACGGAGGTGAGCATTAATCATGCTGTCATCACTGTCAGACCAGGCCTCTCATAGCCCCTACAGGATATGGACCTTGCATCATGGAAGTAGTTTGAACGCCTTGGTTCAGTCAAAATCCAAGATTGTGAAGTGTTTAATGATCTAACGGCCTTGTGCCAAGATTCCTACTGAACAACATGCTGTAATACTAAATGTTTAATACACCTAAATGCTAAAAACACCTGTGAAATTTGCATGTTGTGTTATAAGATACAAGAGGAAGTGCACTGTCCTTCATGAACCACACATAGAACTACATAAGTTAGGTAAAATTGTAAAATTCCACATTGTCACGACTTGAGGGGTGATTATGTTTACTCTAGTAGTAAAAATGCTTCTTTCTGCAACATTCATTGTCACCACTGCATTCAGTTATGAGTAAGTGGTAAAACTTGTGTAATAAAAAGTACCGTAATGGCTAGCTTAAATTTAGATTAACTAAAAACCTTCAGTTCACCTGGGCTGTCGAGTGCAGAAAATCTTGAGTAGAAATTACAAAACAAAAATATGATGCAGGGAAAGGAATTCTGGCACTCACCGATGAAATATAAGGGCATGGCTGAGTGAAAGGGGAGGAAAAGGGTTCTCTGGCACGTAGTAAAAATGAGAAAACATGAAATGTGAGCAGGGGTCTTTTTTGAAAAAGGTGGCGAATAAAGGGCCGTCTGTGGAAAGCATGAGAGAGTGTAACTCAGGTGACATTTACAGCAGTGAAACAGAGTACGAACGGTCTGGGAGCGCACTGGGCCATGATGGCAGCTAGAGATCAATGGGGGAGGGAAAGGGAGAGAGGGATAATGGATACTGGTGATGAGGGAGGCAGGGTGAGGAGGGCAGGGGTTGAGGAGTGTAGTTGCAAGAGTTACCCCTGCATGACACTGAAACCCAACACTTACCTCCTCTCTTGTAAAATGGCTGTGTCCGCTCGGCCACCCCTGATGGGGACAGTAGGGCTGCCTATATACAGACCTATTCAGCCCCACTGTGGGTCACACCCGGCCGATGCTGCCCGACCCTGTAAACCCAACAGTTCATATCAGCTTTGAACCTATAACTGTCAAATAGGTCTCAGACTCACTCATTAATCAGTACATTTGCTTATAGACACATATCCATAGAAACACCATCTGGAAACATTTGCAAATCAATCCGGACAATGTGAAATCACTGTTCCATTAGGTGTAGTAAAACATGGATGGATCAGATTACTCTAACATCATTACTAGGCATGTCCATGTATGTACTGATGAACTTAACAGGTCACTGCATGTACTAATATAAGTGAATGCAGGTATTTTTCTCTGCTCTAAAGAGAAACAAATGTGAAAATTTGGTATGTACTCATCATTAAAGTTTCATCACACATGCAGAGATGACAGCAGTGAAGTCAGAGAACCGATGGTTTTGTCATTATTATGTCATAAACATACAGTAAATGGATGGAAAACTTGGAAAATCCAGTCAGGGTATTTAACAAATCTTCACTGTGTTTCTGAAGACATGCCCGTTTTCTTCAAAGATTATTTGCTGCCTGTACAAAAATATTCCCTCAGCGTACGACGAACAAGTGTGTCTCTTCTGTTTCACAAGAAGCATCAGCTCCTTGACCCAAACAAACATGAGTAATGCCATTCACGCATTGTCAACTGGAACAGCAGAACCTTTGATTTAGGAGGGTTCAAGCATTTTTCTAAGATGGACTGTTAGCCTTGTAGTCACATCATTTTAATAGCACAAATTAGCTAGGCCTACTTTTGCAATATTACATGTTTAAAGCAGTTTGTTATTGTGTGAAACCATACTCAAACAAATACTTATGTAGCTATACTTTTAAATTAGCTGAAGTGTCTATATTAGTATTCATGTTTGATTTTAAGTGTTTTTGAGACTTCTGTTGACAGCAATTCCTGACAACACCAAATTGGAATTACAACTAGGTTGACTTAAACACTTTGTGTGACTTGGTTGTTAAATTGTGGACTAAATGATGTAATGTGAACCCAACATAAACACCTCTTATTTCAGATAGCCGTCATTGTGTTGTGTTTCTTTGAGGATAATGCACATGTCCTAAAAAACACAGTCATTTCATTGTAATCACTGCATTTACCACTGTTAAATGCAGTCATTACAATTCTCCAATGCTGACTGGAAAATATGAATAAAATGACTGATTAATTTGATCTTGTTTTGCCGGATGTTGTACTTAATTACATTTGAAGAAACTGACCTCCCATCTCAAAGCTGGGAAAGGTGAGATCAGAATGTTACTGTTACTGACCAGCAAATCAAAACATTATATGAATTATGTGAAGTTGCCTGACCTGGAAAGAGTGTCCATCGTTAGTGGCCAAAATACAAATTTCAGTGCCCCACAACGGTGAGCTGGTAGGCCTGCAGAGCCTATTTAGAGGGCAAAGTCTTTAGTGAAATACAGTTCTCTGTTAGAGAGTTCAAATGAATGCGTTTTTAACAGAAAAGGAAAAGTGACAACTTCAACACCTCAGTAATTACTTCCACACAGAGAGAAGTCGAAGTGGAGCACAGCTCCACTTTTGGGTTTGCTTGCTTTGGCGTTCTGCTGATGCTGGGTGCAGGTATCACACCTGATTCATGACTAGCTCCTCTGTCCAAAAGGAACTTCATGTTGTCCTTGGCTGAGCACTGAGTGCTCGTTGCTATCTCATACACAAGCAGGCATATGAATGTGCTCGCGCACACATGCACGCACGCACTCACGCACACACACTAACCCAACAAACTTAAATACTATTTTTGGATCTTCTGTTCATATACAATCAGATGCACAGACATGCACAGACACAAAAACATGTTTTTACCATAGCTTCAGCTTGCCCACACATGTACAATTACATACACATGCACACAAATTGGAGAACATTATCACGCACACAAACAGATGCAGAACACATGCATACACATAAACATATCAATACTATTTATGAGTTTGGTCTCCGTCTCACTTTCCATCTAACTCTAACAATCTTAAACACACACACACACATGCAGAGCCAAGAAAACTATGTCTATGGTCTTGAGTTTTGTTGACACAAAGCATATCTGGGCGAGCATCACTGCCTTCTCTGTGTGCTGGCTGATCCTTAACCATTTAAGTGAACTTGAGGTCTCCATTTTTATGGGTTAAATTGAGTCAGCTCCCGAGGGAGATGCTATGGGAGGTTCTCAAAACAACTTCAAAACACTTCATCTCCTCCTCCTCTACTGCATGCCTTTGTCTCATCTCCCTTACATCTCCTGCCAAGTCTCTCAGTTGGACCTCCGTGCTCAACACAGAAAAAACAAGGAGAAAGAGAGGACAAAGAGAACACGGAGCATTTTATCTGGATCTTAATAATGGCGCAGACCAAACTGGCTGGGGTTATAAGAAAGATTTATAAGACAGTAAGCTCCTTCTGTATGCTAGCCTTTAGTGTCAAGAAGATAGATGGTTTCATTATGCTGCTTCATTGTGTCCATGTGTGGGTGTACGGTGCAGTGTGCCAGAGCAGTACAGTCTGTGATAAGTTCGGGGAAACTATTCATGCGATCGATGGAGCTCTTTGAGAAAGCTAAACCCTTCTAGTAATTGTGAGAGCATGTTTTGAATGGTGGTCGAGCCTGTGATGGTTTGGCCAAACTCCTTGAGATCGCAGGACATTCAGACCAGGTTTATACAAGGTTTAGAATTGGGTTATGGATGGGAAATCAACACTGGAATTCAACCTTGAGGTTGATCAGACTTGGATCTCAACGGATGCCCTGCATTGTTTGTATGGTACATGTTTAGGGCAGCAGCTCTTGGCTCAGCTTAGGTGGCAAGGCTGAGGCTTGGACCAGGTTTTAGACACTGAGCAGAGTGACCTCTGGAACTGGGACGGAGCCAATTGGTAATATGGCCCTGATCCAAATTCTCTGCCACTGTAGCAGCCACAGCATGGATCATTATAAAATTTGTTTTAAAGAGTGATGGTTAACCGCAATACAGCCCTGTTGCCTGAGAGCTGAATGGCCTCCTGGGTTTAGACAAGCTCGTGGAGGTTTGTTGAAGGCTGGGAAGCCCCGTGAGGAGCAGATCAGGGTTGGCTGGTTGATAAATTACAGCCGCTGCAGGGGAAGCCCACAAGGCCGGCCTCTAGACATGCGTCCAAAAGGTCTGCTGTGGAAAACACTGGAAAACTTTGTGTAGAACCACACACCCACAGACGGTAATATACACACACACATGCAGAGGCCTATAATTGCATCATAATGAGTTTAATAGTGAAACACATTCGCGCACAAATTTCACCCTGGCAACTCCAATTGGGTTTTATAGTAATTTCATTAGCAGGTATTTTCCAGCACCTCAGTTCTGGTGTGTTTGAAAGAACATTAATTTAAATTCAGGTTCTCTCTACGTAAGGACACATAAGCAGCTCGCTCCAAACCTTTGAGTCTGAGAAGACATTTTACCACTAATCCCCCAGTACTTTCTGTGACACCCTGTTCCCACTAAACCCATTAAGGTGCAATCATAAGCCCTTGTCTGAACACAGGGCTCGTACACAGCTATATGATGATTTGAGCTGGAGTAAGTTCTTTGCATAAAAATTATTTAGTGTGCAGTAATTCAAAACCACAGCATTGCTTTCATCGTAAAGATTACTTCTTCATTTTTATAATCCTGGAAATCCAGTCATTCCCGTTCCATTCATCTGTAAAGCAGCGGAGCCTTTAATAAAAAGTTCTGTCTGAGGATATCCTGCAATCCACAAAAACATCAAGGTCTTAAAATATAATATGTCATCTTCAAATCTCACTTCTGTAACAAGGTTAACTGCCAGTGGACTGAATCAATTGCATTTAATCCGAATTCGGCTAAATTAGTTTTGAAAATTTCCTTTGGCCGAGTGACATTACTTAAAATGTGGATACATTATATGAAACAAAATAGAGCTGCCCCTTTTGATTATACACATTTTATATTTGTTGAAATCATTTAAAGTTGAGACATGTTTTAAAGTAAAAAATATTCCGCTATGATAAAGATTGGTTTTTCCACATAAAAGTTTTTAAAAAAACAAAAAAAAAAACCAACAACTTCGAAAAGGGTCTGGAAGCACATCTACTCTTACTCCCTCATTGAGAAATTCTGGATCTATGAATCACAGGCCTGGACTCAGATGAGGAGTCTGTTGTGCACCAAAATTGGTGACTAGCAGACGTATCAGAATGGTAAGTGTAGTTAGTATCTTTTGGCTAAGTTGTTAGCTTGTAACTGGCAGTGGCTGACAGCATCAGCGGTCATGAAACGTACAAAAATATCTGCTACAATGTTACACTATATTCACATCTCGATAGCCAAGCAAGTCTGCCTGGGAACTGGCTCATTGGCAGTAGTAGTGTTTGCAAATGCGATTGGCTTTCGTCAGTGCTACATAAGCAAAAACTCAGGTACTCAGACAAAGAAAACACCAAATTCTTAGCGTCACATTTTCTTTCCCTTTACACCAGAATCTCTCTCCGTCCATCTCTACTGCTCTCTCTCTCTTCCTGTCCCTCTCGCACACACCATTGTCACATAGCAACCAGTAAAGCCAAGACAAACAGGATTATTCAGTCATTTGAATTGACATCTTCTTCACTTTCCTTTCCCAAATGATGTCTGGCTTCGGGAAATGTTTCCACTAAACAGTTGAGTCTCTGTGAGGGCTTACGGTGGGATTAATGTTTAAATTACTGACTCCGTGGCTCATTTACTCTTTGAATCCACAGTCTTCAAAACAAAAGTTGCATGTGGACATGTCCAGTGGTATGATAATAGCATGAAATGAGAAACACATTTTAAAGAGAGAAACTCTTTCCAGCCCTGCAGAGATGCTTTTATGTGTAACGTTTGATGTTACATCACAGAGATGATGTGTAAGGCAAGAGCAGGGGCAAATGTAAGGATGTTCTATTTGATCAATGGGAACAAGATAAGCGGCGGCGACAGTATAAGAAAGTAGGAAAAAATGATTTCCCTGAGAAAACTCAGTAAAAAGAAGAAAAGAGTACTGCAGAACAACAGTTGGCAGTAGAATAACAAGTAATAACAGTTATAGTAGTCATAGTAAGCCAACTGGTAGCCATAAATGTATTTAATTACTTTCATTACCCCATTAGCATTTTCATGAGACTGAACTGAGGAGAAAATAATAAAACAAATGTCAAATCAATATAATTTTGGACTTTAAAGTCATTAATGATAGTGATTATAAAATGTATTTTCCTATGATTAACCTCATTATGTTTAATCCCGAAATACTTTTCCCCATGTAAACAGTCTTTAATTTAAATTACAATATTATTTACTCTCCAAACAGTCGTCTCTGATCTAGATCTTATTCAGGAAATGATCAGTAATTATTGCATTCATAAGAAAAACCATTCAAAGCTTTGGAGCTGGATCAAACAATATTGCCAAAAATGACAAAAGTAACTGAAGATACAATATCTGTTCAACAAAAGTCACGAGTAAACCGCTAAGTATGCTGGTCATGTTGCAAAATCTTTTGTTTTGGATCGGCCTGTTTGCAATGTGAGTGGTTTGCTGAAGCCTGCATCACCCAACTACTGTTAGATCCTTCTCCTGTCTGCCGAAGCACATGGCTGACAACATGCCATTACCCCATTTACCATCTTCTGAGATATTATCGCAGTATTTGGCTGATAGCTGGGTGACTCAAGTCAACTCAACATCAACACAAGCTCACTCAGCAGATGAGGGCGAGCGTCAAGACATATTGTGATCATGAGCGTGTGATCCAGGACTTTCATATTGGGAGCTTAACAGCATTACATTCATGAACTTGAAAAGAACTTACTGCTTGCAGTGACTACAATGCTACCAGTTTCAGCCATAGATTCCCATACATTAATAAGGTTGTTGTATATTTTTAGAGTTAATCGTGCAAGGATTAAAATACTGCGCGTTGACTAAATCACATCATATGCATTACGTTTGTGTTAAATCACACTGAACTTTGACTTACGCGTGGCGTCCATGTTTAATCACTTCAAGTCCAAAGTCAGGTACATCGATTTCCCAGTCACAATTGAAACTTGGAAAATTATGTATTATGTACAAGTTGGATCCTTGTCATTCCGAAAACTCTGATATGACGTGAATGTGGCATCAGGCCCCCTAATATTTTCTGAAGGGTAGGGTAGTGTGCATAGGTAAGGGGAGGGGAAGGGAAATATAAAATGGCAGCAAAGGGGGGTGGGGGTGGGAAAGAGAAACTTGTGAGGGACAAAATTCAAACACCACTTCACAAGAAAAGTAGACTCTGTATTCTGTGTGCTCAAATTACTTTGTAAATGCTACTCTGTCAACTTCATTTGACACCCTGTGATATCAAAACAGCACACAGTTATCTCTGGGCGGGTGCAGTGTGGTGAGTGAGTGGCCGGGACGTTGGCTTGGATGTGACTTTCAATCATGGTGGCGTGCCTCGACCCAGTAGACTGCGCTGGGCTCAGCTCTGGCTCATAAATCAACCGACTGTCTCACTGAGTCGGCTGCAGAGTCCTGAACTCCCCAGAGTGTAATGTAGGCCAATGTTTTAACCCTCTGCAGTCAGACCAGGCTGCTGTCTTCAGGCCTCTGTTTAGCCACAGTAGTCAGCAGGATCACTGCTCGAGTCTCCCTTTGTAATACACCTCATGAGTGTACTGCACATGACTGGTGTTTGGCAGCAGGCAAAGGGGAGAACACAGTGTAGGTGCAGAGAGTCGACTTTATGTTTTCACAACTTTGTTTTGACAAATGATGGTTCTGAATAAAGTATTTGCATTATGTTAAGATAAAAAAGCTGTGTAGGGTATCCAATAATGCAAACTAAATTATCATTGCTTGACTGATACATACTGTCGATAAGAGGTTCATATACTACAAACTTAACTAAATGAAAGGATCAAGTCCAGTGCAAATGTGGAAACTGGAACCTGGCTAAAAATGCCAACAACAATGGGTGGATTTTTTTTAAATTAGCAATATGGGTTGGTGTGAAGTTTTGTACAAACATTTATGGTTTATAGCACCCCCAGCTTGTCAAAGATTTCTGTTATCCTGTGAAATATTTTAACATCTACTAGATGGTTTGGTACAAATCATTGTACAGACATTCATGGTTCCCAGAAGAAAGAATCCTAATGACTTTGGTGATCCCCTGACTTTTCCACTAGTGCCAGTATACTGTATGTGTCTACTGTTACAGTTTGTGAATGCATCTGTGTTGCTCCTATGTACTACTGGCCTCCCTCATGGGGCATTAAGGCTCCCAGTGTGCCCTCGTCCTGGCCCTGAGCATCAGAGCTCAGTCAGATTCAGCCAGTAATTCATCTTCTATGAGACCAGGTGGAGACTGGAGGCTGTCATCTTGATGTTATTGATGGGTTTCACTCGCCACAAGGAAGTAAGCTACACTCTCAGCTTGGCTTGCTAAATAGAGCAAGTGAACACCAGGGAAATCCTCACTCTATATGATGATAATGTTTTGGGAACTAACCTAAGACAGTGTTTAATGATTAACTGCCTGATGCAGTGAAGTAGTTAATATCGAGGTAAGTCATGGTTAGTGGCTAATAATACTGTCATGGCAGCACAACACACGTGTCCCGTGGCAGCCCAAACAGAGCTCCAGGCAAGACTATAAATAAATCTAGAAAAGAAAGGCAAGGCAAAGTTGGTGTATTTTCTTTTCTCAGTCTCTTACAGTAGATTACAGTAAAAACCTTGACACATGTTCAGGATCAGCTGAAGAAGCAGAAAATTAACTCTACAGACCCTTCCTGGGCCTGTGTATTTGTCTCTGCGCATGTGTTTGTGTATTCAGTCACAAGGTTCATGCTGTTAAGTGTGTTTCTGTTCTTTGTATGTGTGCTCGTGTGTGTTACAGTTCAGTCAGTTCAGTCACACAAGCCGTGCTGTTTAATGCGCGTCTCTTGACCCGCCATGCATGCGTTTTGTGTGTATTTTTTCATAGAAGCCATGCTGTTTGACATGTTTCAACTGCGTGTGGATGTATGGATCTGTGTTTATATCAGTGTGTGTGTGTGTGTGTGTGTTGCAGTGTAGCGTGGTAGTGCAGCCTGCTTCTTGAAAAGCTCGGGCCTGTTGACAGCTCCTCTGCTCCCTGTCAAGCACGAGAACAACTCTCTGTGTGAGTGAAGAGTAACTGTAGGAGCGATGACTTGAGAGCAGAAAGAAGTCTGGAGTGTGTGCACATAATGTGTGTACCTGTGGTGCAGTCAATGCGTGTCTGTGTGTTTATCAGTCTCCACAGCCAAATTGTTATTATGGAGACAGATCTCGAAAGCTCCCACGTCCTCCTCCTCTGCCTTCTTTCTCCAAACCATTAATTATAGACACTTGAAATGTGCCGTTTTGAAGGAATAAATTATGTTTGTGTTGTATCAATACAGAGTCATTAATCAGAGCTAATCGTCTCCCTCTCTGGCATTCCTGCCTCTCGTCACATCAATTGCTTTCCATCACCACATTTTCCTTTTGTGTCTCCTTTCTTTGAATTTTGCTCTTCTCCCTGCTCCCTGTCTCTCTACTCCTTCATGTCTCATATTTAGACAAATGCATATCCACACCGACACATGAATTCAAGTCTTCAGGTTTGAGAGAGCACACCAGCCAAATGTTAAGGAACCGCGCACTGATCGTGAAAATAAACAGAGCTGAAAACCAAAGGAGATGTAGGAGGGAAAAGACACAGAGACTCAGAACAGAGGAGATGATGGAGAGGAAGCATGAAATGTCATATAGTGTTACTAAAACAACATGATATGCACAGTGGAATAAAAGAGCCCCTTTAGCCCCTCTCTCCCACGGTCTTCCACCGGTGCTGACCTCACTGCTGGATTCCAGTATTATTAATCACAGAGATCGAAGAGCTTTCGAAGACATCATATGGTTCTCTTTGACAGGGCAACTGAATCAAGATGACCCACACGTTCTCAACCCAGGTTGTCAGATACCGCCACTTTGTCGCGTGCTCCTTGGCGTCTAATTCAAGCTACAGTACAAGGAAGCCTTTAGCATCTACTGTATTTACGGTGCGCAAAGCCTCCCTGACACAAAGCCATTCCAACACATGGTTAACATGAAATTACTCTTTAGTTAAGTTTGGGCAAAAATATTACTCGGTTAGGTTTAGGATCTGCAACGTTTGGGGATGCGAACTCAGGTCTCCTGGGTGAAAGTTGTGTGTGTGTGTGACCTTTCACTCAACTCTGACCTCCACCCCTCTGGGGACTTTCTTGCTTTGTAAAGTATGTCGTATAAGGGCCACCCAGTAGCAATTTGTTTGCAATGACAGGACCTGCACATAAATTGGGATGCCAGAAAACAAAAGAGAAGAATAAGAGGGAGCTGGCAAGGGCTTTAGAATGCAGCTCCTAGCCAAGCTTAAATTTGTAAGCTGTTGAGTCTAATTCCTGGGTCATCAAATACTGACCCTTCGGATTGGTAGGTCGTGCCAGCCACCAACCCAAAGCGTTAGTATTTGACGACTCGGGAATAAGACTCAACAATCAACTATCTCACACATTACACCTTGAAGCGACAAACTAAAGCCAGGAGGTAAAATGACTAGCCAAGAGGTAGCTAGAGTTAGTGAAGGAGCCACCACCACCTGAGAGAAAGAGGCATGTGAGTTGATGCGAGTAAAGCAGATTTGGGGAAGGCCCATTCACTGGACCTTTTCAGGGGCATTGTACAGTTGCTGTGATCATCTCCTAGTGACACTTGCATTAAAGGTACAGAGGTTTAAAGTCCGTACAACTTGTACAGATGCTAAAGGGTACCTTCTGCATCTGGATGAGACACAAAGCAGCATGAGAAAACACGTGCCTATTTGTGCCTATTTCTTTGAGTCCACACTGACCCACAGAAAGCTGATTTGGACACCTGGCTTCAAAGATGTGGGCTCAAGACGGACGGCCCATGACTAAAACTACCACCTAAAAAAAACAGTCACATCCAAGATGGGCCACAGCAGCCAGGATACAATACCACCTCAGACAGAATATATGCTAGACATACACCAAATAAACACTGAATAAATGCAGGATAAACACTGTTAGAGCTTCACTGCCACCAAACTGAACTTTCCACATCCAAGAAGACAAAGGCTGCACTGACTCACACAGGGCCAGCCTTTGCTTTCTCTAGTCAGTCCTGTCAACTCACATTACACAAGCAAGGAAGAGCACTGCATATGAAAAAAAATGTGAGCAGACAGCAGTTAAAGCAATGCTTCCCCAATCTGTGTTGATTTTTAAGCATGATATCTTTTTACCGAGGCAAGCTTTGATGCCATGAATTTCCTATACATGTGACATAAAAGCCCCTTGGACAATAAGATAATCTTCAAAGAACCTCATTAGAGCAGATGACCGTCTTCAAAAGAAGGTCAAGTCCAAATCCAGATTTTTGACGACTTAAAGAGGAGCTCATCTGATCCTTCAGGCTGGAATTCATGTGTTGTTCCTGTGCACCAGCACAGACCAGAGGGTTTGATTTGATGGTATCTTCGCACATGCTGTTTATACTGTGTTCCCCAGTCAATGCAAAAGGCCTTATTTGGCACTAGCAGCCTCTGTTGAACCCCTGCTTGGATAAACCGCAAACAGGACATTGACAATAAACACTGAAAGTATCATAGAGACTAAAATTAGGCGTATATATATCATATTTCCATGATATTATGATATGAATACGTCTATTGTCTAGTGCTGAGATTTGCAGCAGAGTCACTGTGGTTGTTGAGATGACAAGAGGGAAGACATCATTATTTCTCCAAATCTTTTTCTTTTACCCTTCGAATAGCCAAAAGGTAGATCTGCTTAACAGCAGGGAGGGTCTTACTCTTTTCACTCCTCCACCTCCCCTGCTTTGGATCTCTGGGGTAAAAGGGGCAGAATGAGAGAGAGGACAGCATGGGGGTTCCAGGTATGGATAATACTATTACTCACAATTCCAATGATCACTGGGAGAGAACTCAATGTATCATGGGGTGACTTTGCCAGCCAAGCCTTTGATATGGAAGCTTTATAAGCTCTAGAAAATAAATATAGATTTCTGTTAGTAAAAGTAAGTAAAAGAGCAACAATAAACACTATGATCAAAAATGTTGCTTGACTAAAACTTCAGGACAGTGCCTGTACTTTACTATATTTGTGACAAGCAAGAGAGGCCTCCTTTACTTTTAAATGAAAAGTCATCTACAGCTTTCAATTTCAACGAGCTTTCATTAAGATTCTCTAAGTTTTGGGACCTCTGCTGAAGGGATGAACACCATTTTTCCAAAGGCTACTTCCTCAGTTGGTGTCTTGATAATGATGGTGGAGGGTGCCATCTAACAAGTTTGTCCAAATTCAACCACAGGTGTTTAATGGGATCAAGATGACGATTCAAATCATTTTAACACCATCGAATCTCTTTTGCTGAAGCACCGGCTGATTCTCTTCTTTGCATACAAATAGCAAATCTCATACAGGGTGTGTTATTTAAGCTGCTTTGGGCTGCCTGCTCTTCCTGCTTCCTCTGCAAGCTGCTTTGCAACTCACCTCCACCCCAGCTCCTCATTTTTATGCTGTGTCTGACAATATAATTTCTGTGGTCACTGATGTCTGCTCTGTTCTGTACCCTAGGGAGGGTCTTTGCTGCTGCTCTCCCTGCCTTAGTCTTTTCATGTAGGCTAATGGAAGGGCAGGGAGGCCCAAACATAACTTAATGCAAATGGGAATTTAAGTTTCTTTGACAATAGTGGTCCTGATTGAATTATAATTATTACACTTGTTGTTTTGCTCACCAGTCCATGGTAATGAGCTGGTGGGGATACACTACATATTTTGATAAAACTGAAAATGGTTAAACAAGACCTGCTGCTGTTTGATTTTTTGTAAATGAAAGTCATGCAGCTGCTGTTATGGAAATAAATCTGTACTTAAATTTCACAGTGCCCTATCGCCCCTATATAAAACTACCTTTGCTCTACTAAATTACTTTTATCGCTTACTGTATTCTCAATGTAACTCTGATTTATGTTCCTCTTTCTTTACTTCACCGCAAAACAATGACTAAAATTAGTTAAAATTAAAATTGAGACATTGCTTCCAGAATAACAACGCTGACCATGACCCCTGTCACTTTATCTCTTCCTCTCATCTTTCCTCTCCTGCTTTTGCTCATTCTGCATGATGAAAATAGACAGATAGCCATCCACTGCATGTGTTGACATGCCACAGGGGATGTCGTTGCAGACAATGCAGAGAGAAGAACTGAATATTTTTTCCATAAACATTGGGTGAAAATCTCAAACGTGCTGAAGAGATTCAGATTTTAGTCGATTTAGTTTACTTCCACTTATCTCTATCTATCTCATGTGACTGGACAGATTCATTTTGAACCGCCCTCTGAAATTCTTTGACATATTCCACACGCCAACACTACCCTCCTCCTCTACCACCTCCGATCCCGTCTTTTTACCCATCTTTTCACCAGGATGTCTGGAAAGGGAAACCACAATATCATTTCACCAGAGACTCAGTCAATATTTTTCCTCGACATCTTCAAAGCAGGACAGAGGATATTGGAGCCCGAGCAAGAGACGGGTGGAGATAGTCAGAGAGAGAGAGAGAGTGTGTGTGTGTGTGTGTAGTCCAACTGAGAAACAACAGATAGAGGGAGTGTTCAGAATGGCCTTCGCAGTCAGTCTGACAGTCAGTCTCTGAAGTATGGCTGCCTAAAGCTATGAGCAACTCCTTCATATCCATCGTACTCACGTTTTCTTTGAAGCACTATCTTTCTGCCCTCAGGTCAACCATCCCTCTGTGTCCCTTACCTCTCTCCACACTGAGCATCCTCTTAATTCTTCCTCATACCACTAGGGGTCCCTGTGTGCATAATAAACAAAACAGTTTGTACACACTTCCCAGCCACTTCTCTGTAATAGTTCATATTTCCTTTTCATGTGGTGCAGTAGCAGTTGTAGTAGTTGTAATAGAAGTTGTACCCCTATCATTACATGCCGATAGACGGAGAATGATGAATTAATGCGAGGGTTTTGTGGCGGGACTTCTGCACAACATCAGACCGACAGGCAGCCACAGAGCCACAAGGACAAGTAGACACAGGATCCTTAGAGCTGCAGGGCCATAAACATTAACAAGGTGTCTTCACCCTTTCTTTTCCTTTTCCATACCTCCCTTTGGGCTTTTTTTTCTAGCTGTCCATACGGAGTACACACTGCATATAATGGACACATTCAAGAAAAGTATATAAGTATATGAAAGGGGAAACAACATTATTCCCTTGCAGATATACTTTGTTTATACTTTGCCTACCAATCTCTCTAATGCCTCCCCAGATGTATGTTCTGTAAGTGAATGTTTCTGGGGTCTGCAAACAGAACATTAACTTTAAAGTCTTCTTTCGTCCCCGGCTATATGTGCTCTATGCTGTAAGGGCTGGCCCCCATCCAGGAATCTCCTGCAGCCAGCCGCTCACAATCTTTCTTCAAACCAGTCAAGAATGTGAAAGGCTCCTTCAAAGAGAAGCCCTCTGCAAGGTGTGGTTAAAGCAAGTACCTGAGTTCACAGGTGGACATATTAGAACGGATGAAACCGTTAACTGAAATCCCACACCTGTCTCAGAGCAAAGGAGAGAAACAGAGTAGCAGGGATAAAAAGATTAGATAGATCAACAGGGTTCTATTGTTTCATTCTTTTATATGCTGCCTTCATGAATCTAAAACCATCTGAGCTGAGTTCAAGTAGGCCAAAGCGCAGCTGTATAAAACAAAGAAATATTGACTTTCCAGCCTTTCAGATTCTAGAAGCTTGATGAATGGTGCCCAATAAAAGAAGTTAAAGGGTCAAAGGGCACAAGTGTCACAGTTTTACAACGTGAGACTGTGTTAAAGGACAAGCTGATCAAAGACGCTCTGCAGAAACGCCCAATCTGCCTCATCTGAAAACACAATGAGCATACAGGGACAGTCAGTCGCTAACAAAGCTGCTCACTAACAGAAGTGAGCATGGAGTGGTGAGAAGAGGAGTGGAGAGGAGGGGTGAACATGGCCAAGGACAAAGAGTTGCTTGTCCGAGGTCTGTCTGCCACTGGCCTGTAGGGAGGGGCCCGGTGCCACTTGTTTGAGGGGTCTCCATGATAAATTTCCCACTACTTGACTCTGTCACACTGTCTGCCACTTGGACAATAACTGAGGTCATAGCAGAGTAGTGAAGCGTTGACATGGTGGCCTACACAGAGAGGGGCCACTTTCTCTCAACGTGAGCATTTATTTCAGGTTCGCCTGCCCCCCACCCTCACTAATACATCTAAAGAAAGGCACTGGACAGAAAATAAATAAAACACTTGTCACAGTTGTCTTTACTTGGACCAGTTTATTTGTGACCATCAATCATGGATATAAAGCCTAAAGCTCTCTGTAACAGCAAGACCCTCGTGGTGCTACAGAGTTGTCAAACAGAGAGGGACAGAGATAGATGTAATCCTCCTGAAGAGGAAGCATGTGACAACATATGAAATATCGTTCATTTACTTCTTTGGAATGACTACGTTGAAAACCAAACCAAACAAAACTCTGCATGGCACCTGGCTCCGCAGGTTTTTCCTGGCTCTGCAGTTTCCTTCCTGGCTCCAAATTTTTGGTAGAAGTTTTCTCTAAAAGAGCTACGTTTTAGTGGGGGGGAAAAAAAATCACAAAATGGTGAGATAGTTGCATCAAAATACAGTTTTAGACTAGAAATCAGGTCTTTCATCTGAGATGAAGCTGAAAGCCCGGGAAAGAGGTAGAAGGTGAGCTTTGAGTTGAGACTTTTTTTTTATTTTAAAGACACAATATTTTAGCATATTGAAGCTGCAAGAGTTTAATAAATAGGCCTTCTACCGCAGAAAACCCCTGCAGTGATGGAATATAATAGTTTCATTAAAATTATTTTAAAGAATATAAGATGAAAAATACTAAGCAACCATATCAACTCACTTTTGAACATGACAGACATTCTAGCATACTATATAAAATGTTACCTTATAGTGATGTCAAAACTCACTCTACAGGACGTTTTAAAAACCAATGCACCGTTTTTGGGTCTTGCAGGGCTTAACTGGCGCAAATCTGACATCCTTCTCTGAACCTGCGCACCCTCTTCTTAAAAGAAGCAGAAGAGAGAGAGAGAGAGAGAGAGAGAGAGAGAGTGTGTGTGTGTGTGTGTGTGTGTG
>JBBPCS010000375.1:6644996-6663635 GCA_037974645.1 Hollardia meadi
AGAGAGAGAGAGAGAGAGAGAGAGAGAGAGAGTGTGTGTGTGTGTGTGTGTGTGTGTGTGTGTGTGTGTGTGTGTGTATTGGGGTGGGGTAGGGGGGCCTACACAAATCGTCCCACCTCCCTCCTCTCTCCCAGACGCTCCAAACTTTCAGAGCGCACCGCGGAAACTCTCCAAAGAGTTCTCGGCTCCTGCTTCAGCACTGCACCGAGTTGAAGGAGACAAGAGAAAAGTTTCAGATAGAAACAATTACACTCAGTCGCGAACGGCGTCTGGAATGGCGAAGGGGCGGAATTGTCCTCCAGCCGAGCGGCACATGTGAGCCAAGAGGTCACCGGTAACGTTATTTTTATTTCCAAAAGGAGACTGGGGACAGGGCAGTGAGGAGAGACTATATAGAAGAGACTTGAGAGTCTCTGAGAGCTGACTGTCAAAAGTTTCCTGTCGACACGATGGTCTGTGTGCCGGGATTCAGCTGGGTCTTCCTGAGCGCTCTCCTGCACACTGTGGCACCCTGGGGCGCACACCGACCGGACAGACCGAGGCAGTGCGACGCACCAAAGTCGGTAAGTCGTCTCGGGGCACTTCATCAAGTCAAGTATATGTCTCTATTTCTGTCAAGACAGACGCGCATTCGAACCCGCATATGAAAGGCTACATACCCTGTCTGTCATATCTAGCCTACAGGGCGGAGTGACACAGTGAAGATGGGGACACTTGTTGTTTATTGTCCTAAAGTGTTTTTTTCTTGACATCCTCGAAGAAATAATAGTGAAACAAAACCTTAATTATTGGGCTTATTTTATGGTGTTGGGGGGGACCTTATACGGCAGGACTGCATAATCACAACTCATATTATCATTTATCATAACTGCGTTTTATAATGAGGTCAAAGGTTACGACCTTTGAAACATTTGGATATTTTATGAATAACCAGTAAAATGATGTGCAATGAGATGAGCGAATGATCAAACCAAAAGTTGGGATGAAATTGTGAATACACAAATTAAAAGATTGGATTAGGATTGCCTGCATGTATAAGCTGCCATCAAGAATGTGATGATAATAATAATAATACTTTATCGTCTGTATTAATATTAATTAGTGTCGCCTACAGTGATTAAACACTGTGCCTTATCTTCAGACATGTTAAGTTCAGTTTTTTCTGAACTGGCTCATAAATTAACTTCCAAGAAGAGATCCGGGCCTCAGAAATAAGTGAAAGCAGTTGCCAAGAGAAATTGTTACCGCTCGCCAAATTTATGGCTGTTTATGTGACAAAGGCATAGTGGGGAACACCCACGGGCGACTCGACTACATTTCCTCGACCTTTCAGAAGTGATCGTGTTTCAGTGCAACGCACGGCCTATTAAAACATTTATCGGGCACATTGGTAAAATTATGGATGTGGCTTGAAGTCTTACCGTGGGGAGGTGCAGAAGTGCAGAGCAACCAGCTGTACCCCAGCTCCGGCTGATGAGAGTCTGTCTGCCTGCCTCACTGTGAATGCATCCTCGACATGAACGGGAAAAAAAGTTCATTAAAATTGAACATCCAACATGCTTCTCTTTTGGAAAAAAAAAATACACAACCTAAGCAAAAGACACATTTAGAAATAGCCTATGACACTTGGCAGTGGTTGTGCGGATATCATTAGGGGCTCGTTCAGAGATCACAGGCTTTTGTTTCATTCGTGCATTATGTCCTAGATGCGGATAATGGATCTGTTGTCGGCGATCACGGAAGACGTGGTGCTCCTTTGCTTCATGTGATTTGTTATGCGTCAGTACAGTGGTCTCTGTTTTCTGTTAAGAGTAATTACCCCATAAAATGGAGCTCTGCGCGTCAAGGCTCTCCAGAAAAGTCCACTGAGCTTCAGCAGAGGGGATTTCGCCTCTCCTCTGGACACGACCGCACTTTCCATGTCGAAAAGTCTTCAATTATGGTGTAGGCCTACGAGCGTGAAGTTGCTAACTACATGACAAAATGCTGCACGTGCAAACAAAGCTAATTTTTCGTGTCTCAAAAACATGATGGAAAATGCACTAATGCCCGCCAGTCTGAAGTGTCGGCTGGACTCTGCCCATTTGAAAATGGAGTTAGAAACCTAGAATCAAAGTGTTCAAACAAACGGCAAAGGAGAAACACTGCTCTGAGATTAAACATGGCACTTTCGATTTATTTTGTCAGGGAAAGAATGATTGTGGCACAAATCTTTGCAGCTAATTGTGATAATAACAGAACACCCAACAAGACGACTTTACCAGCTTTTGGCAGCCATTTGAAAAGTTTTATATGACGTGCAATTAGCAGTGCAACATAATGGCAACACAGCTGAAGGAAAACTTGATTAAATTTTTAGAAGTAAACATTTTCTAAGAATAACTTTATTTTACACTAATGGGTTTCATCCCTCAAGTGCCTGATTACACTGGGTCTTTGCAGCCAGAAGTTTGATATTGTTTATAGAAACCAATTCTTTTTTTTTCATATTTGTATAATGCCAACATCAAAGCCACATGCACAGCACATTTGCAGAGCACTTAACAAGAAACATATTTTAAATGCAATACGGCCTTATGCTCATTTAGAACGGCTGTGAATATTTAATTTGCATTGTGACATTGTTTTGTAGAAAGATAAGCACAAAAACAGTGTTGTACTTGAGGCTGTCAGCACCACATCTCCCTACCTGGTGTAAAAAAATGTCACAAACCAAAGTATCACTGTGGGGTCAGAACGAAGAGCAGGTTTCTTTCAGCTTTTGGCTTTTATGAGCTCCAGTGTAGTACATTTGCACTGCAGTCTTCAAAATGCTTACCAGGCCAAAAGAGGCTTTGGAGCCAAGGTATGCACCTCAACAATACACAGGGGTCTGTTTACAGCCCAGAAGGCCCCTCTATAAACCCACTGCCTGCACAGCCCCGAGCTGACTAGACTTCATGCTTCCCCTGCCATCATCTCAAAATGGTATTTCAATCTTCCACTTGTTGTCCCAAGCCTATGAGCCAGTAAACCACAATAGAGGAAAAATGTGTCAGCTTTAGTTTTAAGGCGAGTTGAATTGCTCTAATATGATGGTTCTGGTATTTTCTGTTTCTTTTTGCTCTCAAAATCTTTACCTCCTTATTTTCTTTGCTTCCCCCTTTCCTCTGACCCTGACAGCAAAGTGACATGAACTCTTTCCTGTGGAGAGTAAAACGAGCACCTCCTCACCCACCGTCTTACTTATTTGGTACCATCCATGTGCCCTACACCCGTGTCTGGGACTTCATCCCTGACAGGTCCAAGCAGGCTTTTCACAACAGCCACAATGTTTTCTTTGAGCTGGACCTGACCGACCCTCTGACCATCTCTAAGCTGACCAGCTGCCAACTGCTGCCCCACGGGGAGAACCTGCAGACCCTGCTACCTCGAGACCTGTACCGCCGCCTCAAACGCCACCTGGACTATGTCAAACACATGATGCCTTACTGGATGACTGCTGACCAGCGTGGCCGCGGCCTGTATGCTGACTACCTGTTCAACGCCATTGCAGGAAACTGGGAGAGGAAAAGGCCTGTGTGGGTGATGTTGATGGTCAACTCATTGACGGAGTGGGACGTTAGGTCCAGGGGGACGCCTGTGCTGGATCTGTTCTTGGCTCAAGAAGCAGAGAGGATGGGGAAGACGACAGGGGCAGTGGAGCGGGTGGAGGAGCAGTGTCACCCCCTCAACGGGCTCAACTTCTCTCAGGTAAGATGAGGAAAGAACACTTGTTGTTTTTCTCCCCTTTTTCCATTTGATTCCCTGTGTGTACACAGCTGGATTAGCTCAAGAAATTGCAAGGACAGGCCAGGCCTAGAGGGGGCATGAGTAGATTTAAGATTGTGTATTCTGTGTTGTTCAGCTTGTAGTAAAGTAGCTCTTCAGACATGGAAGTTGGGCTCCATAGTCCACAGTAAAAGCTGAGTGTGTGCACATAGATTTTGGGTGTTGCACAATCAGGGAATGTGGGAAAAGACAATGTGAGAAGAAAAAAGGTGATTAAAACCTTTCTGCTGGAGACAGCTTTACGGTTATGGATGTCCCTCCACCTCACTAAACAAACACACTCATCAGCTGAATCTGCAGAGAGGGTGTCAGTCTGTGCAATGCACATGCAGAACAGATTAGAGAAGGTGAGAAGAGCGGAGAGCTCTCTCTTTCATTAATGCAGACTGTTTGTCTGGCTCTCTGTAGCATTGCAGGGCTCGCATTGTAATCGGATACTGGAAGATGAACGAAATGCCCTATACCTGATGAGCAAAACATGGGGAGTATATCTATCCTTAATTTCTTGTCTCATGATGAAGAAATGAAGGGAACATGCATCTATTTAAAGAACTAGTCAGTTGGAGGACACCTGAGCTGGAAGCTAGAGACCATTTTTCAAACCATGGGAGGTCCCACAAAAATCTGACAAGCGTAGAAAGCACGAGGAAGATGCTCTGTTCTAATTTATGTTCTAATACAACCTTTAATCTACATTAAGAAGGAAAAACATTTCAGAGTGTGTCTTCATGCAGTACTCGCAACCAAACACGTGCTTTGCATGCACGGCACACCACACACAAAGGCACACTGTAAGCACGCAAAAGCTCCACACATGCACATTGGCGGTGTAGTGCAACAGAATCTGTGAGGGCCTACGCCTTCATGTGACAGGTCTGAGGGCTCCGGGGCTAATTTGAGAGGCAGTGGGCTCCCAGCCTCTCCTCTTTCATCAGCACCTCCTAACTATGCTGTCAAAGTCACAGTCTATGCCTTGCACATGCCTGGGAGTTTTACTGCCCCTAGAAATAAGCTCAGCAAGGCACACTGGGCTCAGTAATAAAGAGAAGTGCTAATGCCGTTAGTCTCTGTGTAGTCTGTTATGTCCCATAGACATGCTGTTTTCTTATCTCAAAGAGTATCATGCCTCCTGTCTTTTTTTTAATCTATAAAATATTCTGTTTAACCATCCCCAACATTGATCTGTATTTAGTGTGGCAGGCATGGCAGTTGTCCCCTAAAACAACACTGTTTAAAATGAATCCTGTCAGGCTTGAATAGCAGTACAAGGTCCAACGTTAGAAAGCTGTGTTTGTGTTTCCTGAGAACTTCTATTCGACTTTAATAAGTATAACCTATTGTCACTCACTATTGACATAGTGAGGTTTTTACAAGACAGGTGTTCAAATTCAGATAAGAGTTTTATTGCCTTGGAAATCAATTCAGTCAAAGTTCATGGATTACTTGAATCTCACCCCACCAGAACATAATCACCTTTAGACTTCTGAGCTTCCAACCTGCATGTTTCCAGATATGGACAAGAACAATTCAGAGCTGTACTGAAACTGACATGGAAACCATTATTCTCAATTATAATAATTTGTGATTTAATCTGGACACTATGGTTGATTGATTCCCTCTGCGCTCCACCTCGATGAGGTCAGAAGGAGGAATAGAAAAAGAAAATGATTGGTTGGGATTTAGTAGAAAGAGAAGTGAGACACACAGAGACAAAGATAGAAACCGAGAGTGACTGGGGGATAGAAAACGTGTAAAGGCAGCAGCGGGGCTGAAAATGCAAGGAGACTGATGTGCATCGTCTCACCACTAACACTAATCTGAAACATGAGCGTTTCGGAGTCAGGAAAGGTTCCAAACCCCGACGGCTCACATATTATTTGTTCCCAATAAAAGTAGTTACTTACAATATCCTGTAACACTGACTTCACCAAGAGGCTCTTAGAAACGTGGACGCTGGTGATCCATCATCTGTCACACTGTAGATTTCTTATTTCTTATACCTGGTCCCAGTGGTGCCAGTGCAGTGGGCTAGCACCACTGCTAGATGAGCGGGTTTGAGGGAACCGACTCTCCGAGGGAGTAGTTTTTGGACGAAAAGAGTTACAGTGAATCATGCTCTTTGGGATGAGAGGAGGTGGACCGGGTGTTTTAATGCAGTGATCTTTGCGATGGTGGTAGCAAGGGATAGGGAGACATTAAGCGTGACAGAGCCCGCTTGGGACCATTGTGGTCTAATCATGGTGCATGGTTCTTCTCCAGTTCTTTGGAGGCCGATGTAGGTTGACAGCGGGCTGGAAAGCAACAAAGTCTTTGTGAATTCTTTGAGCACAGAGAGCGAATGGCTTTGTGAATGGCTGGAGAAAGTTTTGGCTTAAAGGGCACAAGCTGCACAATCCCAGCTCTGTGAGGTGACTCCTATATATGCAGAAGTGAGTAAGTCAAGAGTCTCAGCATCACAATTTTAATATGAGAGTACCAAACCACAATGCTTTATTTTCACCTAGCTACTGTATGTTAAGATGAGAAAAAAAACATCTCTAGAGCAAAGCTGCTTTTGGGAATCTTGAGGGTGGCTCCAGTCTGTGGGCCTCTCACACTCCCACCAAATAAACACCCATATTTATTTTCCCTGGGTCGCATTGCTGCTGAGGCCGCTGGCCCATGTCGGAGAGAAATTACAACATATTGGTGGCGCCTGACTCCCGTACAGGGGTCAAGGGTCATGGCGGGAGGTGGTGGAGCCGCGGAGCAGCAGAGCGGTAAGGAGACTGGCAGTCTGCTAGGGTCAGTCTGGGCACTGCTGAGCAGGCAGCGCCCGATCTGATAGAGTACCTGGCCCAACCTCTGACCAGGCTAAGTTTCCATCAACTTGGGCTATTTTGTGCTATGGCTTGAGTGTGTGTGTGTGTGTGTGTGTGAGTGTGTGTGAGAGAGAGAGAGAGAGATGGCTGACTGTCGGTACAGGAGGGCGCCCTTCTCCTGGTGAGCTCTCAGCATCAGTGACAATCGGACATGTTTATTTCAATCAGTAAAGCTCCTGTGCCATCCCTCTGCTGGAGAGGACGTTAGGCTGAGGCTTTCTGTTGTGCTGACACTGCAGTTTCACACACACACTGTGGCCAAAGTGGGGCACTTAAAGCCTTGGAGATGTGGCTAAAATATCCCAACAATGTATTTCTCCATGGTAAAATAATATGAAATATGATATTTAGTTTTTCCGATATATGCATGAAAATATATAACAAAAAGTGTATTGTGCTTGGACAGCAACCACTGAATTTAAACACAGTGGTCATAAAGTGAAACTTTTATCTGTCTGGGCCAGAAGCATTCCCATTAACTGTGTTTAGACCCACACAGTCTGTGTTTCTCATAAGCCACTATTACTTTATATGATATTCAGTTGGATTTGTGTTTGTGTTTGGTTTTCCAATTCGGATTGGACCTCATAAAGTATACGGCCCTAGGATACATATGAGTCATTTGAAAATTATTTAAAAAGAGTAAAAGTAAAATACAGCACACGTCCAGGAGGAATGTCTTTCTCCGCACAGATCCAGAGGTTTCTGGCTGTGCATGGCAGTTATTTGATGAGCATTTATGGTAAGCGGCGAGTAAAATATTGTGAGCCCAGCTCTTAACTCAACTAAGAGTAACAGTATTACTGAAATCAAAATAAAATTTTCATGCGTCGTATCAAAGCGTTCAGAATACTTTCCGTTGTTTTCCTTGGACCATGTTCACCTAAACGGCACATCTTTAAAGGAGAAATTAAGTAACATCCAACTTTACCCATATCCAAATATTTACATTCCATGACAGGTGTGTAAGTTTGGGTTTGAAATGATGTGTTGGCCGCAGAGGCTGACGGATGGAAAAAGTGATTCTTTGTCTGCACTCTGCTCTTCTTTTCCTCTGATCTCCAGACTCATTTTGTTCCCTCCTTCTCGCTCCCTATCTATCTTTCATGTCTCGAGGCTCTGGTTGTCCCATTGCTAACCCATTGTTCATCTGCACACCCCAAGTGGAAAAAGAGGAGGAGGAGGAGGGTAGGAGGAGATTACCTTTAAAGTGTTGTGGCGACGTGTATCCCCTCTTTTAGCATGACATCTGAGGGTGTTTTACATCTAAGCTATAATTACCTGCACAAATATGTGGAAAACTGTGAGGCAACGTGTATCAGGACGATCATCTGGTCCTGTCGGCAGGCAGACGGCAGTCCCACTGTTGCACTAATGACTTAATAGGGCCCTTAATGACCAAATAGCCCGCTGCCATCCAGAAGCACTTAGACAATTACGTGCTGGCCAGAATACTGCAGGCTGATGGCGAGATGAAGGAAGGTAGAAAGTCTGGATATGGACGCTGAGAAAACAGGGACACCCTGCACTTGACAACTGAATAAATGACAGTATCTTTTCTTTGATTCGGGTTTTGTGAGTCAAGATGAGAGATAAGAGAGAAAAAAAAAAACATCAGACGAGCTGACACGATCAGGTATACTGTGGCTAGAAGATATGTTCCACTTTAAACAAGTGCCACAATTTTAGCCTTCAGTTTTCTTTACTAAAAAAAAAAAACGCCAAAAGTCAACACCAAACTAATATAACTCATTATAATAACTCATAACTCATTCAATTAAAGTTGAAAGTGGCAAGCTCAGCAACTGAAGCGAAAGTGTGAAAATGATAAAAGTAGTCCAGTTTGTTTTACTTTATTCTCAATTAATCAAAAGTTAAATATGAACTTCATCGCAATCTCTGTGCTCCTCTATAAACCTGCTGCTTTGTCTTCATTCAGTGAATCCAAAAGGGGTCACATCGCTCCTAACTCTACCTGAGAGACCCGAAGTAATGACTCCACCACATTGTCACTGAGCCGAGTGCCGCTGAGGTAGTGAGTTAAGCGTGGCAGGTCGAAGTGCTCTTCCATACTTTAGTGTTCAATGTGCCAAATCCTTTCCTCCCTCCTTCCCTCGCCCACATTTTCCCCTTGGAGGAGAAAATGAGCGTTCCTTTCTGCTTCAATTGTTAACCGCCTCACATCATCTTCACTGTGCAGTCACCTTTCCTTCAAATGAGGACCAAAGCTGCTCAGCACATGCCTGGACAAGCACGCGCGCACACATATACACAGACACACTTAAACTGTACTCAAGTACTCTGTTTCTGTATAATTATTATAATATATTATAATTATTATGTCATCCTAACAGTGGAAATTGCAGTAAAGTGAATAATGGTTGAGAGTGTTGTCCTGCAGGCAGGTAGCATTAAAGACACACACGCACGTTATATTTCTATATTAGATATTTGCTCATCACAAACTGCAGTAAATTGTACGGAGCTGGAGGTTGCTTTCAACGGGACGGGCAGGTAGTTTCCAGGAAGCCTGAGGTTAATCTCAGGTTGTCTGGGCCAGAGGCTGATTGATCACAGACAGGAATGCGCCTGACTGATTTCCTCAGAGACCCACTTAGCCCCTCTGGAATGTTGTTGTCTTTTGGGACGTCGTTGTTTTATAACCTTTGTTTAACCAGGTTAGCCCCGCTAAAACCAACGATCATTGCATGTACCTGGGATGCGATGAAGTTTGTGCTTTCCTCTAGACACTATCACTCATAATTAAATTCTTAACCCGATATGTTTTATGTTATTTTTGTTGACCCATCCAACTGTCCTGGCCTCTGTAGATTTTGTGGCTCGAGATTGTCACGCTATTTCCTCCTTTGCTCCTGATGGAAAACAGCCATAATTTCTACGTCCTCTGGAGGGAATCTTAATTCGAATTTAAACATATATCGCTTTTGGCCAATTGCTGAAATGACTGTGAAGGACCGTCTGAATAATTCTACTTCAAACATGCACCGCTTTGGTAAGTGTGTAATTCCTCTTCCTTCCACCCATAAGCAGACACTGAGAATTGGGGCTAAATGCGACAAAGTAGTAGAGTGTGATTTATATCCACACCATCTCTCTTTAAAATCACAGAGGAATCAAAAGCCATAAAGATACTGTGTCTTAGTGCTAACAAGCACAAAGACTGAAAGAGCAGCAGCCAACAATTAACCAAACAATGTGACGTATCAGTATCGCTCAGTGTGGGTGAACATGGAAAAAAGATTGCCAGTACGTCATGGCATGCAACTTTCCATGTTGGATGCTTGGTGGTCCGAGATGAACTCAGCGTCCCGGCCTGTCTGTGACTTCAGCCACACCTCTCACACAACACTGGCCAACAGTCATAAACAGGTGCCCGCAGAGAACAACTGCGTGCATGTGTGTGTTGTTTGAGCCAGGCTTGTCAAGGGGTTAGGTAGCATTAGAGGAGCCCTCTCGCTGAACCTGGTTTTAATGTGACCCATGCGTCTTCTCTGCCCCCTGTGCTCTGTCCCCCATTATACACAACCCAGTGGAGCACTTCAGCTCTGCTTACACCCTTTCCCCTGCACCTCTCACCTTCCCATACCCCCCTTTTCTACAAACCTATATGTTTACGCTCATTTTCACTTCCACACCATTTACTTGGATTATCCTGCAAGTCAAATAATAATGATTCAGTTGTATGTTTATTTATCCAGTCACACTTGTGGGGAACATGTACGTCATTTTTCTGGCAATACTTTGTGTCACATTCACACAGTTGAGCATCTGCACTGCATAAAAACACGTCGATTCTACTACAGTCTTGCATAAAAAAGTGTTGAAAATGTATGTTATTGATGATTAAACAATCGGCCACTGAGTAGCACCATTTGTGTTGAGTCAAGATAGTTTCACTTTAACTCTGCAAATGTCAAACAGGAGAGCTGAGAAGAGCCACACTCTGCAGTACTGTATTCCCATGATCAGTATTCCCAGCATCATAGAGGCTTCAACCTTTGTCATATTTGGCACAAATTAAAATTTCATAAAACTCTCTCTGGTTCAAGTGTGGAGCAGGTGAGCAAGTTACATTAGACTTTGTCTTTGTCAAACCTTTTGAAATTCCTGCTTGGCCTTGTAAACTAATGATTTCATGCTACCTTTACTTACAAACAAAGCTCCAGTGGCTGCTTTTTTTTTTTAATCACCGCCACAAGCTGAGTGTGCATGACAGGCCCAGAAGCTGCTCCCCAACTTGCTCACAAATGTGAAAACTGCCAATTGGACCTCTTGAAACAAATCTCCACTCTCTAAACTTTAGTAGGGAGCACATAAATCCTGTCGTTTGTCCCATCTCCCCCTTGTGCAATTGGTTAGAGTGATACCCATTACGCTCCTCTCCATGTAAGAGCACCTCTCAGATGAATGAGGCAGACAGACATACCAGCAGAGAGACAGGCAGGTAAGAAGGGAAGCAGGAAAACAGAGAGCAGTGCGTAAGGATCACTGGATAAATAGACAGGCAGGAGGGGAGGCAGACAATCAGACAGACAAGCGGCAGGAGGCAGGAGACAGACTCCAGTGCCCTTAACAAGATTCAGACACAGATCCTCTGACACCAGCACAGAGATAAGTGAAAGCGCGAACACAGAACTTCACAGGTCCAACAGAACTGAGTCACTGATTTGAAAAATGTTACCTTCTGTACGTACTTTTATCCCCCATTGCAATCATAATCCTCTCTATTCTAGTTCCTCAATTTAATGCATAATGGAAGGATTTATTTCTTGACTGTGTGTACAAATCTTTCTTCATCAAACACAGGGAAAACTTTATGTGGATGCACATTATTCTGACTCATTCGTGCATATTTGCTTTCTTTTTCAGAAGTCATGCCAGGTCAGTGTAGATGAAAACAGCAAAACGGTGGAGCTGCATTTAGAAACGTATCCAAAACTCCTTCAGCTCCTGGTCAATACATTGGTTTTACCTCTGTGTGCCCTCAGTAGCTCAGGGGATTTCAGGCATTTGTGCATTCAGGCCTCAGTTTCACCTTTCAAATTAGAGTTCCCAGAACTTTCTCTGAGCTGGATTGACAGAAGAAGCCGATTGCCCTCGTCCTTGCCCTCTGGATGACCTCATCCCTTTGGCTAAATCACCAGTAGCCCCTTCATTACCCCCCCCCCCCACCCCCCCCCCACCCCCGCACTGTTGTTGAACATGACTTCTTCAGTTCCTTGAACCGACACAGGACTGAGTCAATTAGTCTTTGCAAATTGGGTTTTAACGAGATAAGCGGTTTAACAAATATATGGGTGAATGGAGATTATTTTTAGTTTTTTTTCTCTTATAAAATCAGTTAACTATAACAATACAATGATGAGAATGTCAGGTAATGTCAAAATACTTGACTTAAATCTATTTGGCACAATAGTTCAATGTGAAAGTTCTTATCCATCTAGCATGTAAAAGGGATTTTAAAAAATGAGAGATAAAATTGGCTGCCCTGCCGTTGACGTGTGACCTGGTCAATCCCTACCACGAGAGAAAAGAGCAAAAGGAAAAAAAAAAAGAAGCATAAAAAGGGATTATGTGAGAGAAGTGGAGGAACAGTCACAAGCAGGGAGCGGGGAGAAACAGAGTAACCCCCACGCCACTCAGGAAAAAGAGAGGAGGAAAATAACAGTATTCAGTTCAGTGGTACTGAGAGAGAGAAAAAGCAACAATAACACAGGAAGCCTTTTACTTTCTCCACTCAACAGTTTCCTCTGTGCCAAAATAAAAAGACAACAATAAAAAAAATAAATGATGCTGCTGTGAAGTTTCTCCCTCTTCTCTTCTGTTGGTTTGGAGTTTTTTTTCCCCCTACTACTCTCACATCACGGCCAATTTCCCCCGTCATTCACCAGTGCAGTTTTTCCAGCACAGTTCCTCTACCTTTCCCAAGGCACACACTGTCTTGGCATCCACTGGAGCAGTTTAAATATAATATCAAACATATGGCAGAGTTTATGGAATGTAAATGAGATGAGAAATCAAATTTACTTAGGGAGTTGTAGCGGGACCGTGGTCTCCAAGAGATGCCGTTGTTTAGGGAGAGCCTTAGTGATGGGCAGCTGTAATTACAGCCACAAACTGAATGGGAGAGCTGGAGCTGGAGTGCCTGGGATAAGTGAGAGGGCCAGGATGAGAGGGCGCAAGGGGGAGAGGGTCTAAGAAAGTTAAGAAAGAGGAGCTCTCAGTGGGTGGCTTTTTTTTCCTCATTTTTCTTCCTTGTTCTCTCTCTTGTGGGTGTGCATCATGTGACGATGTGTAATTGGCCTGTGGTCACACCAGAGTTGTACAAACAGATTAGCAGGGAAACATGTCAGCCTGAGGGGCTGCGGAGGTGAATGTGTGTGTTGTGCAAATTACAGATGTGGGATTGTGTGGGAAATGGTTTGATGGAGTAAAACCTACATTAATGGTGAACAGGTGGGGCAGTTGACTTTGTCACAGACAAATTTGCTGTCGTGGGCACACGGGGAACGTCTAGAGCTCAAGTCTTTATGCACAGTAACACACGAATATTGAATACAGACGTATTCATCCATAGACAAATTTTCAATGCTTCATTTGCATTCACTAAATTAAATTATGTTTTCACTCAGCTCATATATTCCAAAGGTTCAGTGTGGTTTGAGGACACTTGAGGATACAAGTCTTTTCTGCCATAAAGCCTGGCTATGCTGCACCACCGCACACACTGAAGAGAAGTTTATTCTGTGATCAGCCAGATATTCTAAAACTTCTTACAGCAAGTTTTGTAGCTCAAACACATCAACTTACACCTTTCTTGATGTTATAAGGGGTATTCATAGAGTTTTAAAGCAATAGCTTGAAGGTTTCAGAAATACATTGATTTACTTTTAGGCTACAGTTAGCAGCTAATTAGCTTTTAGATTGGAAATGGGGGAAAAGGCTAGCCTGACTCAAAAACTCACTAATAAAAACCCATAATCTTTGATTTTCATGGGTGGTTATGTGTCAAACTTCTTGGCTTGAAGAAGTGACCTCCTGGAACTAATGCAGAAAAGACATAACATGTTTTATTAATTATTGAGCCACAAAGATGCTGGCTGGCAAATTTGAAGGCCAGCTTTTTCTCCCTGCTTCCAGTCTTTATGCTAAGCTAGACTAACTGGCTGCTGGTTGTAGCTTCATATTTAATGGACAGATATGAGTTTGGTATCAAACATCTCATTTAACTTGGCAAAAATGCAAATGAGTGTATCTCCCAACATGTCAAACTAGTATGTACGGGTCTTTTATGGTTTGTATTCATAGAATATTTTTCAAATATTTTCATAAAAATAGCAACCTGCAACTTAACTGTAAAAATGATTAGCCTATAAATACAGAAAAGAAAGAACCTGCCCTGTTATGGTAAAGTATAGGAGGGTTGTCAGTTAAAGCTGATTCTGGGAACAGACAGATACGTGAGTTTAACTTGGCTGAGAGTCGGCGTATAAGCAGACCGATTATTGGTTTCTGATGCCCCTTCTGATGCCAGACCACCTGCCTTTGTGTAGTTACAGCATCTCATAATATACCACCCAATGTGCATGACAACCATATTTTGCCCTGAAATACTCAAACCCTCTAATGTTGTGCACATTTGTGTCACTTACTAGCACAGGATATAGATATTTGAATCACATTTTTAAAGTGGGTTTGCTGGTTTTCACCTGAAACTGATGTGACATGAACAGCTAGGGAGATGACAAATCACAGTTAATCATGTGAAAGTTATAGCTGGCTACAATGAAATGCTACTCGTTGCTTAGAAGAAGAGAAATAAAAGCTTTTTTTACCATCAAAATTTAGCGAATCCATGTGTTTTGCCAATACGGGTGTTCGAAAAATCTATCACCAGAATCTCCAAATAATTTTAAAAAGTAATTTTCACTCACATATAGATAGAAATATTCGCAGGAGCCCTGTTGTCATTGAGGAGAGAAGCACTGCAGCTCTAACAGGCTGAGGTGGACAAAACAGTGGATTACAGTGAAGAAATGGAAGAAAGAAGAAAGAAATTTTAAATGGCTTCATTTTAGCCCATAATGAGCTGATATAATATACCCAGATTGACCTGATCCTTAGGATTGGCTTGGG
The DNA here is from genome assembly GCA_037974645.1 of Hollardia meadi. Taxonomy (NCBI): domain Eukaryota; kingdom Metazoa; phylum Chordata; class Actinopteri; order Tetraodontiformes; family Triacanthodidae; genus Hollardia; species Hollardia meadi. The sequence goes on from JBBPCS010000375.1 coordinate 6,659,825, forward strand.
AGACCCCTAACACATATTTTCAGATTCAGTGTGACTTACAATTTCAGAAGATATCATTATCTCCAATGTCCATCAAAGAAACGCCAATAAATAGAATCATTAAAAAAAGATTTCAAATCCAGAACTTGGATTCCATATATGTTTAATGGTGCCAATTTGCAAAAATGTACACTAATATAGGTTAAAAAAACAACAACAAAAAAACGGGTGTGAAGTTGTGGCACCACAGCTATACTGTAATTGGCTTATGGCAACATTCACATTTCCACTGGTTTTGTCTGGCTGCAACCTCACAGTTCACATTGGAATGTAGTTTTGTCATGCATGGCATCTTTCTCTGTTCTTCCTGAATTTATGGTGATGGTGTGTCTGGTGAAAGGGCTCCAGAGAGATGTTTCCTTGCTACTGGTCTTGATTGGATGTGGCCCTCAGCGTCTCATGTTGCTCTGCAACTTTACAGAATCTGATAGTATGAAAAAACAGGGAGTCATGGTGCAGTGTTCTGGATCAACATGAACAAATCAAATGTTTTTGATAGATTTTTCTGCTGTTGATTCTCTCAGGTAATAGTGTCAATGCCTCTGGGCGGCTGACAGCGGCCTGACAGACAGACAGTGCAGGCATGCATGCCAGTGTTGACACCCAAAGCTAGATCTTTGTGAAAAGCTCACAGAGAGCGAGTGAGTATTGGAGTAGAAACACAAGTCTATTTTTTCGGCTTGCCAAAATGCAAAGGGGAGAGAGCATGAGAGACACAGAGACAGAGAGAGAGGCCAGGCCACCTCAAAGCCTCTGTAGTCAGCTCTGGTGACGGCCAACCCAAGCACTTCAGAGCAGTGTGGATGGGTTTTTAATGCCTGCTAACAGCCGGGATATTAGATGGACGGGGGGGTTGGATGGAGAAAGGATGAGAGTGATGGCAATGTTTGGACATACAAGATCCCAGCTGACCATTACAGCAACACCGCTGCCCTCGCTACAGACTCAAGCGCAGTCTGGGTTGTCTGCTGTTAGTGATCACAGTTTTTAAAGCTGTGGTATTTTCTCCATCTCCAAACTCATTTATCTTAGTCACAATTCTCTTGAGGTCTTGTTATTTTTCCTGAGACTGACACAAATGAAGTCTCAATTATGTGGAAATCACAGGCATCATTGCCTGCATCATTGCTCTGCTATCTAAAGATGAATGTCCAGCTGGCTACTGATAATACACTCACTCAAATTTGATTTATTTGCTGTTGAGAAATCCTGTCCAATATAAGTAATTTATAGTCCATACACTATTAATAACAACCCTGACAAGTTTGCACCCTATCATGGCAATGGTAAGAAGGAAGGCACTGGCTTGTCTTCGAGCTGACTTGGACTTGACTTCTGATTGGTCTTGGCCTCGATAAAGTTGATCATGACTGCAGCGCTGATTTATTTTCCTACAGCTGCTTCAAGACAAAAACCATCCAGCACAATAGCTCCGAGTGAAATGATCACAAAATTACTTAAATTGTTCTGTCCTTTGACCAATTTCTGGAGAATTTAGTATACAGAATATGAGTGTATGTTATGAACATCAGTGAACAACAGCAACAAAAACTATCTCTGTGTTTATCCATTTCTCTACATTTGTGCTACTGAATATACAAATGTTGAATCTCCATGCAAGGAAACATTTGTTGCATTTATAAAAAGACATGACCTTTCACCTTGACTTTATTCATAATAAAAAAATGACATGCTATCTCTACAATTGACAGTACATAATGTGTGTTATCTGTCTCTTGCTGCATGTAATGGATTAGTTTTGTGCAGCATTGCCAAGGAGGCAAGTTAAGCCAAATAAAAGGGGTCTACTGCTGCTGCAAAGAATGCATTTCCAAAAGGTTTCAATAAATGAGCACTTACTCTCTGACTGAACAGCAAGGGGTTTTGTAAATTAGTTCATTGCCCTTGGTGTCATAAAACTTGAAACTGCAAATGTAATGAATAGCTATGTACTGCATCAGTTCAAATGTAGAAATAAATAAAATAAAATATGAAAAACGCCAGTGAGCAAGAATCCACTTTTATGATATTTCTCAGAGGAGGAATACTGATGTAAAAAACTGGTCAGGTCATACAAACCACATGAACTTCACTATCTTACCTCAACCCGGCTGCTGTTTACACAAAACGGCCCCTGACTCAAACAAAAGCTGGACGGCTCCCTGGAAACCATGGGAAGAGAAGACGAGAATGATGAGGAGGAGAAAGAGAAAGAACGCAATTACATGAGGTGGTGAAAGAGGAGAAAGAAAAACAAACTGAGAAATTATCAAGTGCTCTTTCATTTTAATTACATATTTTTCAAAGCGAGTAAAACAAAAAGTCCTGGAGCTTCTTTTGACTTTGCCAAACCTATAATGTTGGACAGCATGAGATGTAAACTATTCAAAGTATAATTAGTGTGTGTGTGTGTGTGTGTGTGTCTGAAGCAGTCACTCTGGGAAATGATATGAACCATCCCCATAGCTCTGCACGAAAATGTTCACTAATTTATCATGAAATGTTTACTCGGGTTGCATCACATTGGGTAATTCATTTTGCATAGACAAAACTCTCTTAAACTCTTAAATTTGACTGGAACACCCCCCCCCCTCCCCCTCCCAGAACATAAGTAAAATATTTCTGTCTTTCTTCCTTTTCTTTAAACCTGTAGCGGTCTGCCTCAGCGAAGAGATCAAACTCTTAATCGTTGAACCTCCAAGGCCCCCCAAGCCTCTGAACCATGTGGCACCAAATATGGCATTTAAGCTGCTCCTCCTCACACCTCATCTAAACCCACACCCCAACCACACTCCCCCGGGACAGACAAATGATTTGTCAAAATTATCAGCGGCTCCTGTGAAGGAAAAAAAATAGAATTCAGAAAGTGTGAAGTCTGGTTTAAGTCTGCAAGATGTTCCAGGAATTCCATCCGTCTTCACGTGGGCTAACCTGGGATGGTGCAGATTGCGGAAGCAAGAGTTTTTGGTTGGGATGGCGCCAAGTTTTGGAGAAATTTTCTGGCATGTCTTGATGGTGGACATTCCCCTCCACTTCAGGCAATTTTCTCACTTGAAAAATTGCTTATCTTGGATTGGTTGCAGTTGCCAGTGCACCAGTGACTGTGGGTGAAATCATTTTGAAGGATGTCTGGTCTGGGTTCAGCTTTTCTGGGGAAGCATTGCCCACCCTGGAGGATCTGGCTTTTGTAAAAAGCCACTCTATTCCACTTTCTCTCCCAGAGAAACACAAATAAATTCCTTTTAATCAGCCGTGAGTTCTTTGGGGGCTCATTTGGAAGGAATGTAACTGAAAGTATAAGGTAAAGTTATTCATAAGGTAAATGTGCTTCGGTAAGCTTGATTTCTCTCTCCCACAGCTGGCCTTTGATATGCCTGAGGGTGATCTTGCAGCAGTTTAGATGAAGACACAATTATTTGAGGCGGTATGGGCTTTGAAACCCTTGAGGAACACCCTTTGACTTTCAAAACTCACGCAGCACGGGACATATTTCAACAAATGATTAAATACAAACTCACTGATATAATGAAAGGTCCTTGGCACTCTCTTCCTGTCTGTCTTTGCTTCTTGTTCACTGCTTTCTGGAATACTGAGGGGGAAAAGGTCCTGAGTTCAGCTCCTCTGAAAGGGGATCCAAACCGCGTGCTAACAAGAATGCCAAGCCTAACAGGGACTGACAGCTCATCACACTGAGAACTGCTGTGTGTGTGTGTGTGTGTGTGTGTGTGTGTGTGTGTGTGTGTGTGTGTGTGTGTGTGTGTGTGTGTGTGTG
>JBBPCS010000375.1:6663735-6693964 GCA_037974645.1 Hollardia meadi
CACACACACACACACACACACACACACACACACACACACACACACACACACACACACACACACACACACACAGGGATGAGCCTCAAAAACAGACAGAAACAAACAATAGACATGCCACTGTTGTCAGATGAAAAGCTTGTGAATAAGCTTTTTTACAAAAGTCCACACTTTGAGGAACTCAAAATATTTATGTTTATTTGACAAATTGTGCCAACTTGCGTGGAACTGTGCAATCCCTCAATTTAAGTTCAAACATGGACGATATCAACATTTGAGAAGCGGTGGTTTTCACGATGAGAACGGCAGTTTGTGTGTGAGAGTGTGCATAAGTGTCTGCCATAAGTTTGTCGCCGTTTGCAGTTTATTCCCGTGTTTTTTTTTAGCACTGTGTTGCAGACAAACGTTTTTCCACTGCTGGCCTGTTTGTTTGTGTGTACAGTAGGTTGTTTAAGTGGAGTGGGTGCATGTTTACAGGATCCTGGAAATGACAAATGAGGTAAAGGATTGAACGTTTAAAGAACGTCACATTTACAGCAGGTGTGTCTTAGGAATGAAAAACAAAACAAAACGTGGTTGTCTGCCAGTTGTGAAGGAAAACTACAATTTCATCATACAAACAAACAAGCACACACACACACACAGCTGTCTGGGTGGAGGAGCGGAGGAAATCAAATCAACACATCCAACAGTCAACTTGACCTCCCACCCGACAGAACACACAGGAGGTGTTCTTCTCTGCCCTCAGCCTGCAGAAATTAATGAAATAGCTGCTTGACACAGATATGAGGGTTGTTGAATCTGTCAGCATGCAGTCACTGAATGAGCCGACGTTGGCCCCTGTGTCTTGTTGGGAGAAAGGGATGACAGAAAAGACAGAAGAATGTAAGAGAAGAGAAGGGAAGAATTACTCTTGGCAGTAATTAAGCAGGTATTTGTGTAGTGGGACTTTTTTTTGCAGAATATGGTGGGTTTTTTTAGTAAAACAACTAAGAGCAGATGTGCTAATGGCTGTGTGAGGCTGTACTAAATGCTACCATCTTCATGCTAACATGCTCATAATGGCAAACTGACATGACGATGACGATAAATAAGAAACTTTTTTTTAATTTTATAGTTATCTTTTCAATTAAAGCGATCCAATCGTAACTCTTTCTTTTCTGTGTGTATATTTTACTGCATTGGCAAGATCACTTGTAACTGTATACAACTTTTGTTTTTGTTTTTTTTACCCTCTCGTGATTTATTCTAAATATCCTAACCTTGAGAAAGATCTTAAAGACATAACGATATGAAATACATCCTCACTTCTGCCATTGTGAGGATATTTAGTCTGCATATGTACCCACCTTCACACACACACACACACACACACAATCTCACCCTCTCCCCTCTGTGTAATCCCATCTGATCTCGCCGACACTGTTGTTAGAAGCCTCCTTTCACTCCGCAGCCTATCCCAGAACTGCCTTTGAACTCGGCTGCCAAGAAAGTGTAACACCGCGTGCCTCTTTCTTTGACTTTCAGGAATGATCAGGAACATTATAATGATAAAATTGGCAGGGGGCGAGGGGCTGAGTGGGAGCAGAAGGCCCTGACAAAAAGCGAGTAAGAGGCTCGAATATTGTCAACGTGTTGTTAATAAGCTACAGGAGAGAGCCGAGGTGTGTGAGTGTGTGAATTCCCGGATGTGTGCAAATGTTTGCATGTGCAGGTTTGTGTGCATGTGTGAGCGCCAAATATGAGTTCTTCTGTTAGCGGGAGTGATGTCAGGCTACATTACAGCTTATTGCTGGGTTGAGTGACACGCAGGATTATCGGCTGATGGGAGAAATTTAAAAAAAAGCTTTTATCAGCATGGGGCTGGGGCCCACATGTTTGATGTTATGTCTGAAGGAATCATACACAAGGTGAAGGAAAGAGGAGGAGGGGCGGAAAGGAGATGGAAGATTGAGTGCCAACAATATGGGGGTCATTACGGAGCAGCAAGTGGCCCCAGAAGAGCCACCTTGCATTTGAACAGCCCCTGTTATCCCACAGATCCTCCATAATCATGTTTCTCGCTTCTGTCTGTAGCAGGACTAGTATCCCCACACCTTGGGTGGAAAAAGATCATCTTTGGTGGGGGAGGCCTGCTGAATGTTGAGCATACCCATTGTTGATCCTGGGTCTAATGTTAGAAGATGTACTTCAAGTGTATCAGCCTCAACAAAGTGGATATCTTCCAAAGTAATGGTGTTTTTAATAGCCTTCAGGTTGCTGTTATTAGCATCAAAATGTTGTTTTTTTTATGAAACACCATCCAGGCTACATTTAATACAGACAAAAAGCATGCACAGCACAAAACCTATTTTAACGCTGCCTTGCTTCTCTTGGACCTGTCACGACTTTTGGCATTTTGTCTACTTTTAGGTCACTTCCTAGGGAACCACAGTGTGCTGGACATCCTGAGGCAGGAGGGCTACGAGATCGTCCACACGCCCCCTGATCACCAAGATCCGGTCACAGAGTGAGTAAGCAGAGATGTAACAGACGGCAGAGCGTGTCATTTGATTTAAATCCGTGGTCACAAATAAACAAACAAAAATCTGCTGTTGAAAAACTAGGGGTTACTAATTGTATATACCCGATGACAAAATGACAGTAATTGTTTTGACACGACTAAATCTCATAAGGTTGCAGGTGATAACAGAAGATATGCATTCGTTTTATTTTAGAGAATTCCACTGCATTTAAATTAGGAGCGCTAGGTGATTCAGTTTTGCGCAGGTGATCAGTCACAGGTTAAACTTGAGCTGCTGTTAAACTGACAAAAAAAAAAAAGACAAACATTACACCCATATTGTTACAGTAATGTGGCCAGTGAAACAGAACATTTGTTTTTGGCAGGCTCGCAGATACATGTGGACGCAACAAAGTCCATCAAACAGAGAGAGAACGAACTCAGCCAGTCCACATCCATCTTATTCAGTCTAGAGTGGAGCTGTTTAACCTGAGTAGATTTAGTGAGGTGCAATGCGATACAGTCCAAATTGTGCTCTGTAACAAATAAAGCTCAGCTATGCAGGAATCCTTTGATACTTCGTCAACTCCCTCGGTGCCTCCCTTCCTTCCTCTCCCCTGGCTGCCAAAGGCCGACTGCCAGTGGTGTTTCTGCCATGTTCTCAGCAGCCACCCGCACCACGGTCAACACAAACACACACGCGTACACATGTGCGTGCAGGGGGAGCAGAGTGATGCATAGTGCCAAGGACCAGGGTTGCCCACACACTCAAACTTACACAACTCACAGGCTTGGCTTCCTGCACTGTGTGTGTGTGTGTGTGTGTGTGTGTGTGTGTGTGTTTACGTACTCCCATTTCTTGGCACAGAGCAGCTCCCCTCTCACTATGGGGTTAATCCTTGGGTCCATAAAATAGCAACAAACGCCACTTGAATCGGGGGGAAAAGGGGGAAAACAAGGCAAAGACAAAGGGCATCTCTTTAAAGGCAGTAACTGCATGTGTGATCCAGCCGGGGCTTTTACAAACTTCTCACTGCAAACTACAGCAGCAAGCGTAGCCTCCCCATCTCCCTCCACCCTGTTTGCAGATTTGTGGGCTTTAGCTTTGTGGTTTAAAAGCTGACAAGTGGACTGACTTACTGTGGTCACAAAACACTCAAGTATGGTGCGCACGCACGCACGCACGCACGCACACATACACACATGCCACCACGTGACCACACATTTACACATGTGCATGGAGTTTTTGGCTCCCGGAATACAAGGTGACATTACAGGCGAGAGGAAAAACACCACAAGATGGCTGAATTAGAGGTGTTTATTAAAGCCGTTAGCCTCAGACCAGAGACATTTGGCAAAAGGTTTTCAAGAGTGATTATATGACTGATAGACAGAGCAGGAAATCAGGACTAAGATCCATCCTACAATCCATCATAGCATGTAGTAGTAATATGATTTGGTTTGTTGGATCATAGGAAATCCTGTTACTGTATGAGCCTGGTGGACAATCTGTTCAAAACGGATTTTTACCATCAATAAAACAGTGTGTTCAAACAGCGGATAAATGTTGGCACACTTTATGGAGCCTCCTGACTCAACAACTCTTAAAAACTGCATGATTTTTAAGGGAGTCTGATTTTTAAGGGAGTAATTCAACGATGAAATCAATTGAAACGGACATTTGGTTCAAACATCTAATGCTTGCCTTGGCAGAGCAGAGAGCCAAAACTTGTAATTTACAATACAGTGAACCAAATGGAAATCACACGGCATGTTTCGTGTGTACCAAAAGCTTCTTGTTGTTTTTCGCAGAGGATGTCATTTGAGTTGGCACTCCTTCAGTGTGGCCCAGGACACACATACATGTACACATTCCTAGAAGAATGTGGTCACATATGGCCCAGACCACATTCTGAAGTGGTCTGAGTGATCGGAGCTCAAAATGGTGCATTCACACCTGCACTTGGAGCCGTCCACTTGTGATCGGATCACACGGGAGGCATGTTAATAAAAGGTCTGAACAGGGCCTGTGTTTTACTTTCCCCTGCACAGTACTTTATTTCTGACGTTCTACCTTGAAACTCAAAGTGGCATGCAAGACATATTGACAGGAAACGAACAAGAAAGGAGAAAGTATGAGTAACGGTGGAAAGAAGAGCTCGGGAAATATTTTTCGAGGAGGGGTTGGTGATTCTGGGTGGTCTGCTTTGGCCAGATGTCAGTTTTGACGTAACAGTACGGCCACAAGAGTTACAACCTCCTCTAATGTTGCCTGCTAGGTATTTCTGCCAGTACAGCGTTTATAGGGCAAGGCACTCTATGTGGTGTTCATGTCCTTGATTGAAGTCAACAGTTGTAAGTGGAAAGCAACAGAGTGGTCAGAAACCACAAACAATAACATTCGCTGGCAGCCCCTTTAAAATCTTAAAAAGTTTAACAGTCCTATATTTTCAATTTTGATCAGTTCAGAGACAAAATGCTTCTTTTTGATCTATAACTCAAACGGTTAAGCATTAAAATGGTCAAAAAAAATGTCAGAATTTTTAATAAACTGACTTAACATCTCTACCTATGTGTTTTTTCCCTCTCCAGGAGCAAACCAGCGGAAAAGCCCACAGCAGGATCCAGTGAGGAGGGGACTGACATAACGCCTACCAGCTGGCTGACCAGTCCAGACACAGAGCTGGAGGTGGAGGACCCGGAGAACATGCCCGGCCTCGGAGACGAGGGGCTGCCTCACATGCTGCTCCCCGACAGCCTGAGCCAGCTGGAGGAATTCGGACGACACAAACGGCCTCGCAAAGCCCACCGCGGCCACGGCAGACCCCGCCTCTTCAGTGACCTGTGGGTTCGCATCGGGGATAGGTGAAACATCTATTATGATAGTGATTTTCAGCTCTTCGGAAGATATTCAGTTCAAGACCAGTTGTTCTTTTTTTGCCATATCTGGTTCTGTGTATGTCAGAAGAAGTGAAAGATGGTTATTGGGTTGGATGCTTCAAAAGTTATTAGATATGTTAGAGAACTGAAATATAATAAACATAAATCAAGGAACAAACACATATCTGGCAACTCTTTTATGATGTATGATTCAGATCATCAGGTCATAATATATCATCATAGGTCAGTACAGAATCATGCAAACACTTTATTCAGATAGTACTGTGGGTTTGTGGGTTGTTCCGTTCACTATCATATAAAACAAAGACAACAAGCAAAAATTCACATTTGAGAAGCAGGAACCAGAGAATTTTAGCCATTTTGTTTGATAATTATATTTATCTAAATGATTGCTAATATTGTTTGTGTGATCAAACTTTTATTGAACCACGAAGATGTAGACAATCTGCAATACAGGAATGAATATGAGTTAAAACAAAAAACAAAGCTCTATAAGGACTGGTCAGTGAGGTGGGACAGACCCGCAATGCCAATATTTCTTTTTTGTTTCTTATTTGACTGATCTTAGTTGCAAGCTAAACCCCTATTACTCATGTCCTCTATAACAGTACTACTCCACCACCCAATGTGAGGATAATCAATGGCTACGTGACAGTGGAGCCTCCGCTGACTCATCGAGAGCAGCGCAGACGGATGGAGATCGACACCACCGAGCAGCATCCCACTCCGGCCTCATCCACTCCGCCCGACGCCAGCTCGGCCCAGCCAGCTTTAGTTCACAGCACGCTCACGCTGCCATGTATGTTAGCCTGGCTGTTATCACACATGTTGTTCTTCTCCTGACCAGAAGACAGCATTATCTCACAAACACTAAAGACACCGATGTGTCCACACCAGAACAGTGGAATGCACTTGATAAAAGACCGTCAACACATGCAGAAGAGAGATGGAGGAGGATATCTTGGAGGAGGACATGCCTGCTGTCAGCCTCCTCCTAGAGGGAGAGGACAGCTACAGTCTGCCAGAATGACTCGCGTCTCAAAATGTGCGGAATAAGCTCTCAACCCTGACACAAGCAACGAGCGGACTGTGTTGGACTCTGCAGTCTTCACACCTCATGAAAGTATTATGGTAGAATAACAAACGCATAGCACAATGAAGACCTGTAATTTGAAGAGTTTTGCGTTGTGGAATCTTCGACCTAAAACTGTTATACTGTATAGACAATTAAAAATGAGAATAGAAAATACTAATACAGTTGTAACTCTGTGATAAATGAGTTGAATGCATACAGTCTGACAGTACTGTGTAAGAGGTCGAGCGCTCAGTTGCCACTTTTGTAAATTGTGCATTTTGTTCATAAAGAATTATTGTATATTTATTATTTCTGGGGAAAAAAAAGAATATATTTTCTTGCTTTTGGAAGAAAAAATAAACTTTGAAAACTAGAGAAGTGGTTTCAAGATTTCTCTCTCTTCAGAGGACAGATCGTTTGGATTGTTTATGGCCAAATATAATAAATCAACAGCAGCCTCCTAAAGACAGCCAGCGATGAAGAAAGACAGATTCCCCCTGTAGGTTTGCTCCTCTATGTACATTCTTCTTATCTGTGAAATTAAACACATTTTAACATTGATTACTTACAGTAAGTTTTCCTTGCATAAAGTGTGCGGCGTCAATTTATTTATTTATGTATTATTTAAATCCAACAGTGTCACACTAAATTTAGTGATGTGCATATTGCAAAAAAAACAAACAAACAGTAAATACCAATACATAATATACTGAAAACATTTACAAAACGTTTTAGCTGAACAGAAGTGCAGAAGAGGCGACATGTGCAACGGGTAATCTCAATCTGCCACCTGCTGGCTGGAAAAGATAATGCCACTCGCCTTTTGCCTCTGCTAGCAGCACTAAGGTTGCATGAGACACCTCCGAGGTGATGCTCTTTATTTGTGCCAGTCAGGGTAATCCACCATAAAATCAAACTCATCAGACCTCTTTAAAGAGAAATGAAGAGACGGTTAGACGTGAAGTCAGTGCAATATTTCCTTGAGAGGGGAGGAAAAGGATACAGCTGAGGAAGTCAAGATGACATTAACAACAAGTTTGTATTGGCTGATTTTAAGTCTGCAGTCACAGCTTTCTAATGCTGTGGTCCAGGCCAGGATGATTTTAGTGTTAACTGAATAACAGGCCAAGGTGGCCAACAGTATTTCAAGCTGAAGTTGCTTCGTTGCATGAGTATGATTTAAATTCAGGTGATCGCATCATATTTCATGCCTAATCAGTGCAACGAAGAGCTTTGAAACCAGTTCTCAAAGGGAACATTATGAATGAACTGGCTTTCTACATATAGTAACTCAACACAGTTCCTCACAATTTTGTGAACTAGTGAAAATATCGTGCCAAGTCTGGAACGGTTCACGGTTATAACGGGGTGAATTGAATGCTTACTGGCATGGATAATGGCAGCTGGTTGCATTATATAAATATTTAGAAATATGTTACTGTCAGTGACAGGTAGAAGGCTTCTTGGCTGTGGTCTTGTTCAGTGGGTCTGCAGAGGCATTAACAGATTACAGAAGACCACTAAGTGAGGTTAGCTGGGAGAAGTTACCTAATCATGAATATAACAATAACAAGCAATTTTATTTGTAACAAAGTTTGTACATTCTTCACGTATGTCATGGGAGAAAGTTCATTAGCTGCTAGAAAAGGCATTATTTAACCGTCCACATTACAGTTAAAAAAATAAATTTCAGTTCAAAAGTATGCTGAATTTATAATCAAATATCTGAAGTTATCAGTTTTTTGTCTGATGCTTTAAATTATGTCAAAAAGGCAATACTCTTAAAGTAAAATCAATGATATATTTACTGTAAAAGTGGCTGTAAAACATCCATATGGACTATACAGCCGACAGTAAAGAAAAGCAACTCAACAGTGGAGAGGCAGTCACAGTCTGAATCCACAGGAAAAGTACAATAAAGTGAACGATGAATGCTCTCCCCTTACAAGTATCATCTACTGCCCTTGTGCAAACACTTGACCCAAAGATGCTCCAGTTGAACCACTTAGTGGCCAAAAGAAGAAATTCGGGTTGTAAATAAATCCATTTGTTCAACATTAGAAATAAATAAATTATAATGTCACCATAATTTACTACACAGGTAAGTTAAATAGAAAAGTCTTGTGGTTATTTTAAAATCACAGCGTTGCACTGCTGTAATTACAACTTGTACCACTAAGTGGCGCCAGAGTCACAAAAATATCAGCTTAAATGGCAACAAAGCGCTGCCTGTGAAACACTGTAAAAGCCTCATAACCAGAGCCTGAGACTGAAGACATGCAGGCACAGAGGTACACGTTGCTCTTTGGGTGCCATATCTCAATACAGAACGTTTAGACACAACTCAACCAAAACTAATACAATAAATAATATTTGATTGTGCATTCTTGATTAGCCAAAGAAAACTGCATCAACCGATCTGATTTAAATTTAGTAGTCCACACAGTTCAGAGATAGTGTTTAGTGTATTTTGAAATCACTATAAAAAATATAGACATAATTATATTCACAAATACTCAAGGATTTCCACATTTCTGTATATATCTATATATGTTACAGATGTCTTTTAAACTAACCACACAGTCTTTGCATTATTAATCTCATTATCATAGTCAGAAAATCTAAAACAAAAACACAAACTTAATTTCTTATTGTTTTAGGTTGTACTTCTGCAAGAAAATTTTAATGATGTTAAACATTTAGATTATATTTTATGCATTTCTGAGTCAGAACAAGAAATGTCAGACTGCGTGATATTATTAATTATTATTTGTTGTTGATGTGTATATATATATATATATATATATATATATATATATACACACACACACACAACATTATGGCATGTTTTTAATAATTTGTTTGCCTCAATAATTTTAATATATCAGTCAAACGTTCAGTGTTAAGTTTAAATTAAAATACATTTTAGTGACATACATATAATAAGCAAACAGTTTCACAAAACAATAAGCAATTTAAAGATCCATGTTATCCATAATATTTCAAAAGAGCAGAGCAAATAAATATATTCAACCCCATAAATGAAACATATTTCAAAGATTGAACTCAAATATCAATCCATAAAAATAAAGTTAAATAAGCCAAATATTTAGGTCAACTATGTCTAATATAGATAAGTTTAGTTTTGCTTTAAACTGGAAATACTGTGGATGCTAATCATCATAGGGTGTTTGAATTAAATGCTTCTAATCAATATTAATTGAACGGTATAAATAATTACAGAGCAAATTTTGTTTTAATTTTAACTTTACGCTCATCTTTCAAGAGAGCCTTTCCGTCTTTGACAGTCTCCTCTTAAACAGTTTTTTTTTTCTCTTTTTAAAGAGAGAGAGCAAAGAGCAAGTTTTTTAGAACAAACAGCTTTTTCGCCCCTTAAGCCAAGACAGGACAATATTTGCCTTAGCTAGAATACCATTTTCCCTGGACTTTGGGGTGTTATTTGAAGGAGTGGGGGCCTTGACAGGGCGCTGTGATGGCTGACCCTCACTCTGCCGGGGACACGCCGCCAGCCGCATATAAATAAAAGATTACAGTGGAAAATCAATTTCTGAGCAAACTCATTAAAAATGCCCCTCACCTTAAATGATTCCCATTTCCTTTCACTCAACCTGTTAAAGCCGAGCTGTCCCTGAGACCAACCACCCCACCACCACTGCCTCATCCCATCCCTCCCACCTCTCTTCCCTCCATCCTTCCTTTGGCCTGTTGCTCTCCCCCGGTGGTAATTACTTGCACAAGTCGTTTTTTGCCCTTTGATTTGCACCGTTTCACAAATGAAGGTTAAGTTTGTTTAACCGTAGTGGATTTGCCAGTCATGTTAAAGCATATAATGTGGCAGGTCCATGGTTTCTCCACGCTACTGCCCCCCACCCCCTTCTTCCCTGTCGGCCTGAGCCTCTTGGGGAGGGAAGAAGTGGGGGGGACTCCAAGGTTAAGGCTTACTGGGCCTGAGGAAGCCTCTGCAGTGGATCAGGCTTCAGACTCATTGACTTGACTGAAAGGAGACCAGGAAGTGGTTAAAAATCACCTCTGGTAAAAGGATTAAGAATCTGCTGTGTTTGCCCTGAGAGGATGTTAAGGTGCTCTCACACAGCAAGTCACAGAAATGATGGGGAGGAAGAAATGGGAGCAAGATAAGGGATCATTTGTTAACCCCTGTCCAAGGTCTTGGGGCTAGAATGTACTTCTATTGACGTTCACTTTACAATGTTCATGTACAAGTGGTGCACTACATAGCTGAAAAAAAGTAAAGAAATGCACAATAGTGAAAGAAGTGTTGTAGTGTTTTCACATTTCAGCGTTGTGGCCTCATCTTTGATCGATACCAAGCAGGGAATGAAAGTCACCGGAGCCAAGGTGAACATTGATCTCGAGCAGCTGGAGCCATTAAGAGCATTTCAAGTGTGCGCTGCTTTGTTGAGCTGCTGCAGCTCGCACACCAAATAACAGCAATAACAACACACAGAGGAGTTTGTTATCGCACAGCCAACTATTGTAGTAACACAGGCGTGCAATGAAAGCCACACAAGGGGCCTTGTCTGGTTGTTGGCGAGGGATGTTTTCAAATAATTTTTTTAAACGCTGGATCTGTAATTGTGCGTTGCAGAGTGTCTGTCTACCCTAAACATGTCCCATGTGGTGACCGTTACCACATATTTCGCTCAAAGCTTTGATTCTCTGTCTAGCCGAGGGAAGCCATAAAGCTTTAGGAAAACAAAAGTGTGTTTAGCCCTGGGGCAGATATCTCTTCCCCCTTTAGATAATCCTGCTGATAGCGAGAGGCAAAGCGGTGTTGTTTATGAGTGAGCTCTGCTAATTTGCAGCTCATCTGTGTTTGTGCTGGTTGAGACATTATTCTCTCCCATTGTGCGGAGTTCCCTTGAAGATGTGCCTGCTTTGAGCCGTAGGATTGAGCCCTGTGGCCTTGTAGTGCCTCAGCACAGGTCAGGTGCAAGTCTCCCAGGCAAAACGGCGTCTGGTGAAAGTATATATCAAAGCTCGGCTCAGAATAAACAGGTGATATTATACTGTGTGGTTTTGATTTGGCTCGATTGCGTTTACTTTGTCAATGAGCCTCTTCTTGACGATTAAAGATTTGAAGACGCCCAAACCAACAATGAATTTCTATTAATTATTCTAGCTCCATGCCCTATAACCAGAGGCTATTAACACAGGGGGCCATACTGTCATTCAGAAGCAACTCTGTTACTGCATGCGAGATCTCCGGAAGACATCACTGAGCATGCTCACCGATGCAGCTACATGTTTACACTCCCTCAGTGTGACGAGCTGTACTAAAGAAATATGCGACCTGATGCAGGGGAATAAGCTACATTAGACTGTGGATATATTGCTTTTTATCAACATACATTTATATTTAGTTTTGATCTTTTTGTGATGGGATTTGTTTATCATAATACAATGGTCATCCTAACCTAATTCCCATAGATTGTTAATGGGGATATTAAATTTATGCGCCATAGCATATAAAAATTGCTTGCATAATTTGTTGGAAATAAACTTGAAATTTAAGTATGAGAACATGAAATGCAGCGACTGTATGTTGCACCGCCGGTTCTTTATTTCAACATGCAGTTGGGCGAAATAGTTTGTTTTTGAGTGCAGAGGTGGAAGGAGTGAATGCAAGGAGAGCAAAGTAGCTACAAAGGAGAGAGGAATACCGTGTGTGCATGTGTGTCCTTGTGTGTGCATTGAAGGATGGTGGTGAGAGTGTTGTGTTTCACAGTTTTTTGCCATGATGCACTGCTTTATTATTCTGCACAAAGGGCACTTCACATGCGGAATGGGTTCTCTTTGATATCGACAGCAGCTTGAGGGAGAGAGTGCACTCAAAAACAGGCGCAGCCAAATTTATTCTGGGAAAAAAACAGATAGTTGTGTACTTCCCTGGCAGTGGTTGCCGCACATGCGAAGAGCCAACCGCTTTGATGCTCCAGCGGTGACACTCCACACGCTAATGAAATATGGTAATTACAGCCACATGAAAGCCCTGCTAGACAGAGCTGGAGAAAGAGTATAAAAAACAACAAATATGACTTTTTCCAAAGATGCCCACTGTGATTAATTCTCCTTTTCATAAACATATATTTTATGCCATGCACTTGCTACAAAGCAGTGTGGGCCATCAGTTGACCCAGGAACAGGCGAGGGGGAAAGGTCCGCTGATTAAGAACCCCATTGTTTCCTTTCAATAGGAGACCCTGTCTGCTGGAGAACACAGGATGGAGGAGTGTGGAAAAAAAAAAAAGACCTCCAAAGAGAGCGCTCTATGTGCTGTGCTCTGCTGCTGCAACTTAGGCCCTTTTTTTCTTCGCAGGAGCAGATATTTTCTTCCCGAATCGAAATCCGGACTGCAAAACAAACTCCACAGCACAAACACTTTCATGGCCGTATGGAATGCCTCAGAAGGCCCATTTGCGGAAAAACTGGTAACTTGATTGTGGGAGGTAAGAAATTTAAAGTAAAGTATTATGTCTAAAGTTTACACACTGGAAATCTGAGTAATATGCCTGACTTTTCCAGTCCATCTCCAACAGTGCCAGATATTACAGAGAGTTCACAAGGGAAGGACCACAACGTGATATATTGTCAGTTCCTTTTCTTAAAATGGAAATGGTTATATTGTTGCGCTTGAAGTGGTGAGTGCGGCTGATTTGGATGGATGGTAAATTTGGCAGGAGGTTTGTTGGAGATGAATGAGGGACAATATGGCTTTTGGAGTCCTAGTCGTGGTCTCTCTGCAGATGAAGATGAAGACACGTCCCATGTGAGAAACCTGCAGAGACGCAGTAGAGAGCAACATGGGAGAAGAAGCAGAGAGACGGCATGGAGAACAGATGTGAAAAGAACATACGGCCAAAACTCAATCCCGTCAGTATAAACTATATCTTACTGGACGCTGCGAGGAGTTAGCATGGCCCAAGTGAGTGTGTGTTCGTTCTTCCAATGTTTCAGTTGTTATCATAACACAATTATTTTGCAACGAATAATGAATAATAAAGCTAGAATATTACAAAACACTTTCAGTTGCCAAGTTTCGTTTGGCAGTAGGAGATCTCACGACATACTCGTCAGCATTCAGTTGCTGAAATGGGGAAATGAAAGTGTGTCCAAGCCATCATGTGGATTTTACCTCAGTACAATAAAGACAACGCCTACAAGCATGCAATGTCAGCAATATATTTTTAATATTAAGTATCTATTTCAGGTTGTATCAGAATAGTGTTGCTTTTGGGATGATTTGTACATATGTTTCATTTGCAATTAAAAATTCTATTTTTGCCTACTTGATACATAAAAAAACAAACAGGTGAAGTCACCGGAGAGGAGGACGAAGAGAGGGAGAGAGAATACCAGGGGTGGAGGAGGAGGCCATGTGTTTGACCATCAGTGTTTGCTCACAGTCAGACAGCAGAGCAGCCCCCCATCCTGTCACACACACACACACACACACACATTCCCCTTGCTGACCCGCTCTCCCAAGGGATGGAGACTTCCACCTTCTAGAGGTCAGGGAGAAGGTGGAGGTCAAATGGGCTTTGATAAGTCCCGCTAATAGGATGGTGTGTGTGTGTGTGTGTCGTGGGTGTCTGACTGGCTAACTGGGGCGAAAGCTAAGTGAACAAACACACAGCGATCCACTGTGCTGATCCACAAGAGCACAAAATCTACACACACACACACACACACACACAAACCCACGCACGGTGTATGCATGCATACACACACACTCTTTAAGGTCAAAGCACAGGGTGAGAATGTTAAATGCCGAGCCGGGACATCAAATATTTTCCTGCCCATCACTATCAGCAAACCACCTGCCTGAAAACTTGAACTGTGTGTGCATGCGTGTGCGCACGGAGGAAAGGGTGGCCGAGCAGCATATATAGGCTTAGCTGATGAAACTACTGAGACAACTTGACTTTATTGGAGCACACAGACAGGCAGGAAGACAGACATATCGGCAGGGTATGCGTGGGCGCCAGCAGTCGTGGCAAGGCAGACAGACAGATGGAGTTTTGGGTGCAGACTGTGGCCGCTAAGATAGGAGCTCATTCCCACCCTGTGTTTCTTCTTTTTTTATCACACTCCTCCAGGTGTATCCAGGTAACTCCAAGGCCAGGCCGCTCTTAAAACCCACGACAGTCAAGGTAACGGGTAATTGCGGAACAGCACTCGTAAAACGGCCTGTTTGCCTACAGCTGGTCTCTGCCCCGCTTGGTTTAGACACCAAACTTGAAGAGGCACGGAGCTCATAGCACGCGGTGACATGGCGTGGCATTGGTCTTTCTTCATCCCACGTCCCTTTTTCCCCTGCTTCTGAATAAAAAGAATAGCAGTCCTCAATCCTCTTCTTTCACACCTCAATTCCACTTTCTAGCCCTTGATATCTCACTGTCTTTATCTCTCCCTCTCCCCCCTTCGGCGCCCATATTTCTCTGACTTTATGAGTAACTCTAGCTCCCTCCCTCTTTTAATGTTTGATTCCAGGTGATAAGAGAAGACTGGGAGATGAGTCCGACTGCACCGGTTAATGTGGTCAAAGGGCAGAGGCTGTGCTGGGGAGTGAAGGGACCGGCTGCAGTCAGTCAGTCCAAGTCGAGTGCGGACTGCGTTTAGCTTTTGGACCGTGAACTGTTGATGGTGGCCAAGCTGCCTGCCCCCACAAGCCAGGAAAACATACATATTGAAGCAATTGTCCATATCTGCCCGAAGAGTCATTATCTGACAATCTATCAAGATATTGATCATGAGTTTGTATATATCTACTGTCACATGCACTTACCCTCTGAGCAGCGATAAGATTACTACTTCTCTTTGCACACAAGCCAATAAACACATAAGTGCACACACCCGTAGTACACAAACGCATGCATGTAGTTTCCTCTAAATGTGTGCTTGTGCTTATAAAAACATTGCACACAGGCAAGCATTTACAGGACACATAACTGGATGTAGCCTCACACACGTATATACTGTGCAGTTTACTGTCAAACATGGTCTCAGTCCATCTCCTCACTTTCGACAATCACTTGTTTGTTTCCGACTACAAACAAATAACACGCTCCCCCACATAGTGGTCATTGACACGGACAGCGACTGAACTCTTTTCCTCTCTTGTCCTCTACAACCACTCTCCCTCTTTGTCTCTCTCTCTCTCTCCCTCTCTTCGTTTCTCGGGTTTTCATCTGATTTCATTCCACGCCCTGCTCCGACCATTAGAAATTCATTGTATGCCGTCGTGGCTGATTGAAGTGATGGGCTGATTCCTCAGAGCTTCCCGCCTGATGGAGGGTGCTAAAGCAAATAGCCCAATGGGTCTGTTTAGATAACACTGACCTCTTGCAAACCACCGCCACCATCTGCTGTGAGTGAGCTTGGTGGGGCTCACGGTCATCCATGAGTGGACGGATGAAAAAAAACAAGGGAAAATTAAAAAAGAAAAATTGATTATTCGCAGATGTAGATATTGGGCTGCAGAAAGAGGGAATGTGTCAGAAAGATGAAAAGAAAGAAAAGAAAAAAGATATGTAGGGGGGGTTAGAGAGGGAGAGTAAAGGGGAGATCTAGGGTGGGCAATGATTTGAAGCGTATTGCAACTCCCACCTGCCCTCTCCATGAACAAAAGTGTTAGTCATCATCAGGGTGAATTGTGAGGGGAGACAAGGGTCTGCTTCGTTGGTCCCCCTAATCTGCATTCTGCCCATGGGGTTACCAGGGTAACAAGTACAGTATACGGAGGGGCGGGGAGGGTGAGGGGGGCATGGAGAGGGCACTCACCCTTTTCCTTGGAAATGGATATTCATGGCTTTGTTCTGCAGGGGTTACGATCGTGTTGATTGGGGGGGAATAGTTTAAACAGCCCGCCCTTTCGGTTCGCCTCGGACATCATGTGGCCGACCGGGCCAACAGATCAGCATTCAAACAGCGGTGTCCATTAAAAAACAGGAGATAATGGAAAGCAAATTAATAACCAGTGAATGCAAACATTACATTTACCCTGGTTATTCTTTAAAAAAAAAAAAGGGGGTGACCATGCCAGTCTGTACCCTGTGTGTACCTGACTGTCCAGGTGCTACAGTATTCTGTGTTGCTCAAGAATGGCCCGAATATCTCCTTAATCTAGATGACATTTCTCTTTTCTGCTACAAACCAATTCATTTCTGCAGGTCGCCCTGTAAGTGTGCTCAGGTCGGTGTGTGAAGTATGTATCCGTGTCTGTATCTGCAGCTTTGTGTTTAAGTACCCACTTTATGATACACATCAGAACACACATACTCCCGCCTTGAAGTGTGCATTCGAAAATAATGCTCCTCGGCATTATGCAACTCTTTGCACACACCGAGACCTGCTTTAAAAGTTTTGCAGGGGCAATATCATGGCTCATCTTTGAAAGCTGGGGGCCGTAAAACATCATTGCAACTCCCTCATGTGACAAGATGTTTTACAATCACACCATTAAAAGCTATTGAGAGAGCGTGGGCCATATAAGCTAGGGGAGGGTAAGCAGCAGCCAATGTAGGCGGCATGCTCTCTTTTCTCTCCTGACGCAGCACTGAAAACCGGGCATTCCTCACTGCAAGGAGTGCTGCTGCACTAAGATAATGTTGTTCTTTAATTAAACTATCTCTGCTGTGCTGTGTAAAGGAGTGGGGGAGAGGGCACATAGGTATGGTAACCTTGGGCAGACGGCTGAAAACAATGCATTGTGAAACTGTAAGGAGTTTTGTAGGTTCTTTGGTAGTGGTGGAGTGTGTGTGTGTGTGTGTGTAGATACTTTCCAGACTGATCGCCAATTAAAACAACGCTCCGCTCAGTCAAATGGTGAAACTGACTCTTGTAATCACAGTCATGAATCAACCATCAGATCTCATTACAGGGATCAGGTGACTGACCAGCCTCTGAAGCGGCTTCAGCTTCCGAGATTAAAACCTGGAACTGAATTTTGTCCCGATTAAACATTTTTGCATAACCCAGCACTGAGGTCTCATATAACAAATAACAGTTGAGTCATGTGCACGAATGTCTCAAGCCCGCATATTTGCTACAGAGACCCGAGATAAGCTGAATCAATTAAACTGATACAGAAGTGCTTTTTAGATATTTCAAATTGAATGTTTTCTCTATAGGTCTACTGTTGATCATACTGCATTAATCCCACTAGATGTCTGAATAATAGCTAGTTTTACAATAAGCTAGTTTTATTTTTGTTGAATGGGCTGATTGAAAGTTACCCTTTAACCCATAAATATTGCTTATAATTCTACTAAATCATGATGTAGGCTAATGTATCAATTTATAGGCCTATATGAATTAGTTTGGTGTTTATTTACTGGCTTATATTAGCCTAATGTAAACACTGCTCTCCAACCGCCTACCTGAAAATAGCCCCAATGATTTATTTGACCATTTCGTTTATTTTCAGGCGAAATTCATTACGACTTTTTTGGGGCGTGGGGGGGGGGGCGTCAGGCTGATCGCTTCATACTGTGCAGTAATTTGAGATTAGGCAGATTCTGCCGCCTGTAATTTCTCTGAGCTCCAGTAGCGGTACAGGTCGGAGCGGCCACCGCTGAGATTCGAGAGGAATAATCCCACTACCACCGTGCAGATCGTGTCGTCGTGCGGTTTTGTCCCCCCGGTCTCAGGGGTCTGATGCCTGACAAAAAGTTGGCGCACAGACCTCAGTCCGATTCAGGATCACGGAGACTTAAAAAATAGAAGAGGAGGAAGAAGGTAAAGTGGGCCTTTCTGAAACAAATCCTTGTCAAATGGCCCGGTCCGCGGCAGAATGTGTAAAGGCACATTGCTGAGAATAATCCTGCTACTGTTCATTCGCTGTTCATGCTGATGCAGTACGTCTGCTGTCCTTGTATTTCATCCTGCAGTCGCTAGGAGGAGGCATGAACGAGGAGAGGCTCCTGTTCTCCGCAAAGATGACAGAGAACGGTGAAATCATTGACGTGTGTAGGCCTGCTATGAACCAAAAGTGAAAAATGACCCCAAGGATAGCGCACAAATTAAAAAAGAAAAAAAAGAAAAAAAAGACCAACATAGGATTGAGATGAGAAAAATTCCACGAGAGGGGAATAAAAAATTATATATAGGCCTATATTTTATTTATATAATTGAATCTCACCTTTGCTCTTCGGGGTTGAACCAGTGAGAAACTCTGTGCAGAAAATAATCATAATATGGAAAGTGGATTTTTAGAAGAAGGGCCCCGAGAAAATGTCATTTTATTATTCAAGATTTCCATTTGGACGACTCAAAGAACTCAACGCCAATTGTCCTGTTGGTCATCTCACTCGATAGGATGCAAATGTGGAGGTCTATATAGGGCCTGGTGCGGGAAAGCCATTGATTTGAGATGAATACAGTGGCTACTCTCAGGCCCTTCACAGTTATTAGGACTAATAGAGAAACATAAAATAGTGAGAGAGAATCACAGATCCGCACAAATGCCCTAAATAGCTGGCTACTCCACAGGCCTCTCGGAGAGTTTGGCTTGCAATTTGCATTCCTTTGTGTGACAACTTGTAATCCTCCCCTCAGCATGCCAAGAAACACACAACAGATTTATTGTCCCAGTCAACAAATCGTTTAAGTCATCCCAAACCTATTACTGCCTAATGCAGAGGGAGCAACCCCCACCCCCCCACCCCCAGCCCCATGAACCGCCTCGGCTCAACCACCGGTGGCAAACACAGACCCTGCACGGCCGGGGCCCCACGGCTCCATCGCTTTGTTGGCCCCCGGCCTATTCAGACTCGGTGCACTTGTGGAGCTTTATACCTTCTCTGGGCAGCTTGGGGGGGCTGAGAGAGAGAGAGAGAGACAGACAGAAAGCGACCAGGGTTTGATTTATCAGACAGTTTGGTGTCGGGACTGTGGACCGAAAAAGGACATTTGAGTTTTGCACCGCTGCGGGGCCCACACAAGCTGCGCGGAGATTTCACACGTTTAAAGTGAAAGTTTGGGGGGTTTATTGCTGTAGAATAACTTCAAAACAGCGACACGCAGACAACACATAGTTAGGAGTTTATTTTACCCAACTAAAATATAGGCTGCGTTCAAAAAATATAGGCCTATAAATCACACAAGACATTAAATCCAGGGCAGAGACAATTTTCTATTTGTATAAAACGTCTGGATAGCAAATATTGTCTAAAATTGCTGTTAGTCTCTGGGATCCTTTCCCTTACACCTAATTCTACATATTAGTCATCTTTATTTTGTTTTTCATTCTTGCGACATTTTCTTATTTCCAAACACGGGCAGCATCTTAAGTGGCCAAATCATCGCGCGTCATATTGTTCTTGGACAATGTGACCAAAGCACGACAGTTGTTTGGTCCTGTTATTATAGGCTATTTGATGGCGCGCGACCACATCCTCACGTGTCTGCGAAAAACCGTAACGACGCTGTATTTTTGCTCGTCTGGGACAGGCGTGTACCGACTGAGTGACTGTGTTTGTTTGTTGTGGAAGGAAGAGGGAGATGTTTTTAGATAGATTCATGTTTTTAATTTTATTTCACGCCATCATTTGAGGCGGCCATATAGGCAGCTCTCGGAAAAGTCCCGATTTGAGTTATTGAGAATTCAAGTGCGCTGAATTCATATGAATTGAACTGGGAGTAAAAGACAGATAATGAAAGAGGAGCGGCGGAGAGACTGCAGCCCATCTGTGTGTGTCGGCCTCGCGCCGCAGGACTCAAACGCGGGGTCAGCCCAGAGAGACAGAGAAGGGGCAAGATCTCTCCCCCCACCAGTCATCTTCCCACAAACATAACGGCCCTTTGATTCGTTTGTTTGCACACACACACACACACACTCATGTCTAATTGTTGTTTTTCTTTTTTCTTTTTTTTTTTAGTGCGCCCCACAAGGCGCAAAAGCATCGCGTATGGGGACAGACAGCGCATATGGCATCGGCACTCTTCTGAAACCACACTAAACAGCTCTGCACGGGGCCAGAGTTTCCCATTGCATGCAGAGCACCAGGCTCGGGCTTGTGGCACAACAAGCGTCATTCTCTCTCTCTATGGAGGTCATCACAGCCATAATTATAGCGGAAGTCAATGTCCGTTTTAGCATCATTGAAGAACCCTGAAAATATATGCTACATATGAAGCAGCCGCTCAAGTCACGCGTTCATTGTGGAAATTATTTTGTAAATACAAATAGA
Source organism: Hollardia meadi (assembly GCA_037974645.1). Classification (NCBI taxonomy): domain Eukaryota; kingdom Metazoa; phylum Chordata; class Actinopteri; order Tetraodontiformes; family Triacanthodidae; genus Hollardia; species Hollardia meadi. Next base: position 6,684,443 of record JBBPCS010000375.1, read on the forward strand.
TGGGTTATGGCAAAAGTGGCTGATTTGTTTTTATTTTTGAAATGCCACTAGACTTTTGTGCAAAATTAGGCTAAATTCTATCTGTTTTAACATCGATGTTTGTTTCTGGAAAAGTTAATTTTGAGAAAGTGCGAGTATCACATTTCAGCATTCAGTCAAGAAACGTTTAGGGCCAAATGACACTTACAGCCACCCATAGGCTACCTGTGATGTAATGTAAGTCCATATAGGGCAATGATACGTCCATTAATGCAGTGGTTCTCTAATTGGTCTAGAGTCAACGAAGGAGGGGTTTGGATGACCCCCCCAAAAAAATGGTGTAACCAAGTTGAATGAATGGATTTATAATAACACGAGATTGCTGATGCCATCATGTTGACCCTTTTCAAAGTCAACTTGGATCCCCCTTTTTTTTCTTTAAAAAAAAAATCTGTTTGCCCAATAATTGTTAATAATTGATTAAAAATGTGGGGTGCTGAGGCAGAAAAACGTTTGAGGACCACACGCAGGAAGTGTAAGGTAAATGACAGCCTTTTATTGTCTGCTTGCTGCCAGGCTGAGCAGAGCAGCGGCCACCACTCATTCATAACTTCACGCCAGTATTTCTCCTGCCAACAGAGGCTGATCTGACTATTTAACAGTCGTTTTCAAGGTCCAGCAGGAGCCGGATTTCATTTTTTTTTTATTCTGTCCTAATCCGTCTTTATCCTTATTTAAACATTATTCATCGTGCTAGAGAAAAACGACATCATGCAGGTGAATGAAGGGAGTTAAGAAAACAATTCGCCATCATTGTACCACGCACAACGGCATGCAACCTGCATCATGCAGCCATAGATGAAACGTGTTCTCCATGTCCATACAGTCTCTGATGCTGCTGCGATTCATAGACCAACCAAGTAAATTTTGCTCAACATAATTGCTTTGAATTATTGATTTATATACATTTATTATTTAATTAAAATTAAATAAACATCCAAATGGTGGTAACAAAACAAATACATTAGATCATAATATGGCAAAAACAAAATAAAAATTTGGCTGCAAATTATTTATTTAGAAATTATTTTATAAATGTATACACACTTTATATAATAAGAATAATAAATGATATTATATAATGCCAATAACTCGTATTCTTCTTCTTCTTCTTCTTCTTCTTATTGTTACTAGGCCTACTATTATAATACACCACATAGCCAACGCATTTCGTAAATGTTACGTCTAACAGAATGAGCTACGTGTCAGTGCAGCCGAGGTCCATTGAAGTGGCGCCCTGGCATTAATTTATTTTGTCAAATTTAATTTTCTCTCCCAGGGCATCAAGGGTAATGAAGCCTGGATTTGGAGGAATGTTTGTAGTTGTGCTTGGCAGAGAAAGCTGGCTCGCTTCAAGACTGCACAACCTTGTATTACGAAGACTGCTTTTATTTTATTTCTAAATATAATTTCTCAGCCCTTGAGCTTGGCAGAATTTCTACAATATGGCAAAAGCTGCTATAAATAAATACCACCAGTCTCTATAGGCCAATATTTATTCAGCGAAATATTTGAATCCACAACAGTGTTGGACAATGTCTCCTTTGGTTTCCGGGACATCTTATTCGCAAAAAATATGCCTTTTATGTTGCTATTTTCATGTGAAACATTTTGGAGAAATAAAGAAAAAATTATCAAAGCAAAATATATTGAAATAAATTAAACCACAAATCGTACTCCTATACTTCTTAGGAAGTCCAGCAAAGCAAAAAGTCAGACGGAAGAACATGAGGGCCTAAATTAAATAGTCTCCCTCAAGGAAAATGTGACGCCAGAATGACCTAGGCCACATGAATTTCGTCAGAATACATTTGTCTGGCCACACGGCTTCTTGCACACATGCCCTTGGGTTAGGTTGTCTCCTTTTGCGAGACTTCCCCCAGATTCTCAGCGCAACTCAATCTGTCGACAATCAATACGCTGCCCAGAGCCTATTGAATAAATACATGATTCAATTATTTGGAAAACTTGCATGCAGCCCTCATCAGAGGAGGAAATCTAATGCAGAAACTGATTAAGAGTTGGCATCCTCTCAGTGGTGCTCCAAATGTTACGAAAAGAAATTAAATCAGAAAGAAAACTTATTAGTGCCCATTTGGCGCCATTTTGCTGCTCTAACGTCCATAAATATTTACAATATTTCAGAATTGCCAGAGGGATATATTCCAGCGAGTCTGACTCAGTGTGGTGGTAGCAGAGAAGCAGGTGTTTTTCTTGCTTGTTGGAGGAACCCACCATGGGCTTAAGGACACCGTCATCCTGGGTCTCCCATTCTGAGGCCCTGCTTCACCTCTTCTCTCTTCTGGACAGCCTGCTGCTCTCCCCTCTCTCCTCCTCCTCTTCTTGGGCCTTTGATCAAAGCTGGCCTCTCTGCCACAGCTGCCCATCAGGGGGCTCCTCACCCTCACCTACAACAACAGTGCCTGCTGGGCGTCCCTCTCTGATGAACACATATGGGTGCAAACACACAGGGGCAAATGCAGGAACCCACACACAGATGAACCCTCCCCACAAGTCCCAAAAAACACTATTATTAATTTCTAAGGAAACAGCGAGCAGGATGTTGTAAACGGAAGAAATGTGAATCATCTTGCATGTGAGTGGACTATACAAAGACGGAACAACAAGCATGTGTGAGAGAGGTGTGCATGTGTTTCTCTGTCTTTGCGTGGGTATGTTGGTGTCCTGAGGTTTGCACACAGGTTCATATGTGTTTTTGCCAAGTGAAAGAGACAGGGAATGTTATCCAGAGTGCATGCTATGCTTCGACTGAGCAAACACATTATGCGCTGGAAGCTGCATTTTCCACACACAGACACTCGAGCTAACAAACATCACAGCTTGCTTACATATGTAGCCATGCACTTAGTTCCACCTGTAAGCTTTTATCTGAAGGCCTGCTACCCAAGTTACTTCCTCTTCTGTACTTGACCTCAAAACTCCTCTCATTTGGTATGTGTATCCTCAATTATAGACATAAGAAACACTTTGGTCTGCCTCCTAGAGGCACTGGGAGCATTCCAGTGCATCTTTTTTTTTTTTAAATAAACTCTTCTGTTTTACTCATTGCGGCAGCAAATGTTTGTTGACTTCTTTCATTTGTCTTTCTTGATGGGGTATCGTTGGTTTCCCTTTGAAAATCCATTGTTCTTTCTTGAGAACTGGAAGTAATCCTGTCGAAACATCTGGTGATGACTCAAGCTGCATATCAGATACACATCACATGTGATTCATTATCCTGAGGTTAGCCTGTCCCATGCAAATTGGACTTTGTATATTTTCAGACAGTCCCATACATATACATGGGTCCCGGCTGTGATGACACATCGGCCTGATGAAAGTGTTTCCAGTGTTTGTGTCCCAGTTCAAAGGGGTTGATGGGTACCTCCACTGGTGACGTGACACAGGAAGCACCTTGGGCCAATCCTCTCCACCCTCACCTGTGCCCCTAAGCCCCCCTGTCACCCTGTTACACCCCCCTTCCTAACAACACTAGGGTCAATTAACTAATTAAGTGCTAATTAAAAGCATTAACTGCTTCCCGGAGGTTGTGAGGTAGCACTGGTGTGGGACATGGAGCAAGTGGCCAGCGGCATGAACCAGAACAAGTTCAAAAAGGTTTGTTTTTTTTCCTAAAACACAATGACAAAGAAGAAGCCACTGCAGGGGAGTGTGGATGAGTTCAGTAGATTTAAAATGCCATCACTGCATGGTAAAACCATTACCATCAAACCATTAAATTGTGCTTTGTGTCGGACAAATTGCTTTGCTTTGCTTGTCTACCTTAAAAATTACATGCTCAATCTGCAAATACATCAATATCGTTTCAAAATTATAATTCATTACACAATATGACCTTCGAGTTGTATTTGTTAAACCAGACATTTTTCTATTTACCTGCTGCAGGTGGATAAAAAAATAAACCCTGCTTGGTGCTCATGTCTACATGGATATTTGGTTTAATGCTACAGGTGCTGGGTGGGTGGAGGTTATTACACCAGACTGTGCCAACAAGTTTAGACAAGCAAGGAAAGTCAATTATGTATACCTACCTTCCTGATAGCAGGAAGGATAGCAGGATAGAGGTTTTCTGACTGGCGGGGCTTTTCCACTGGCCGTGCTGAGTCAAGCCATACCGTGCTAATTTGCGTTTCCATAACCAGTACAACCGTGCCGAGCCACACCAAGCTGCGCTCCAGTAAACCCAGCCCACCTGCCACTTCATGCAAGTTAAAACACAGTAAGATTTACAGTATTTCTGAATATTCGACCCAAGTCTGGCTGTGTTACCCTCACATAGACACAACTACTGTTAACACCTCTAGCTCTGTGCTGAATACAGTGTTCTCTCTATGTGTCGGGTTTTTTTCTCCATGAACCCCTGCTGCTTGCCTGTACTGTGCTTAAACCTTCAGCGGTCAGAGTTGAAGGGGGAATAGAGAGTCAATGGGGTAAAAAAAAGCATGAAGGGGGATATCCATACCTCTTCAGAGGGTTTGAACACACAGCACGGAGAGTGGATACATAAGTAGCAGTGCATGTCCATGTAAAGCTCAAATGTCTCCCTTGCAGAGTTGAGGTCGATTTGCTCTCAGTTTACTCAGCTTAACATGTAATTCAAAACTGAAATTCATTAAATGATAAAATACGCTTAGTCCCAAATCATTTTCTAATAGGTTGTTGCAGCAATTTTATGGTTAGTTTTAACGGGTTTTTTTCAAGAAAATCCACTTGGTAGGTTGACTTGGAAGTTAATGAAACTTGCAAAGGGGATACTGCCCTCTGGAAAATGATTTCCTGTTGGCAAGACCCAGGTCCAAATCCCGTCTGTTACCTTTACAAGCTGCGATCCAACTTCACTACCTATGCCTGCTCCCAGCGAGCCTGTGTTGGGGTTATCCTTGGCCCTGCTCGCTCCCCAATGGCCCAGTTATTGGACATTTTCCTTCACATTTAGGACCAACAGGCTGTGTCCTTGGCTCCCCCCTTCCACTGTGTTTACCCAGGCCGGACGACACCACCCTTTCACCAGATTCACATGGAGTTCTGGGGTTTCAACTGGCCAGGTGACGCCCGTGTCAAGAAATCACATCACCATGCATGACACAGCAGAGAGAGTAGCAAGAAGCAGCATCACCGCTGTTGTAAAAAGAGCGAGGCGGCTAAACGCAGACCACTCTTAACTTTCCATTCAGTGGGCAAACAGGCAGGCAGCTTTACAGGAGACAGGTGGGAGGAATGCAGGGAAGGAGGGCAGCCAGCGAGAAGACGAATGATGAAACAGATCAGAGGGAAAATAGTGTTTGTGATGACTAAATGATGGAATTCTTACTGAGCGAGTAGGCTAAGCTTTAAGATGTAATCTATCTCACCTTTTAGGCATTTTAGTAAGACGGTGGATAATTAATGTGAGGCTCTGTGGCTTCCAAGGATTTCGTACAAATGTTACATGAGACAGGGTGAGAGGGGAAAAAGACACCATGGGAGTGAAGGCTGTGAGGAGGAGTGACACAGAAAGGAGGAAGACGAGGAGTCTGGTGGAATGTCCAAGAAAACACGAGACATCAACTCAACACAAGTGACCGCAACTGTTAAGCATTATCATCCTTTTGGGTCTCCAGAAATTCCTGCGATGCACATAAGCATGCACAGTTATGATACACGCACACACATGGACAATCCAAGGAATGCTGACAACAACTGCTCCTTGTGCTCCTAAAGTATTGAGAGGGAATGTAAGGAATGGTACGGTGAGGAATTTCAGATATCTAAAGCAATCTTTCACTTTCCTCCTAGAGAAGGAATTTAAGCTCTTACAGTTTTGTGAACATCTGAGTCTCATTCATCAACCAACACTGCTCGTGCACTATCCTGATCCTCAGTGCTCCTCCAACTAACGTAAAACAAGGACAATTCTTATTTTCTATATGCAGGGATACTGCAGGTTAACACTTAAACCAGCAGCCTTTTATGAAATATCAGCCTCCTTCTCTCTCTCTTGCCGTGTTTCTGTCTCTATCTCCCATCTCTGCTCTGCTGAATGTTTCTTCTGGCACTCAGATCCCCCGTCTGTGTGCATCAACAAACACAAGAGGAGGAACCAGCAACTGTATTAACAGATGGCCAGAGTCAATAAAACACACACAAATCATGTGTTGGACACATCTGTTGTGTGTAGAGTCTGACTAATCTTTCTGTGTGGTTCGACGGGAGTGATGGAATCACAGCAGCTCGGCCAGATTAGAGGGGACAGGGGTGGCAAATCACCCAGGGGACAGCAGGCAGCTTTGTAATGGATTGTAGAATGGAGATAAAGCTGGATAGAGCCCAAGGGGGACATGTTTTAGTCAGTAGCTTCGAATAAGAGCCATAAATAAATGTTCTATCATGTGTCCATTAGCTCCTTTAAAAAGTGTTTAATGAAACACTGTCTGAGTGCATTGCATATTTTCTTTTACATGTCAGCAGCAACACAGAAAGTTACAGACATGCTTGACCACATAACACAAAAAACTAGGGCTGGGTGATATGGATAAGGTCTTCAATCAGGGTATACGCATATGCATATGTTGTGATATACTGAATTTTATGGAGACTAATTTCAGAAACTATTCGAAGTTAGTGTTTTTAGCCATTTGGCTAAATCAATCTTACCACTACTTAATTACTTCGATGCAACAGTCATGTTAAACGAATATTGCCATAAAGATTTTCCCATTCTGCTATACATCTAGAGATATTAAACGGATATACAGTAGCTACCCACGGTATGAACAGCATGGCAATTTGTTCGAAGATTCCTATCGTCTCACCACGTATATCATCACATCACTCAACCCTACATCAAACGCTAAATACGTGAAATTATGGAACCAGTTTGGTGCTAAACTGACTCACTGAGGATTTGAGATATCTAGTGTAGCAACATTATTCTTTAAAAACCCCTAAAAACTCAAAGTGGCAGAGCAATTAGCCTCAAAGAGTCCTAATGGATATGTCAAGTTTGTTGAACTGGGACATCCAACTCACTAACTGTGTGACTAAGTATTCTAGCTGCTGGATGCAGCTAATAAAATATACATGACAGACAGTGATTAAGAGAGAGAAAGAGAAACGTGAGGAATGAAGGGAGAATTTAAATGGGGCGGACAGAGAAACGCCATAGAGAAAAAATCAATTATTACAAGAATGAAACATTAACACAATCCTGATGAAAGTGACAGTGACTTATAGATCCTTCCTAAGCAATGATAGTTGCTTCAAAGTCATTATGAGTCACCAATTCTTTGAAATGATTCATATTCTTTGAGTTATTGCATTTTATATACATTTTATCAACATCATCAGGGTCTAGACTGTTCTTTGAGCAGGGTTGAGGATTTAATCAGTTAACGTAACCTCTGCACAACCATGGCAGCAACTGTTGCTGACATGTCCACTAAAGGAGCCTCTTGCATCACTGGAAAATCAAACATTACCAGTGAGATTTAATTGGAAATAAGCCATTATGGAAAGGCCAGCACTTCTATGACTGTAGGGATGTGGCAGCACATGTAGAGGCTGGCCTGCTGCTGCCGTTGATTGAGACAAGGTTAATGCTGCAAAATGTTAATCCTCCATTTGTCTGAAAACACATCAAACAAAAATGTTCAGCAAAAAAAAAAAGAATACCGGTGAGCTGGCTGAAAAATAATGAATGATAAATAAAAGCACCAAACATCAAACAGATGTAATCACAGGAGGTTGATAAGCATAAGGGGCTGGTTAATTCCCAACAAATTATCTAATCCAGATGTTGCACTCTTAGTGTAAACACAGTGCCCTGCAGAATCATAAAACAAATAAGCATGAAAAAGGTTTAAAGTTTCAAACAGAGCCTAACCCTGGACCAAGACCTTTCCACAAAAAAAAAAAAAAGAAAAATCCACACCACACACTACCCCCCTTTGCTGCCTTCTTGAAACAGGAAAATGTAAATATGGTAATATTTAGCACGTGTTTTAAAACAGATCGTTTTTCTCAAGCAGGGAGAAGTAGAGAGAGAGAGAGAGAGAGAGAGAGAGAGAGAGAGAGAGAGAAGTAGACAGAGAGAAAAATAAATGAAAAAAAACTGGCCCACACACGATATAAGGCCTCCCCAGATTTGTGTGTGTGTTCCAGTTTGTGCGATGTAGACAGGCTGTGGCTCCCTCTGTTTGCACACAGTTCCACCAAGAGCTCTGGCCTGGTGCTGATGGCCTTGACACACTCCAAAACACCAAACTGGATCCATCCCACTGTGAGTCGAGAGAGTCAACAACAACTTAACAATAGGAAAACACCACTCCAGCGGGACATATCATCCATCTGTGCGCCAAAGCCATTTTTCATGTCGGGAAAACGGGAGTTGGGAGATAAAAAAGAGGGGGTGAGAGAAAGAGAAAGAAAAAGAGAGAGAGAGAGAGAGAGAGAGAGCAGAGGGAGGAGCAGAAATGGAAACATATGGATGTGTTTAGGGACCACCAGGGAAGGGAAACTTGTGCATTTTCGCATAAACCCTGATAAACTCCAAATATGTAATTACACGGGGTTTAGGGCTTGTCTGTTGCCGATTCATTCAGGAATTTCTGGTTACGTCTCTCTGAGAGTTCGGGTGTAACAGGGCTCTTTATCGTTCTCAAGTGGCGGATCTGCTCAGCTTAGTTGTGGCCAAGCCTTACACACACACACAGAGACACACGTACCCTAGCTCTGGACCTGCTCAGTGCGAGAGTGCCATTGTCCCCCCAACCTATTTAACAAGGCGGTGTTTTAAAGAAGAAAGCAGTCAAAATACCTCCAACTACATAAAAAAGGCAAAGGAGTGGGACCCTCGTAAAATACCTGCAGCACGTTTAAAGATATCATCACGTCGCAATATTTATAGTTCTTCAAATCCTTGTCAGTGTTTGTAGCCAATTTGTTGTGCTCCAATAAATAGACTGGCCTATTTATCAGCAGCCCACATGGCAACCATTTATGGAGCCTAACAAGAGGCAGATGTGTTTTGTATACGTTTTCGCATGCAGGTTTGACGCGCTGACAGGCCGAGACAGATAGCCGAGATGTACAACCTCTGTCCCGACTGCAGTATTGGCTATAAACATCAGCTCTGATTAGACCATGGAAAACACAAACATGCCTCTCCAGCCATCCCTGAGCCATATTTGTCTTCCCATGACAAAGGTCTTTGATTCACACACCGGCTGCGTCACTTTGACTGCGAGCAAGACATGCAACCGAGGGAGGGTGCACCTTTTCTGCTGCCTGTGAGGCCTGCGCATGTGTGTGTGTGAGTATGTGTGTGTGTGTGTGTGATGTCTAACCCTGAGTGTAAACACTAACTGTGCCTTATGTGTGCACATTTAAAACTGTCTATTTCTTTGTAATTCCTTGTGTGTGTGTGTGTGTGTGTGTGTGTGTGTGTGTGTGTGTGTGTGTGTGTGTGTGTGTGTGTGTGTGTGT
>JBBPCS010000375.1:6694064-6708382 GCA_037974645.1 Hollardia meadi
TGTGTGTGTGTGTGTGTGTGTGTGTGTGTGTGTGTGTGTGTGTGTGTGTGTGTGTGCGTGCGTGCGTGCGTGTGTGTCTGAGTGTTGCCAATTACCCCAGCTATAAATACAAGATCCCCATCCGTCACTGAGTTTCTGGGTGGCTGCAGCGCCGCCATAATTGGTTTCAGATGGTCACCCAAATCTTTTTCTCTCTGCTGCAGCGCCTGTGTGTGAGAGAAAGCCGCAGGGGAGAGCGAGTTGGAGAGAGAGGGGGAAAAAAAAGATGAGTGACAGGAGTGAATAAATACTGAGCGAGCAGAGGAATAAACAAGCAGACACTAAATGTTTCTTTTGTCCTGAAAGTCTCCTCACCCTGCGAGTGGGGAGCTGGGAGGGGAAAGGAGAATTTGACTTGTTGACTCAATAAGTGCTCATGATTTTGTAACCAGTGTTATAATTTTGATGTGATTGAATAAAATGTCATGACATGTTTGTTATCCATTATGAATGTATATGGAAATAAAGAATCACATATTTTCTGCTCATGTCTGCTTAACATCAACCCCAAAAATGTAATTAAAAAATACTATACAGCAGTAATAAGTTATAAAATTCTGCCGTAATATTATAGTTTCCTAATGAGGCTTTAATATATTAATTCGGTATTAATGACTTGACACAATTGCAATTTCACTTGATGGTATTTGTTTGATGCAAAGTCACTTGGGGATTTAGTTGAACTAGGCTTAAGCGCTGTTTCTCTATCTGGTCCCAGAGGACACTTGATCAATGGACAAATTAACAATAAATTAGCGGGCGAGGCCTATCGATTCACAAGGACACTGTGACTCGCTGACAGCTGGTGAGTAGCTCCGTCTGAAAAGGTTGGCTCAAAGAGGAATTATAAGCAACCAAAGCCAAGAATTGTGCCTCTATATTCAAAAGCCTTGTTGGCAGAAATATATGCCAAGTTAGGGTGATGTTGCAGCAAATAAAAAATAAAAAAGTGAAGTGAAACCTTCAGACGGCAATTAAACAACATTCAACAAAAGCAAATTCATTATTTATTTATTTATTTACTTACTTAACGTTTCATGAACATTATAGAGCAAATACACATGCATGCTTAATGACCACATTATTGTATATTGTCAGTTACAATATGCACCAAAAAGATATAAGAACCCACAACCTTTAACACCTTTAAATAGTCACAATTTTTTAATAGAAGATGCTTCTCCTCTATATTATACCTGCCTCAATGTTTATGCTACCATGTAAAATAGTCTTCTGGTGTCAATTCACATCTTGACTGCTTCCACCCTGAACAAAAGTCAACTTTGTGAGCTCCAGAACTTAAAATATGTTTAAAATAAACAATGTGAGAAAATTACCTTCATTATGAACCTTCACGTCTACGAGTTTTCATGCTCCTCCCACAACCCTCTTCCCACTGCACATCATTTGTGTTGGCTTGGACCACCTGTTTTCGTCATGGCCGTGGGAAAGCAGTGGAGAGGAGACGCACTTTTCTCTCTCTCTCCCTTTCTCCCTCTATGGTTCCTGTTATTGTGGAGACGACTCACCAATTATTACAGAAGTTTGTAGTCGGCGAAGCCAAGAGCATGCGGTCACACAGGAATCCTCAACCGCTATAAATCCATTACATCCCTCTCATTACAGCACGAGCCTCATTGCTGTGAGGCGGGACACAGAGCAGGGGCGCGTGCTGATTCGCACACCGGGTGTTGCCCTGCCTACGCGCACACCATTCCGCACCGCAGTCATTACTGGCCTGCTGTGGCTCTAATTGCCCCAACAAAAACAACAACACGACATCAGCACAACACACGCTACGCTCATTTTAACACCAGTGTAACTCCAGCAGAGTTTGTCATGCACAGCAGAGGTTGGCGGAGGAAGTATTCGAATTCCCCACTCAGGTCAAAGTAGCAATCCTTCTATGTAAAACTACTCGGTTACAAGTAAGGCACTGCATTTTAATGTGAGCAAAGCATTTTTCTGTTGTACTTTGTCAGCTGTTAATTTCTAATTATACTTTACACTGTTAGGATGTTTAATCTATGAAAAAAACATAATAATTTATAAGATAGTATTTATAAGTATATTTTTGAGATAAAATTTGAACTTTCCAACTAACTACAGCTGTCAGATTATTGTAATGGAATAAAAAGCAATATTTCCATCTAGTGCAGCACCAGTATAAAGTGGTTTGAAATGGAAATACTCCAGTCAAGTGAACTTAGCTCCAAATTAGTACTGGACAGTAGTCCAGAAGCAATTTGTAAAATAAGGCCAGATTTACCTCCAAGAATATAGGGGGCAGCATATCACAGAGTAACCACCAACTGCTGCTCACTACTGTCTGCTGTAGTGATCTTGGGCTGTGTAATCATCTTGGTTGTAGCTTTAGAGACTATTAGCTCAGTTAGCAGTGGAGCTAGTGGCTCCACAGCTGACTGAAGTCTGCCTACTAGATACCTTGTATGTGGGGAGTCAATGTGGACAATGGGGCTCAGCTCAACTGGGCGCCGCAGCCTGAACACAGCTGGAAACCAAACTGGGAACAGACACAGTTTTTAAGACAGGTGGAGGCCAGTTTGACGACACAATCACTGACAAACCAAGACAGTTTTGGTGAGCTTCTTCTATATCTCGTTTGACTGAAGTGGTTTTTACGATGAGTTAAGTCAATTAAGCTCGTCTTAGTTTGGTAAAAGAGAGAAACCTGAATTAAGAAGGTATACGGTTGCATTTGTCTGTTTAGTAAGAAAAATATGTGTGAGAATATTTCCTTTCTTGACATTTTGTGAGTTTGTTTTGTTTACTTATTAGACTAATTGCAAAAACAGCTTGTGAAACTCGTATACATCTCCCAGCTGAAGCTACGGGGGGCTATCGGACTATCGCCCCTAGAGGTACAAAGTGGTATTATGAGACATGCCTGGTCCAGGCTAGCTTTAGTAGATATCTCTATAGCTCTACATATCTCTATCTCTAGTTACTGTACATCCCACCTCAAGTACCTATCCAACTCTCAACGCATTCAGGGGACCTACAGCTGAAGGTATTTCTTTACAAGCAGCAATCTTATTGAGGTCCAATTCAGTGGAAAGCTATTTTACAGCATTATTCTATTTCCAATAATATAGTATGACACGCTCTTATGTTTTATTGTTCGACTGGAGAGCAACTGAAAAAGGAAGCTAAAATAACAAACCCCATAACTTTTGCCAGGGCAAATTTATTGCAATCTAAACATCCAACAGGATCTGTCTCCATTTTAAATAGGAAAAGTCAGTTGTTTCTATAATACAGTGCAGTCCCAAGCTTGATTTATGCACAGTTCCATAAATCACTGTGACATTTTCAACTGTGTCAGCTGAATCCTGTTTTTCACGGTGTACTCTACACTGTCTGTCAACAAGTGATACGTCTGTGTCAGAGGGGATTGAGACATCGGAGCCCTGCAAGTTGGTCTTTAGAATGAATATTTGGATTTTCTTAAATTTTAAAACTGGAGGAGGTGGAGGAAAAGTGCAGACAAGAGACAGCAGGAGTTCAAGAGGAGGAGGGCACGAGAGGAATAATAACGTTCATGACTGAGAAAGACCATGCTGGAAGATGGAGAGACCGGGGAGGAAAGTGAAAGGAGGAAGACAGGGAGGTGAAGGAGAGGACAGCAGGCACTCATCAGGAGGAGAGCCGAGAGGGGAGCGGAGGCCACAGCGTGGAGAGCGGGCCCTTGTGAAAATGGAGATGTACTAAACCTTTGCTAACCTGGATCACCCAAGATAAAATATTTATATATGCTATTGTGTGACGGAGCGCCGGGCTGAGGAGAGCCTTAATTTGTTTTTCTCCAGGGTAAATTAATTCCCTCCCCATCATCAGCGGAGTGAACCCGTAGTGATTACTGCCCGGTCTCCCTCTGGCCCCTCCTGCAACAAGCACTTGAGAGATTTTAGTGGTCAAAGTCCACCATACAATTATACTTCATCTGCTCTATACATTTCCATAGATTAAAGGTGAAGCAGAAACACTTGAGGGACTCTACACTACACTATAACCCCCCACCCCCCCCACTCCACCCCACCTTCCCCTCCCATCTCCATCAGTCCTTTCTTTTTTGGCCCTCATCTCATTCTCATCTTTGAGGTCGATCGTGGAAAACGATTCAAAACAACATACTCACCGACATAACTGAATTGAACCGAAACATAACTGATTTGACAAGTGCAGACAGCCAATTGTTTACCCTTTACATGTAGGCTACAATATTGTGCCAAGTATGTATTTATGGAAAAAATGTAGATCATTATTAAAAGTGTATATGTACATCTTCTCATGCATTGAATGGGTGTATAAACAGAGTAGAGACAAGGCCACATGTGTATGCTAAACATATGTAAAACAGAGAGTCAAAGGACACAGTGTGAACAACGTTTGGAGCTCAGCACAGATTGACACTGATTGTCATGCTATTACAGGGAAATAGCAACACTTGGTCGGCAGTCGACAGGGCATAATCATGTGTGACTAACAGTGATGGAGAGAGCGCTACAAAGGGAAAGCGAGATGGCGAAGGTTCAGGCCATTTGTCTCCCCTGCCATCTTCCTCATCTCTGAGTAGCCTGGAGGGGCGAACAGAACGGGAGATGATAAAAAGATGGAAGCCACTCAAAGTTCAAGGCAGAGGTGCTCTTTCATCTATTTCAAGACAATCATGTTGGGTTCTACATGTACATTATTGCAAACCACCAATCTTTGCTTCCTACAGGCGGAGCAAAGGCAGGAAGAAGTGAAGAGGTGGTGGCACAACTAACTCCTGCATAATACTTTTTCTCTTTTTACTTTGGTGGTTTGGGCTGTGGAAAAATAAGTCAAATATGAGTCAAAGGGCACACCGTTATCAGTTAAACAGGTTTACATAACATTTCTATACTGTGACAGTAAATCAATTTGGACAGATGTTTAATGCCACCTGAGTTTTTGACCATAATGAGGAAACCTTTAACATTTACATAAAAGTTGCAAAATGGTCTTCCAGGTGGTCTCTGCAAAATCTTTAGTTATTTTTCCTTTGCTTTTCTTTGTCTGAAACAATGTTTGGGTGGGTTTTATGGGTCAAAGAACATCCACATGAATACCAGGACCCAGGGTTTCCCACTAGAACATTGTACTGTAGCCATGATCATGTTGTGGCTGATCGCTGTAAGCTGGAGCACTGTCAACATAATCCGGTACAAAAAGTGAGTTTTGAAGACTTGAGGCCTACTGGGATAGATTTCCCACAGTCTGCGCTTGTTTTTTACACAGGTGTCATAAGAAGTACCTCACCACTTACGTATCACACATCTCAAGTCACGCATCGTGAAGTAATCCTCACTGTTGCACCCATCATCCCACATGAGTAGAGCGAGAGGAAGTGGTGATCCAGCAACATGAATTAGTCAAACCGCTTACCAGTCAGTCAGGCATCAGGTCAGTCAGGGAGCCAGTAAGTCCACCGCAGCCTATGTAGTCATTGTCTTGTCCTTTAGCACTACCTATGCATTTCCTCAGCATTGGTGGGCCACTGCAGTAAGAAAATTACCAGCGCCAAGCCCAATTTCCTCTCATACAGCAAGTAAGTATAGGGCCAAGGGTAAGTTGCTGTTTTGATGCTATATGCACCCAAACCACAATTGGAAGTGATGGACAGTTAACCCTAACTGTAATTAACCCCAGACAGCACTCCTGCTGAATTGTCATCGGAGAATGAGCATTGTTGTCTTCTGTTACTCACTTTGATGAAGGCCTTAGGCTCATTTAAACCAAAGACATGTTATTTTTAACATTCACGTCCCACCTTTTGATCATTCAGTCAGCCACCCAGGCTCATCAGAGAGTCAGTCAACCGGCAAGCAAGGAGTCAGCCGGTGCACCACGCAGGCAGTCAGTCAGACAGGACACAGAGGTAAGAACTGTTCCTGCCACGAAGTCTGATAACGTATGCATTACACCCTTACGGTGGAGCAGCAGCCCGTGGTTTAATGAACGTAACCCGAGCTCCCTGTTAAACAAACAGGCCCGAACCTGTGAAGAAAACCTCCACATCGCCCTTTCTTCATCTCTCATTAAAATCTCTTGGACTTACAAGAATGCGCCAGACTGAATGGCCGCCTTCCATTTCTTTAATCTTTCAATTACAGTCACTGTTGCTATTCTGCATATTTTCATAAGGAAACATTAGAAGTTGCTGCTGATGGGTTTTGCCCTTTGCGAAAATGTGGATGAATGACCGAACTGATTCACTGCGACACCGATACGGAAGGGAACAACTTTGTGATATAACGATTAGATAAATGATATGCTTTTTTTTTTTTTACTTTATGTCCTCCTCCTTTTACTTTTCTGCCCCGAAAGGCCCCTTCTGCTTGGCCATGAGAGAAAGTTCAACCTGCTCCCTGTAGAGGACATTGCATTATTTTGGGGCCTTTTTAAAATGACTAACATACTACAAGTAACTACAGCGAAGCATTTGAATTTCAGCTTCGGTATTAGAGTTTAAGTTGTTCTGCCACTCCAGTCATCGCACAAATAAATAGAAAACAGTTGCTCAGTCTTTGATAGTCAAGCTACAAATCCAAAAAGTGTATTTTCACCTTAACACTCCAACAGTTTACAGTTAAGGGAGGGGGAGGAAATATTGCAGGGATATATAGAGGGAAAAATAAAGATCCCTGCAGACAGATCTGACTGAAAGTTAACTTTTTGAATATTTTAGAAACAGAGGGAAAGAAGTGACTGTCTATGTATCCTGTAATGTGAAAAAGTAGGACTCACCCATGTGCTCCTCACCCGCCCCTTTACTGTGTGCTTTGCCCCAGCTGCCTATCAAAAACTAATATCCTCAAATTTAACGCTGGTGTTGTCCTTTGAAATTAGAAAGAATCTGTGTCTAATGCAATAAGTCAAACCTGGCTGCTGTGAACTCTAACCTCCTTCCCTCGATTTCCATCTCCCTCCTTTATCCTCCATCCTCCCCAGAAACTCCCTGTCCAGTCTGTGCTACTAAGACCGAGTGGCAGACCCAGGATTTAGAGACCAAACAGTACAAACCCCTTCTCCCACCCTCCCTTTCCCACAGCACAAATCCCCCACCATCTCCCCTGTTTCAATCTCCAGCAATTTTTTAATACAGAAACACAATCTTAGGGAAAGCTGATATAATCTTTTCTAAACTATAAAAGTCAGTCACCCAGAGAAACATCTGCATCGTCAAATTTAAAACAAACTGTTCAGGAGTCTGGTGTCCCCTTAAAGAGGGAGGAGAGCAGGAGGAGAGGACAGAGGGGTGAACGGTGGAAAATAGAGAATGATTTTTAGGAGGGAGTTTTAGTGCTTTCCATTTGGTCTTAACTTAAACACAAACCTCCCTCAGGCTGTCCGGATACATGCAGGGAAAAGCTAGTCTGTTGACACCTGAGACAAATATGTGAAAGTCTTCATGGTTGACATCTTAAAATCCTGACATCAGTGCAAAAATAAATGTTTACATTCGGCCATGTAGTGGTCACTGATGAAAGAGCATTCAGATCCGTCATCTTAGTAAATGTACAGTGGCACTCCAACTGTGTCATAAATATAGTCCTCAAAATTTGAAGTGAAAGTAAGGATTAAGCATTTAATTTGTTATAATGCGTTGCCCAATGGCCCATTGCATTGCAGTGTTGACTAATGTGGTCATCAACGTGTGCATGATCAGCAATATCTCTTTTTTGTTAGGAGCAGAGCAGGGAGACACAGGATCCAGGTGTTTGGGGGGGGGGTTTTCCCACCAAAAGAGTAAAAAACAAAGCAAAAGTGTCAATTAACTAAAATAGGTTAAACTGACCTCACTAAATGACATACAAGGGGAACATATGCTGGCTTGCCCATCTCATTTAAGAGAAAAAGGGAGGAAAAAACACAATAACTGAAAATAAACACGAAACTGACAGTTTGATACTCAATATAAAAGAATTCAAAGGAACAGTTTAAAAATCCAAAATACATACCGTATTTCCTCTTACCTGTAGAGCCATTTATCACTCTAGATTGTTTTGGTGTGTGGTGCCAAGTTTTGTAGATATCTGCTCTAGAGGTGTCTCATAAAATCACCAATTATGCTGTATTTTGTACAGGTTTCACCTCAGGCTTATTTATATCACTTGACATTATAGACTAGAACAAAATATATTGTTTTGATAGAAATGCATCAGTAAAGTACAGCAGATTCATAGTTTAAACCAAAACAGTAAGAGCCTGGGTTTTGTCAGGCGATCTATGCTAATCATGCTCCAAATAATTGAGATTGACCATACAACTTAAAAAAAAAAAAAAGAATAAAAGAAATCAGAATGGAGATCTTTTTATTCATCTCAAGGCCTCAAATGAATACAGGCCTCTACAGATTATCCTGGAGAGAGTATAGCTAAACAATCCAACACACTTCAATCCAACTCCCATGGGTTTTAGGTTAGAATGCCACTGAAGTACACGTTGAACAGGGGGGCACAGTGCCTGCTCCCCTCTGCCCCATCTGTTTTGAGCTGAGCGTTGGATTGCTTTAATTGATTTAATGGGAGAGCATGAAGTCACAGCAGGAGATGGGGAACATGGGATGCTTTAGGGAAGTCAAGTGCGTTGCACTACCTCAACTCGATCAGCTGGTAGAAACAGACGATAGTGATGATACATATAGGCAAACACAAAAGGCAAGTGCACACAAGCAGAAAGAGTGTGGATTTCTCACTCGCATATAAACGAATACAAATTCACACACACACTTGTTCCAAGCATAGAACACCATGCTCCCTGCTAATGGTTTGAATAACACCCAGAGTGGTGTGATAAGGCCTTGGCGAGATGTGTGTGTGTTCACACAGTGTGAGGGACACAATGGCGGCAGCAGCAGCAGCCCAAGCTAATGCCACCCTGAATGGCATGTCTAATTACTTGGCCTAGAGATAGCTTTTAGCTAAATCACCCCGCCTTCTGAAGAGCCTGTAACAACAGTGACAAGGGCTTGGACAATTACATTAGCCCTCTCCCCATCCACCAGGTCCAGCACTAACAATCAGTGTGATTTGCAGCCGCTTCATTGTTGTCATCCCTCTCTCCATGACAATGATGTTTTCCCTGCTAGAGAGACAGAGAGAGAAGGCTGGAGAGTCGGAGAGAGACAAGGGAGAGAAGGCTGGAGAGTCGGAGAGAGACAAGGGAGAGATTGCAAAATAGAAAAAGGCTAAGAGAGAATGTGCAAAAGAGGGCAAAATGAGAGGAGAGAGAAATAGAGAGGGAGAGAGTTGTCAGTAGAGGTCTTACTTATGTTAATGTTTTCCCTGTTACTGTGTTGGCTGCAGCAGAGAGCTGGGTAAACCTGGGTGACAGAAGCGAGTGGAGAGAGCTGGTGACTGATTGATACTGGAAAGGGGTCTTCTCACTGGATTACTCACCAGCCCACAGTGCCAAACACACTCTCTCTCTCTCTCTCTCTCTCACACACACACACACACACACACACACACACAACCACATTACAAGTACAGTAGCCACCCACAGAATGTGCACACAAGCCTGTGCTCCAAATCACATTGGAGCCCAAGCAGAAATTTCATTCAGCTAAATGTAGTGGTTCTTCCGTTTGCCAACTATAAATGCAAAATAAGGCTCCCCAAGTGGCCCTAACCCCCAGAATGCTGCACATTCCTCCCTTTCATTTCCCCTTTTTTCTCACTTACACATGGTATGGCGCACGCATGAGGCGCACACAAACATGCAAAACAAAGTGAACATAATAGTCAACAGGGAGTAACTTCAGAGTCTGAGAGGGAGGTCTGATGGAGCACAGGAAGACACAACGTTAGAGGATCCAGGGTCACGAGATGGCCTTTGAACTCCCAGCCATGTCTAGAGTACCAGGAGCTGTGAGGAGAGTATTGTGGGGAATACTGCAGTACCTCTGAGAGACACTGAACATCAGCAGGACGTTTAAAGAAATGAGAGGAGTGCCGGGGAGTTAGTATTAGTTGAAGAGAAGGAGGAAGACGTAAGCAAAGCAAAGAGACTATTGGCAAAAAGAGAGAGAGACTATTTTAATGCAGTTCTTCATGCATGCCCCCGGTTTGGATTCCCTGTGACATCAGACAGAACGATGTATGGCACACAGACCAGAAGAGCCTTTGTTTATATTTTCCCTGGCAAAGTTTCACAGTGATTAGTGTATTAGCCACTTAAGAGGAAGCAGGCTGATACTGGGATAGGATCAGGAGTTAAATTGGGCTGGGGAGCCCACATAAATACACTCATCAACATCAGAAAACTAAGTGCAGGGATTGCATTAAGTGCAGCCAACCTTGAGATCACTGCCCACTGCATCTTCCAACCACCCAGCCAGACCAGCTGGACTAACGCCACCGCAAACAATGCCATCAGCCCAGGGAGAGAGGTAAGAGAGCCAGATTAAGAGCTAAAGCTAACCCAGTGTCGTTTGTTGGCACTAAACTCTGGGCCAAATACTTGGAGTTTCCTGTGACCGTTTCACAAAAATCTACCTCGCTGTTCGCCAGTTGAATGCTTGTAATGTGAAATACCAGCAGTAACAAATGTTTTGTTTGCATTAGCACAAAACTTAAAGCTCTGGTGCGGCTGTGGGAGAGTGAACAGTAAACGGCTGAGATTAATGAGATTAAATTTCCTGTGAATTCCTTCTGAAGGCAATTTGAATTCAGCATGAAGCTAAAAATAAAAATGTCCATATAGCGAGATGTAATTACTGTAGCAATAATCAATTACTAAACTAAATGGCTATATGACAAAAAGCAGATCTTTGTGTGATTTGATGAAAACCTAAATTTAAGCACAGATATGGCAGTGAACAAATAAGAGGGCCTGCACAAAAATGACATCGTCTCTGACTGGAAGAGTTGAATGTGAGTGAAATTTTACTTTCAGAGGATAAAAGATATAACAGTGACAATTATAGAGTTATCCTAAATAAAGTGCCACATCAACAGCTCAGAGCTAGCCTTTATACTTTCTCAGAGTGATGTTTGCATTTTGAGTAATAGTTCATAATAATGATTGAACAAAAGTTGAGTTGAGTAATCTGTACCTCCTTGTCAGGTAAATAATACATACGTTATGGTGGTGAAGTGATGAAGAAACTCTGAGACACAGTGGAACAAATGGGAGAGGGGTTATAATGATCGCATGCTGATAAAACTTGAAAGTGCATTGAGAAGGAGTGTCAGAGGAATGAGAAGAACCCTGAGTGGGATACGGACACTATGGGGAGCAGAGTGGTGCCAAGTGGGGTTGGATCACTCGACAACAACCTGTCCCACCCTATTACCCCCCGAGCTCCCCCACCTATACCCTCTCCAAACCTCCCCACCACCACCGCCACCATGCCCCTCTGCTCTGTGGGGGTCACACCACCAGTCGCACTACAATGACACCATCACTAGCTCTTAGTGGGTGAATGGAGAGAGAGACAGAGGGAACGAGAGACAGAGGGGATGGTGGGGTGCTCTTCACATGGAGGGCTTTGCAATCACCATGCATATTTTATGGGTGCACGGTGTCATTGTAACAGACGTCTGTGGGTGTCCGTCAGTAACGGGGGTCATGCTTTAACTTTACGAAAAATCTAACGCATATCAAACGTGCTCATTAAATGTCGCAAGGCATTTCTTGCATTGCATCTACTATTCACCTTCCAGAGAATAATTGGCTGACTGATAGGCCAGGTAACATTGTGCTCCAGCAAAGTTACATTTGTAGCAGGAACATTTTCAACTCTCTAAAAAAAGAAAAAGAAAAAAAAGATCATGTGCAAACGTTTCCGTGTCTGGCCAAGAGGATCAAAAAGTGAGGGCCGCTTTGATAGAAAGCCTATTTTGTGACAGCTTTCAACAGTCTTACTGGGGCAGACATTGTTATAGAGGCAGTAACATCAATTTCATTGCCTGCATAGCCATGTGAGATATGTGGGAAATCAGAAATTGAAGTAAATGTAGAAGTGAGACAGAGGGTAGGGACAAAATTCAAAGCCAAAAAAGGCACCAAATGAACAAATAACTCCAGGAAGGGGAAAAAAAACAGCGCATGCCATTGTTGTGGGTTGGAATCTGGGTGGGGTCATGGTGCTGGTTGGGAGGCTAAGAGGACAGGAGAGAGGAGTGAAAAGTGGAGCGTTTTTGGAAGCACCCCGGCTCTCCTGATGTTAAGGAGGTGCTCCCAGAGGTCCGAGATAACCAGTCAACAACAGGAGCTGTCTCTTCCCCCCAACCCCCCCGCCCCCCCTTCGGTCTCTCTCTCCCAGCCTCAGTGCCTCTTCTCTGTGCCACACAAAAGGCTCGTTGGGTCGAGAGAACGGCATGGCATTTTAATGGGGGTGGAGAGAGTTAGAGAGGAGTGGAGGTGGTGGGGTTGGATGGAGGAAGCACACACACAAACGTGCACATATACGCAAGTGCAGCAGCATCATTGTAGGGGGCTTTTTATCTGAATGATTGCCCTCAATTAGATCTCTGCTCAGAGTAGGTGAGAACAGACAGCTATCTGGAAAAGGGAGTGCTGGGGGGCTCAAACCAGTAGATGACACAAAGGGAGAGATGGAGAGTCAGACAGTGAGGAAAACTCTTCCTCCTCCTTGCGCTGAGGGAAGAGAAAAAGGAGAGCCAGTTGCACAAATATAAAAAGAAAAATGTATGTAAAGCAATAACCAAATAGTCCGTTTTCAAAATATTCTTCTTGCAGTTTTACATAAAAATGACGTGAGAAAGGACCTACTGTGCAAAAATAACTTTTATGTGCAATTATTTATTTATTTATTTTTTTGGGGGGGGTAAAAGCTGTCATGTCATCACATTGCGGCAACAAAGAGACCACAAGAACTGTGATTGGCCAGCTTTGGCTAGTTGTGTTTTCTTTAACAAGTTTCAGGTGCTGGTGGTGATAATTAACAATGCAACTAATGCTACAACCCTTGTGTCAACTATAAATCCACTGATTATTGTTGCATGTTCAATGTATTGATGTGTTTTGACGTTTACTTTTAGTGACTTCCCCCAAAACTGCCTAATCTGCTTTAGCTTCAATTACCAAATTCCAACGTGTCTCACAAGACTTGACGACCCTGCTAGATGGAGTGTGATCTTGTTTTCAATCATGGCCATATACCCAACCTTGCTGGGTTTCTACACAGGAGGCTTTTAGTCACATTTGACAGAACAGATCTGTTAATCAATAAAGCTGTCGATAAGGATAAGGGCTCATGTTTCACTCACTCTAACGTGCTCAACACAACCAAAATTTTTATTTTTATTTTTACATTTCAAGTCCATTTTCTTGTTTCACGCCCATTCAGTGATTGTGTGTTGGGCTTTGAGCACTCTCAGAATTGTGCCTGAACTAGGGGTGTCGCAATATCCAGGTATTGACAATAACCATTATAATAAAAAATATATTGATATTGTGGTATTAATACACATATGATAATAAGGTATAAATAATCCAGCGCAGATGTTAGGCCTTGTGGATTTTTTGTTTATGAGATTAATCTGGTTGTCTTTTCACTATTCATTAAGTGTATTTTTTTTTCTTTCTGTACAGTTATGGTTACAGACTCTTTCTCTACCTCCCTACAATTGTATTTTGAGTGTAATTCATTTGCCAAAAAAAGAGAGAACACACAATACACACAGTTACAGATAATTTTACTGATTTTTTTACTGATAGCATTAGTTTATCCGTCACTTGGATTCATTACTTATAGCTTTAAATTACAGAAAGCAGGTTAAAATAACAATCTGCTTAAAGACCCGTTGTAGTTGTTGTAGTACTTCAGCATGCGAGTTGGCTGCCTGTGCGGCGTGCGCAGGAGTTTTTTCATCACAGTCTGCAGGCCGACAATAGCTGAACACTATCACACACACACAGGATGCAGAACATCGAGCCATTCCCACTGCTGCCCACTAAAAGCCCAGTGTTTACTCTGTTTTGTTTTTAATCACAGCAAGTCTAAACTCTAGATGTAATTTTCCACTCTGCATACACCTAAACACAAACACAGACACATAGAAAGATTACATACACATTCACACACATACAGTACGGTACACTCAGCTCTACAATTACCCCTCAATTAGAGATAATAACATGACCACTTCCTGACCAATCACCTGCAGCCTTGCTATGACTCACAGTGTTGCCACACACACACACACACACACACACACACACACACACACACACACACACACACACACACACACACACACACA
>JBBPCS010000375.1:6711547-6748257 GCA_037974645.1 Hollardia meadi
AATCTCCCACAGTACAGGGGGAAAGGCAAATATTTAGAGAAGGACTGAGCCCCCATAAATCTGTAGTAGGGGAGAAAGAGAGAACATGATACCCATCCTACTCCTCCAAACCTCCACCCCCACCACCAGCGCCCAAGTCCCTCAGCAGTCCTACATCTTGACGGCGAGAGGAAGCCTTGGGAGGCCACAGGAACCGGAGAGGAAGAGAGGAGGTCTGTGGCAACACCAGCGAGGAAGACGACAGAGATTGAGAAACACCATCCCACACTCAGTCGAGACATGCACAGTTAGTCAGTCAAACAAAAACACACTTGCATACACAAAAAAAGAGCTCTCTCTCACACACACACACACACATAGCATGGCCACATGGACACAGTGGTGGGACACCTCTTCTCGGCCTTTGATTTACTACAACTCTCAGTTCCACTCGAGTGAGGCTCTAGAATATCAGCGAGTATTTATGTCCTTTTTCATTTGAAAACAATACAGCTTGCAGTAATAAAGAAAGGAACGCTACACTGACAGGTCAGGGTTGGGAGGTCATTGGGAGAGTAAATTGAGGGCAGATGAGATCCTGAACAAAGCTAGGCTATCTCCTACAAAAACTGCCCAGGTAGAGAATGGAGGCTGTTGCTCTGGAACAACTTGCAAGGATGCTATGCATGCAGAGAGACAAAGCTTCCATCTTCTGTCTGGGAGATGAGGTTTTGATACAAACAAAATCCAGGACAAAGCCATATGTTTCTATTAGATATTAAATAACAACAAATGAGTTCAAGCATTTGAAGCACTTGTCTTTTCTCAATGCCTTCCATTCTAGGGTTCAATTTAGATAATAAATATAAAATTATATAATAAAGGGACACATATTTTGTTTCATCAAATGTGCAAAAGGGCACCTGCACACAAATAAAAGCATACAAACTAAAAAATGCACACAAAGAGGTGTCCCCTGCAGTCAGCTGTCAGACCACTACGAGGGATTTAAAGGAGCTTTGCGGGGCTCTGGATGCCCCCACTGACTAACGAGAGTCCCAAGGGTGAAGGGCATTGATCCCTGGGCAGAGTGTGGGACCTGCTCCCCTGACAGACTAGTTGATTGACTTTTTTTTAGCCCCAGTGGGAGTCAGCCACAGGCAGATAGAGACACATACGTGCCATCAGTGCAGGGGCTTGATCTTGTAATGCATGCACATGTCGGTGAGAAAGAAGACGTGTGAGGACATGCATAATTTGCAGGTCGAATGATACGGGCACACAAGCAAACACATGCAGTACAATACCGTATATGCATGCATCACACACATCCGCCAACAGCGTCACCACTGTCACCACCACAGCTGCCATATTCATGAGTGGGATCTGCAGTGAGCTGCATTATCATGGCCCAGATCCTGCCTTTGTTGGCTTTCCGGCCTGCCTGTGCCTCTCTCAAATGTCATGTCTCTGCAGACTATGTATTTTGAGCATCAATGTCAATAATCTGACATGCAACATTATGAAAGCCTGTGGACCCTGTGCTCACAGACACATTGATACATTTTTTATGTGTGTGGCTTTGTGCTTTGTTTCTACCTGCTCCTCCATATCCTTTAT
Organism: Hollardia meadi; assembly: GCA_037974645.1. NCBI lineage: Eukaryota > Metazoa > Chordata > Actinopteri > Tetraodontiformes > Triacanthodidae > Hollardia > Hollardia meadi. The sequence goes on from JBBPCS010000375.1 coordinate 6,713,147, forward strand.
TTTTTTATTTATATTTTATTGTGTCATATTTGTTGTTTAAAACTACTTTATTTTCTTCCCTCTTCTCTTCCTTTTCCTTTATTGACCAGTTCCTTCTCTTCATGATTTTTCTCTAATGCCGTTTTGGTTTCCTCACCCTGTCCTGCTATTTTGCATGCCACGTTCTACATTTCTAGTATTTTTGTTTTAAAAGTCACAGTACTGTATGCAACTTATGTAATGCACTGGCATTTATGTATTTATTTATTTGTCTGTCATAAGCATTAATTAACTAATGTGAATTTAGTTTGAAACACGCACACACACACACACACACACACACACACACAGTACATGTGCCTGGGGGAGGATAAGGATTTGGGATGTGCTGGGAATGGGCACCTAATTGCTTCTTACTGATCCAAATAGCACATCAGAGGCAATGGCACTTCAGTGGGCCTCCGAAGAGATCCGCTAGGTTGGGCCTGTTCATTACCCTGCTGACCCCCCAGCTCGACCCCTCATACGCACACATATTACACACACACCTCCACCCCTTTACCTACCCCAGCTCATTGTCTCTGGGGTTTAATTGGAGCGATGTTCTCCATTGTGAGCAGGCTCAATGGCAGTGGAGGGCTCCATTGTGGGGCTGAATGAGGGCAGGAGTGTTCATTAGGTGAGTCTCTGAATAAGGTCTTCTGGAGGTAGGGTACTGAGAGCTGGGGGCTGCCGGGGACCTTCGAGGTGAGTGAAACTGCATGCTCTCTACTCCTCACAGCTTCCATGCTCCTCTCCTGTTGTCTCCTTTCCTCAACAGCCTGACGCTTGGCCTTGAAAGGCAGCGGCTGCATTTATTGGAAGGGCAGTCTTTGTCTGCGCCAGGAGGATGAATCGTAGAAAAAGAGAGACTGAGATCAAAGAAGGACCACAGAAAAAGCAAGGACCACCTCCACTGATGGAGGTAGAAAGAGAACCAATGAGCCTTGGCCTGAGAGAAGTTTCATCATTCCACAGTCTGCATTTTGAGCACCGATCCTCCCCTGGTGGTCCTAACCAAAATACTTAATGAAACACTACTGTAAAAGTGATACTTCATTGATCCCTGTTGGGAATATTCTTTACACTTGCCTTAACCCGTGGAGGTCAGGGTAATGGTTCAGCTGCAGAGCAACACCTCCTGGGCTGCTTCCTCCTTGACGTTACCCTCCTGCTACTCGGCCACCCTGCAGATGCTGCAAATGCTAAATAAGCAGAGCGGCTTTTGCAGAAGCAGATCTTCTAGAAGAAGAAAAAAAAACTTGGCAGTGAAGAGAAAAGATGACTGTCTGGGCTGTGATTTAAGTGACAGGCTATAGAAAAGGGAGAATTTTTATTCCCCAAAAACTGATACGCGTGCAAAATGAGCACTCATCACAGTGGCGTCTGGTATCAATGAAAATAAAAACTGAAGGAAACAGGTGGGCATGTCCAAATGTCTCACTAGTGGAATTGGCAGCATCCACACGAGCCTGGCACAGAGTCACATGCATGCTGCTACTCTAGACATAGAACTGCTCTGCAGATTATAGGGATTTAACACTCAACTATATTTCTGTTTTTCCTCAGTTTCCTTGAGGGAGTCGGCCTGTTTGAAATGGAATTGAACTCATTTAAAATCTACTTAAAAGAGAAAACTCCAATCAACTACGTTCTAATTGACCATAAAATGTTCAATTTAGCATAGAAAAGTACACACCATTTACTTCCAGTGTGGCCAAGAAGTTGAGATGGAAACCTTTCATGTAGAAATCCAATGCCAACATTTGCAGCGACTGTTACTTTTCGCTTTCCAGACTGCTGTGCTGAAACATTCAAGCTGCCACGGACCTGACAGGCTCTGGCAGACCACCGTCAGCCAGTCATCAAGCCTCTGCCAGTGGTTGAAAGCTCTGTTGTCAGCATGGCGTGCAGTCGGACGGCGTCTGTGTGACAGACCCGACTTTCACACTGACCAGAGCCCCTTCGCCCGCTCCCTGCCCAGCCGGTGATGTCATCCTTTCTCCACCGCACACACACGCATATCCATGCATAGAACGCCGAAGCTCTTCCACGCTTTCTCAGCTCTTCCACACCATCTTCAGCCGTTTACTTTTCTCTTATTGCCCAAACAATACCAGACATCTTATTTGCAACACTGAACACACACACACACACACACACACACACACACACACACACACACACACACACACACACACACCCTCCTCCACCACTCCACCCTGCACATCTCCTTTTCTACTTTTCCCAGTTAACAGCTCAGTGTCAGGGGGTAAGTAGTGGGGCCCTACCATTGCACCCCGCTGAGTAGGGTAGCTTCCACCACCACCCCCACCTCTCTCTCTCTATTTCTCTCTCACACACTAACACACACACACACACACACACATCAGCTCTGGTTCCTATTTACCACCCTCCTCCCCAGGCAGCCATTGCTCCGTAGCAGCGCTGTGTTTGTGACACGGAAGGGAAAGGAGAGGAAGAGAGAGGTCATTCGTATGACTAATGGTAGAATTCACAGGAAACTCCAGGAACATTCTTCCTCAAATTATGCTATTAACTGCTTGGGGGAGTGAAGAGAGGGCGACAGAAGGGGAGAGAGATGGAGGGAGAGAAAAAAACAGGCGAAGATTGTGTGTATGTGTGTGTGTGGGTAGGAGGAGGGGGCAGGCCTTAAAACAACAGAAACTGAAAGCGAAAGGAACTTGTAGCCATTTGGCCTCCTGTTCTTTAGCGGAATGCAGTGCAATGGCATTTACACATTCACAGTGATTTATCAGTGCTGGCGTCCCCCCCTGTCCCTGTCAATACAGGCCTCTCAGAGTCAGGAAAAGGCCCTAAGCCCAAGGAGACAGTGGGCCTGGACTATTCACCCTCTCCCTCCCACCTACACACACACACACACACACACACACACGCAGGCCCTAACCACCTCATGCTTAATGCTAATCTGACATCATCAGAGAGGTGTGTAGGGTTACACAGGCCTTTGTGTATACACAGAGCAAAGTCTTGGAACTGTGTTATTGCTGCCTCATACAAACACATATTACTGGTCCTTAACAAGGGCGCGTTCAGGTTTCTGAAACAGGATGGTTCACCTGTCTCTCAGCTCTACTCTGCAGCTCCATGACTTCTAACAGACACTTTCCTCTCCTCTCCTCCTCTGGCCGTATTTATTTTTCTGTCTGAGCAGCTCACATAAAAGGCCTGCATGGACAGCGTAGCGTCTGCCTTCTGCCTGGCTTGTCACGAGTGTTTCTACACTGCTGATCCAAGCAAACATCACCACACAAACAAATGCACCAGATTCAAGCATACGCGTAATGCAGACGTGTGAACACATTCATTCACAGCGGCATACTGACGTGCGCCTTTGCCACCCACAGTGCTCTGGCCTATATGTGGTCACTTGCAGGCGTTTGGCCTACAGTAATGTTTGTGATATTCATTTGAAAGGGCAATGGCAAACTTGATCCACACTGAGAGGGCCTGCTGATGTTGGTCTGCATTCGGAGTCCCCAGTGACGGTCTCCTGTCCCTTCCTGTTTAGCCTGGGCGTCTGCCACACATAAACACTCTGGGGCCTCCTCTGCTCCAGGATATGTGGATGTATGGAGATGAGGGGGGCAAGAGTCATGGTTTCCATCCCCTTGGAAAGCCACCTCAGAGGCGGCCAGTGTGCAGACTGAAAGGAGCAGGCATTGTGGAGGGATGATCCTTAACCTAAACTCACCCAAAACTAAACTCGCCTTTTCCTCCGTGCTTAAATACACCCTTCCTCATAAACAAACACAGTTACAGTGTGTTTACATGAAGTATTTCTCACCACAAATATGGTGTGCATCCTTAAGACACAAAGGGAAAGTGTTGTTATTGTCTGTAATTTTATTGCTGTCAACCAATCTTATGAAAAGAAGAAATAATGATTTGATCCTACTAACATGTATTGTCTGTTTCTAGTGCGCTATAGAGCTCCATTGTTCAAAAATGAGGAACAACTTTGCATTGACATATTGCTTCATTATAATGAACATAAGCACCGTAGTTCTTCAGTCTCAGTCTTCAGTCACTCTCTGTCCTTCTGCCATGCATACTCACTGGCTACTCAAATCTGCAGCTGAAAATAGTCCCAAACAATACACAATTTTCTCCTGTTTGAGTGAAATTTGTCTTCTAGAAAGTATAAATCTGTGACCTATTTGTAAGGATTTAGGAATGAATGGACTAGGTCCACAGAGCAGGTAGGGACACCCAACACAGGAGACAAATACATTGTTAGTTTGGGTATTTTCACAGGATTTGATTACAGTAAAAGATATATAAAACAAATATTGCCACGCTTATCCTTTTAACAAATGTTGGATGCCTTTTTCTCCTCTTAATATTTTTTTAAAAGGTAGTCAATTTGAGAAAGTTCTTACAACCCATTAATTCTAACTGACAGGTGCATATATTAATTCTAGTCGTCTTCTCTTTGCTACATTTCTTGCCGATTTACCGGGTGCTGCCTTTCTATACGTACATACATACTTCAGCAGCACAGATTGTAGTTTTAAAAGATGAACCGGAAGAGTGACTTCCCCGTCCTGACCCCTGCTCTGATCACAGGGATGGATTTGGTCAGACATAATGAATTCAGGAGACAAACCCAGTGTCGCCGCACCCAACAACCCTCTCATCTCTGACATGGAGGGGAACCGCTACGACACCATCTGCAAGGGAGCAGAGAGGGACCACACAGTAGAAGCTCAACCATTCATCAGTGTGAACATCTAGTTATGGTCTGAGAATGAGAAGATTTTATGGTAAACTGTGCACTATGGGCCGTCTTGTCCCCACTGTGATAAAAGTCCTACTCTTTTTGCACTCGTGGCTGCAAAGAGGATGTGTTTTAAAAGAAATTTGTTTCCCAGCCACAAAAAAAAAAAAAAAGATGAACCAGTCGTTACGGTTTTGCTCTTCCTGAAGTTTTAAACATTTACTGTGAAAAACAATCTTTAAAAACCAAACCAAAGGCAGCCATGGGCACTTTGATACTACCACAAATTATGTGATGTATGACAAGAGAGGCAGTCATGTCACATGTGCTGCAAAGAACACAGGCCATGGTATGTATGTGTGAAATTATGCACATTTGCTTTCATGTCAGCATGTTTCCATGTGTACATGCTTGAATTACAGCTGAAGGGACTTGGTAACACTTGTCGCCTGTAGCACTGTGAGAATGTTTCACAGGCTGTTGTGTAAAATTCTCCGGTTTGTTTGTTTGCTCTGCCTTCGTACCATAAAAACTCAGGGACAGGCAATTGGCACCACCCTGTTTACATGCCGAGGCCGTGACTCCAGAGAGATGAAGCAGAGAATGTCTGGGGAACAAATGTTTCCCCACGCTACCTCACCGCAGAAGGGCACATATTAGCAGCCATGGGGAGCCTGACATGTGAATGACTGGCTGCGGTGGGCCTGGGGAGGGTCTAGGGATCCAAAGCATCAGTGAGGGTCTGTGACAAGACAGCTTCATCTCTCCTGTCCTGAAAGCTGAGTCCTGACTTTAGCCACATCACACAGCCATCATACATTGTGACAAGAGAAGATGCCAAAGTGAGAATGACAAGGAAAATAAGGAAGAGTAAAACAAAAAACAAAGGATACTAAACACATCCCCCAGCAGTGAATATCCTGCCTGAAGGAGTGCCATCTGGGGCTGAACGTTGAAAGGGAGAGAGGAGAACACAGAGAGGAGAGCCAGAGCTGGGGTCCGTAAGAGAGGGAAGGTGGGAGTCCAGCTGGGTCCCATTAGGGCCGGACCACATGTGCCCACAGGGGGTATTGTGGCAGACCGAGGGGGCAGGAGGGAGCAGAGAGGGCAGCAGGGAGGAAGTGCTGAGAGCGATGGGCCTAGACCCTGTGAAGCTTTATTAGGCCTGTCGTCTGCTCTTCTCAATGGGGCCGCTCACACCCACCTACAAAACCTGCCACCCTACCTTACCCGCCCACCCCCACCACCGCCCTCCACCCCAACCATCCCCTGCCCTCAGGCACTGCCAGGGCAGAACAGTATAAAACTATTAGAAGGAGGGAGACAAGACTAGACCACCCAGACACACACACACACAAACACGCCCATAATGGCTACCAGGAGGAGGCCACAGCATGAGTGCTGCAGCTGGAAAGAAAGACCAACAGACACACACACTAATGTGCATGCAAATAGAGTGACAAAAGCTACACACACTGAAGTGGGGTACATGTATGACAGAGACCATTCAATTTTTCATTCAAATGTCAGACACACATGTCAGAAAATGTCTTTAAATGTATTCATTTTATAAAGACACTTTGGAATATCTAAAGTGCGCCTTTTCAATCTGTATTACTGGTGCATAAATGTGTGTCTGCCATGATCACCTGTGGCTCTTTCTGCCCTTCTGGTTGAGATAGGTGCAGACGTCTGAGGCTGAATGTCTGTGTGTGTGTGCGTCTGTGTGAGCGAAGGAGAGTAGAAGCATGCCTTTATTTGTGTATGCGTGTACATTTCACAGTCTTGGCATATCTGACGTGCATGCAGGCTCATCTGCCTTCCTACCACCCATCCCTCCATCGCCCCCCGGGGGACGCGTGAGAAAAGCCTGGCTGGAATCTGAGCCCTTCCTGAAATGCTGACGACCACAGAGGACGTGTCGGCTCTATCAGAGTACTGATGGTGATCATCATGCAGGATAGTAGACGGATAATGAGCCTTATGACGGAGAGCTGTCGGTCTGGTATGTCAACATTAGCATACTGAGTTCAAAGTGTCTGAATGATGAAGGAAATCTAAAGGTTGAATGGAATCAGAGATCCTGGTGGTGCCCCACATTGGCTTTGCATCAAAGTTCCATCAGAAAGATACATTTTAGAAAATGATTATGGACTTATAATTGGTGCAATGTAGAAAAAAATGGTCTCAAAATTCCTAAACGGGTGCTAAATATAAAAAAATATATACAGTATATTTGTTTTTTAACTTCTGTCAGGAAAATGCAGAATGTCTGACATTGAAAGAATGATAAGGTATTGAAAAGTATTTAATCTTTTATATAAGGCTGGATAAAAAACAAAATAAAAATGGTCAAAAGGTCTTTAAACGGCAAAAATGAAAATAAACACCAAACCTAACCTGTATATAGTTTTTTGTTTAGAGGAATTCAAGGTTCTTCATTCAGAGCTAACTATTAAAGTCATTATCCCACCAAAATAAAGATTTACTGAGCAACTCCTCTGCCAAGGTTAAATGTAAGAAGGTGTGTGTCACTATATCTGCTTACAGATGTTTGTGTGTGTGCGTGTGTGTGTGTCTGAATAGGATTTTTACCCGATCAAACTGGTTCGACAGGACTCATCTCTCTTCTCTTGCCACTCCCTCATCCAGGTCAGGACGCCACAGCCAAAGTTACAAGGTTTAATACTTCAGCCATTCAATCATTAAGGCACTTTAAACAGCCTGTCCCCGGACTCGTAAAAAAAATAATATTTGTCTTTTCAACTGCACTGTGGACCACAAAGTCCTCATGTTTTATTTTAGTCAGAGCAATAAAACCTTGTTCTTCCCCCTGCCAACCTACTTCCACTGTAAGATGTTGTTCTTGTTCTGTTTCTGTATGAAGGTGTGTGTGTGTGTGTGTGTGTGTGTGTGTGTCTCTACAAGAGGAAGCTCAGAAATCCAAGGTTAAGGCCAGTAATTCGGATGAGGAAACTTCAATCTGGGGCCTGATCGGTCTTCTTGTAACATTTGCAAAACATGAACTCAATCTAACAACAGCTTATACCCAGAATACTCCTGAAAAAGTTTATTTTTCCCTTTCTTCTATTGGTGCATAACTACCGTCTACTGACAGTATACTCCTTTATACTTGTTCTTTTGCAGTTTTTCAGAAAAGAGAGCAGAAAAACAAAGGCTTTGAACAGAGAACCACTGGAGGTTTTCTTTTATGTTGGTCAGTTGCCTTGAAACAGTGCTTTCAAAAGTGAACCACAATGGAATGTTTCTTTTGAACATCATATAATTTCCATTTGAAGGGAGCACAAGGTGTTTTCTGAATTCTGACTGAAATGTATAACCTGCAGTCCTAGTTTACAATAAGAAAATTGGTTGGATTGTATGGTGTCTCACAAGATCCTGATGCAAGTAGGACAATTTTCATTCATGTGATTTGAGAGCCCCTTTTTGTCTGGATATCAATGTATAATATCCTTCAGGTTGTGCGTCATTTAATCCATTAAAAAAATGTTTGATTTTGTAGATGATCCATTCAGGATCATAATGAGCACTAAAATTAACATTAAAATGTGTAACAAAGTTTAACACGACCTTGTCCCCCTCACCTCCCCTTAATTACTTGCTTAGTTTTGCCCAATTTGCCTGGATGCCTCTGGGATCATGATTAGGTCATTTAAGCGTATAGACATCAAACACTCTACAACTGAGGCAAACACTGCTGTTTCACATAACTACAAAATACACCAAATACATAACAAGGTCTATCCGAAGCATTTATTAGCTTCTGACTCTGGGAAAGTTGGAAAAATCAGTAAAATTGCCCAAAGTTGCTAGATCTCTGAAATATCTCTTTAACCAAATCACACACATTTAGGCAATTCAATGTGGGCTCCTTTTGATATCCAATGTAATAAATAATAAAATATTTTTACACTTTCATTCTCTGAGCCTCCCCTGAAATTGTTTGAAGCCCCGCGCCCTTGGGGAGGCCCGCGTCTGCGATAATATAGTATGTGTTGGTGTAATGGACAGCTTCGTCTGGACTGAATGACTGGAGATTATAGGCAAAGAGTCAGTGAACCAGCAGTGAATGGAGACTCCTGTAGTACAGAGAGCTTGACCTGCTCTCTAGCTGAGATTAACACTGTGATAGAGAGAAAAGGGCCTCCTATCACAGATAATCATGGCTTTGAGCAACACGCCGCTGAGTTGAATGACCCCACTACTACAGCCTTGTTATTTCTTTGTCACTCACGCCTGACTGAGAAAATACAGCATGTATTCTTTTCATTATAGCGCAGCTTAATATGACAAACCAGTTACAAGCAGAATAATAACTGTCACTAACCATTGTGAGATCATTTTAAAAAGTTAAATGTTTTAAGAATTTATTATATTATTCGGAAATTCAAACAATCGTGTTTAATTCCAAATGCTGAATCAATGTTAATTTCCTTCCCTGCTTCTTTATGCACCATTTTAACATGCCACATAATCACTGATTAAACCGAATTTCCCAAACAAACAAAAAGAACTAGGTTTCCCTCAGCTGCCTCCGAGTGTTGCATGACACCAACCATTAGCCACAAGTGCACGCGTAACACCGTCTCATTAGCTAATCAAACCAGAGTCTCAGACATATGAGGAGAGACGTCTCATTAAGCAGGAGAGGAGACAATAAGATGAGGGAAGAGTCATCTTGGGGATTATCTTATGCTGTTGTGCAGTCATGTCTCTCTTGCCTTGCCACAACACAAACTCGAACTCAATGAGTGATCGGGATACTCATTTTTAAAAGTCTCTCGTGCGCAAATTTGCTCGAGGACAGAGTTATGATTCCTAAGTGAATTACAGAGGCACTAATCGCTAAATCAATGGATTGAATTAATTTTTTTCCAACACATATACAGAAAGCTGTTTTAAGTTGATTTACCATAAGGGTAACCAGCTCAACAAGTGCTGCTTTTCCAACAAGTGAAAGGAAAAGCAGGGACAGGTTGACAGAGAATGTCAGGGTTCACCTTTGTAACAGTTATGGATTTGAGAGGGCTAGTGCACATTAATGACTAATGTTTCATCCACTTGTGTGCTCAAGCATGAAAGTACAGTCACATAATGGAGGGCCTGAAGTGTTTGTATCAGAATGTTTAGATATAACATGAGGCATAACAGTTTTGAGCGGCAAACTAGGAGAATGGGGTTATTTTGGGGAGTCGCAAACAGTATCGATTATATCATTACTTTGGCTGGCAGAGCAGAGTTACAGATAGCTGTGAGAAAAGCAAATGTGTAGGATTTTTGCGCTGTGAGTGATAGTTTCATTGTCTCTGGGTGCTACAATGATGAGTAAATCTATAAGAAACAACAAATCTCTTACCGTTTAACATCCCCAGTGTTTACCAACCAGCTTAACAAGCGTTAAATTCCCCTTTTTCTCTTCTGTCATATCCTCTATCCTCCTCATATACCACTCCTCCCTTCTTCTGACCTCCTTTTGCCATCCTATTTTCTTTGCCTCTTCTTCAACTCTTTATTTATTACTACCTTTCTACTCTGTCCCCATAACTCTCATCCAACCATAACCTTATCAGATGTTGAATGTGTGAACTACAATAATCTGCAGCTACTGCAGAATAACATGCCAAGTCTGGTTGCCCCTTATCACCTGTTTATAATGCCAGTAAACATAAATTCTTGCCACCATTTCCACCTTCACAACCATCATCATCACCATCAGGCACCAGCACCCAGTACTACATCCATCTGTGTGAAGGTGTCAAGCAGCGAGGTACGAGGTGATGGTGACAGAACAGCGCCCACTACAGCTGATTAGGATGCACTGTCTTCTTCACTGTCTTGGATATCTTTTGGCCCTCTTCTCCACCCCTGCTGCCATTAAACAAAGAGATCTGTATGTTTACTACATGAATCTGAGTGGGTGTCACATCTATGTGACCACCTGTCTCCTTTTCCTCTGAGGGACAATAATTCTGTGTGGACAGGAATGAGGAGGCATCTGACGTGATGGATGTGGAGTCATCTTTCCCTTCCCAGTCACACTGGAAACATCCCATCATCTATCTGTCTGTCTGTCTTTCTATAATGTCATACAGCAAATATGCACATTCAACTTGAGGGATCCACAGACACTTGTCCAACACCAACAGCACTTTTCTGCCAAGTGTAAATATTACACAATGCCTTTATGATTCAGTGATTCAGGGTTATCTAGCATTTGTGCAGCTTTATGATGCACACAAGGAGCAAAATGCTGAGTGAAGCACATTAACAGAAGAAGCAAAGGTAAAGAAAGCAAATGACACAGAGGAAAATTATGCTTCATGCAAGTAAAATGGAATTTTAACATGGGCAACTTTGGCTGAAATTTGGCATTTATCTTCCGATAACTGAACCCATTATTTATTTAAAAAAACTGGAAAACTAATCCAAGAGACCAAGGAAAATAAAAAGAAGTAGCTTAAGAGCGAGTGAAAGGGGAAGACAGAAGGCTATGGAGGGGGTTGATGTTTGTGAAGGGGAACATGAAGTGGCAGAGTGAGTATTCAGTGTCGAGCTTGGGTCAGGTTTCCAGCCTCAGCGATGTCAACACTTTCACTCCTTTTGCATGGGTTTGTGGCGCTCTGCAGCCCACCATGCAATAGGCAGGATGGGGTTCACCCTCAGAACAGGAGCTGGCGTCGCCCCCAGTGCCAAAATCACTCTAACTTTACAACACATGGAACCTGCGAACATGACACCGTCGCTCGGTGGTGGATAATTCTGTCACGGCCTGGGCCATCTGAAATGAATGTTCTCGCCCCACATTACTTGATCTTGCTGATCCATTCCCCTTACTCCTGCCTGGTTTGGATTTCCCCCTGCTCACAACAACATTCTGTCACACATGAACCCTCCGGATCAAAGACTGATAAATTTACAATGCTTCACTTTTGACTGTGTTAGACCTATGTAGGCTTATTTACCATGTGTCATTTGACAGAGATATCCGCTTGAGAGACGGCACGAGAAGGAAACATAAGATCGAAAATTTTGGGTGCGGACTGCATAAGAGAAATAGCTGGGTGGGAAAATATGAAAAAAAAAAAACATTTTTGAGAGTTATAGCGAAAGAGTAAGAACATGTGTGTTTGTTTAATGATGGTGTGGGAAGTTGATAGGAGTGTAGTTACAGGGTGAGAAGGAATAGGGTCTGTTGCTGCTCGTGTTTAGGTTTAGCAGCATCTGATGACAGCTATAGCTGTTCATGAATGTGGCTGGTCAAAGGGGCTATTATTTTATTTTTATTTTTTTTAAAAGCTTGTAGAACATTAATTTGGTTGCATTGCATCCTTTCACTGTGCAGGGATGCCTTTTTTCACATTCAAGGGTGGGATGGCTTACAGGGAGCTAGACAGGCTCCATTAATTGGGCAGTATGTGCTCAAATTTTAAACATTACCTCCCCCAAGGTCATGTTTTCGGTCCAGTTTGTCTATTTGTCAGATGTATTACAAAAAACTACTGGCCTGATTTTCATTAAACTTGCTGGAAGGGTATAACATGGGCCAAGGAAGAACCCACTGAATTTGAGAGCAGATCCAAATCATGGGGTGGGTACATGAGTTATTTTTAACTTTTGCAGAATGAGTAGGACTGGTTGCATCTTTGCATCTTGGCCCTCTTCTTCCTGTCTTGAGAGACAGCGTGTTAGACAGTGAATGAAGAGAGAGAGCAGCAAAGTAGGGAATCAGAGAAATAACACGTTCTTATTGTTTCATGACGGTTACATTCCAAACCACAAATAACATGACCACACCTTTGCAAAAAACCTGCAGGAATGTGCCAACATTGTTGGATTTTGTGTGAATTCAGACGGAGCACACGTCAAACACACACACACACACAGACCTGCAGCTCTTTATACATCCAGGACACAGACAGAGCAGAGAGGAGAGACAGTGACAGCAACCTAACCTGTCCGCTTCTTTTTTAGCCTATAGTCTGACCTCACACCCTGTGCACTGTTATTGGCTGGGGGCTACAAGCCCACTACTTAAAGGTCGACACCCAGAAACATCAGCAACACAACAAAATAAGAACAAGAAGAAGAGGAAGAAGAAGAAAATACGGGCACACGCAGGGTCTCTGCAGATCAATACCGCCGGTTCTAGTGGGTCATAAGTGATGAATGAGGGGTGATGTTGACGCTTCAGCTATGCACAACCATATCCAGACATAATTCTAATACTTTTGCAAATATATATCCAGACATGTAGCAGTTTCACTTGCATATTATAAAAGAGTGCACTATTGGCCTTTGTGGGGGGGTGTGCTCTCACACAAACATAATCGATAAATTACTTTGATGAAGTAAGTGTAGTTGCATGACTTCTTAGATTTTTAACAGGGTAACTACTAATCTGTGGCCTATTACATTTCAAAAGTAATCTTCGCAACACAGTTTCTTAGCTGGTTTGCTAACGTTAGCCACTGGTAAGGATTAGCCAAAACTTTACAGCAAGGATGGGTACTGCATGCAGTCACTGGGGTAACATTAAGCTAGCTGCTCATAATAAGTAAACACCTCCAAAACATAGGCTGACTGCTTATTATTTGTATTTCTCCACATTATAGAATATGTGACATGGGTGTGAGGCTTTGGAGTGGTTTAAAGGCAGACTTGACAGAGCTGTCTTGAGCAATGAAGGTCATGTTACAGTGTATGAACTGAATTGAATTCCATTAAGTTACTTCTTCCAACACTGTTAATGAGGGAGCTTTAGAGGTACTGGTTAGCACTTTTGGACAGAGCCAGGCAAGCAGTTTCCTCATTGCTCCAGTCCTTATGCTAAATTAGTAAGTTATGCAAAGCTATCCATCTGGCTGTAGCGATATATCATACAGATAAGACAGTGGTATCAATCTTATCCAGTGCTAAGCAACAAAGAAAGTAAGCATATTTCCCAAAGTGTCTAATTATTCATTTAATAGCATCATTTCACATCCAAAAACGGAATATAGCCCTCTGGTTGCGGTGTTTTTCTTAGCAAGAGTCTGTATGAAATTAAACACTTAAGCTTTCAATACTTCATGCCTTTTTTTTATTAAGCTTGGATATTTTATGGTCAAGAGGAATGAATTATATTGGCCGAATGCAGTCTGTTGTTTTAGGACCTGTGTGGCTACTCGATTAGAGTAGTCATTTTGGTTTACACCTCATTCTGCAGCCCATAAAGAGCAAAACCTCAGAGAATGTGCATGTGTAAGCTCTGCATGGAATAACAATGACACAAGATTAGTAGCAGTCTGAGGAAAAGAAAATTGATTAAAAACAAGAATAGAAAAACAGGATTAAAATGGCTCGAGTGAAATATGATATTATGCTTTTGATTATTCCCATGGCTACTCATGTGGAACTCCTTTCTCTTTCTGACTTTCCTACAAGCACTCACAGCCATTAAAACACACAAACACACGCAAGGGTCACCGATCATGCTGACCACCCAGCCTCTGCCCCCTGGCCCCCACCTCTCACCTCGCTCAGGGGCGCTGTAGCTGAGAAAAACTACACCATTCACTTCCTTCCCTCCCTCCCTCCCTCCCTCCCCTCCGCTTTTCCTCCCTCTCTCTGTCAGTGGTCCCATTCATGTTGTAACAACTCATAAAGGAAGGAGACTTTGACCCCTTCAGCAAAAAATTCCCAATCTCTATCGTTCATCTGCTCTTTGTAGGAGGGTTAGGCAAATTCAGACCGACTCTCCGGGAGATGTCGGCTGTGTACTGACTTCCCGTTCAAAGTTCCACTGTAAATATCCAGTTGCTAAAAGTGGTTCTTATAAAAATAAACTCCTGACTTCTATTAAAAAACCCTTGGCAAAGGTGTAGGACTTATTTTAAATGTCACAGCCATTCCTTTTGAAGAAACAGAAACCAAACTCTAATTCTTACCTTCATGATATTAGAGCAAACTAATTCAACCTTTTACCAATCTAATATTGTTATCGTGTTAAAGGCAAAAGAAACAAATGAATTTTCAGAGTGACTTAGTAACATGGTAATTCCAAAATTTTAGTGCAACAAATCAACTAGGGATTTGCAGAGAGGTTAGTATTTGTATTTGTTGAGGCAGCAAAATTATTTGCATTTGTATTTGAGTAAAAGTGGAAATAGGCGTAACTTAAGTGTTTTTGTTAAGCTACGATAGTTGATGTAGAAAAGTGGCTTGGCTGAGAGAACATGGCCATTGGGGGAAGGGTGGATACGAGATGGGCACGAGTTCTTGTTTTGGACGGCAATATTCATTCAATATATCAAGTAATCACTTTTTTTAATTCCAAAAAAAATAAGTAGCCAATGTACAATAAGTAGCTATAGTTTACCTCTTTTTCTATAATTAAAGTTTACATTTTTAATGTGATGCAGTGATGTAGCTGTCAGAGTATTTCTACAAAATAAACAAATTAAATGTGCAGTGCAAGCTATGTACCCTTAATTGCGTATCATAGAACCAACTACAGTAGATTGCCGTTTTCTCTGTGCTTCACAAATGGTTAATCATCAGAGACAGATACCGTAACAGGTAATATCTCATTTCTTCATTTGCATGTCTATTCTATTCTGTCTGTTTAAACCATTGACATAAATAAAGATGGATGACGTGTCTCCACTTCCTCACATTGTACAAAAATTAAGCCAAAATATCCTGGATACGAGCACCGCCATCTTGCGCTGGTGACGTCATTTGGAGCCAGAGTGTGTGCAGTAGCGACCGGGCAGCGGAGCTTTTCCTGCAGTTGGGAAACAACACACTGACACGTCTCTTTGGTCTTGAGAAGCAGTCTTCAATTACTGGGTGTTTATTTCAGACCCTATTCTTGCGTTAGATTTTTTTTTTTTTTGTGAGTACTTGAATACCTACTCAGGCTACTCTATAATAATTTATTGCAAGGACTATATTTTGCCTTTTTTTTTTCTTTTAAAAAAAAATCAGGCTCCTTTTCAGTCTGTGCTCTCTCTCTCCCCGTCACACTCCTGTGGTATTTCTGTCACATCAGCACAAGCAGGCAGAGCACAAACCCACTGCGCTCAGAATTATATGCACACCAGCTATTTGACATATTAGCTTGTTAATCTCCGGCAAAACTCAAAACTCTGCAAAAAGTAGCAGTCCACAAAAACCCAAACAGACTGTTAGTTGTTACTGTTAACTATGAACTTAATTGTTACTGAACTAAAACTACTTTCAGGCTGTGGGTAAAGCAGAGCACAGAAACATCACTGGTCCACTTCAACAGGAGGAAAACAAAAGTAAAACATCACCTCACTATTTGACATCAAATCACTACTATGCAGGAGACAATGCAGTCACTTACTCTAAAGTTAATAGTTGATGCCACTGTTTTTGAATTGAGGCATTGGGTGCAGCAGAAAAAAAAGTGAAATTAACAAAAGAAACAAATACCTTTTTGTCATTCTTTCCAACAATCACTAACTCTGGTTTGTTTGAAATAAGCCCTTTATTCACTGCGTAACATGTGAAAATATTCTGGCTCTGCACGCCGTTTACTTGCTGCTTCTCCGATGTCCACCCACCCTCTCGCCCCTCTCCTGATATTTTCACATTTAACATGGTAATTTAAAGGGCTTATTTCGAGAGTTAGTGATTGTTGGAACAGAGGAAAGATGAACCATTGTGGTTTTGGCGAGTTCTATTTTGTTTCTGTCAGGTTTAGATGATTGTAAAACGTGTGTGTTTATGACATAGTAAAATTACCTTTTTTAGCACAAACAAGATAGCAGCTGTTTCTGCTTAAACAAAAGATATTTTATTCCTCAACAAAAAGGTCCATCTCTGTGGGGACCCTTTCAATAATGTTGTCAGACATAGAATAACAATCTGAGCCCATCTATGTCACAAACAAGAACCTTTATTGGACGTACTTTGACGGTCGAAGTTACCCTCAAGGATTACATTGCAGCCATTTGGGCTCGTGTCGCAAAATAGTCATTTACACACCAAAATCTGAAAGTATAGGGTCCAGGTTGAACAATACAGTAATTCCCCTTTAAGAAGTAACACTTCCTGTGAAGCAGGGTAAGTCTTTATTCACTGTTTTAATCATTATAAAGCAAAAGCAGCATGTGTATACATTTAGTATACCTTCAGTAATTAGCATAGCATAGAAGTGCTATTTAATGATTGATTTAAAGAATAAAAAATGTACAGTATATCTCCTTCCAACAACCCTAACCCTTTCCAGGTAACGATTATCACATAGCGTAAATGAAGTCTCTGGAAGAAATCTTAACTGTGAGGGTGTTCACTAATGCTTTAAGTTTAGCGGCTACAGTGAAGACTTTATCTTATAAAAAAGGGTCAATAATGTCTTTCCAAATCAATTTGAGATCTCAGGTTTTCCAGAGCCTTGGATTATGCCAAACAAGCTGTTGGAGCCATTTTTATATGTCCATAAAACCAGCCTTAAAATGAAGAAAATCTGAAACGATTGCCTTGTCTATGAAGCTCAAGTGTAGAGTTATCGGACCCCGAGTCAAAGCTGACAAATGCTACGCAATCATAATATTTTCATGAATTCTAACTCCAATTATCAATAAGTTTGATTCATTTGTTTAAAAAATATTTAGTTTAGAACCACTTCAACATTTTTTTTTTTTTTTTTAATAAAGGTAATCTATTTTTTCATTACCTGTATCCTAAATGGTCCAACAAAATGTAGACTGCAGGCAGGCCAAGAGACTGACAGGTTAGGCAGTCAGTTCGTCAGTAGGATGGGCAGGCAGAGTCAGGGGACAAAAAAAAACATGCGTGAAGAGAATCAGCCAGACAAGACAAGTCAGGCAGTCATTTAGTAAAGGCAGCCAGAGCCATATGTGGGTGCAGTAGCAGGGGAACCAACCAGAGGTTAGAGGTCAGGTAGGATTTGGGTTTCCGGCTTCTAGACCTCGATGGAGCTCAAACATGTCTCTCTCGCCTCAGAATACCATCATCTCTGCCTGGATCTCTTCTGCTATGCATCCTCTCCTACTAGCACACCTGTGTTCCTCTTTTTTAAAAATATTAACCAGAGCTGCTGCTGCACCTGGAATAATTTTGCAGTGTTTTATTGAGTAACACTGCCTAAATGCTGCTACTGAACACACTGCCTAGCATGAAAATAATGGTGAATGTGCAGTTGGCAAATTGTAAAAAAAACAACAACTGTTTCTCATGCATGTTCGTGCATACATGTTTTTCATACATGTCATTGTTTGCATTATTCATGTCTACATGTACACATGTGTTTTTGCATATCCTATGTACTGTGCGAGTGTGTGTGTTTATAAGATAAGATAAGATAGAACTTTATTAATCCCGAAGGACATTCTCGTGCAAGATTACTCCAAAATACAGCAACAAAGAATAAGGCAAAAACAAGCAAAAAAGAAACAATGTGGGGCAGCTACCAGTGCAGCACCCTTTATAAACACATCAGTTGGACTGACAGTGCACAGCAGGAGGGAGAGAGAGCCTTAAGACAGCCTGGGACAGAGGTCTCATAAAAAATTACTTCTAATTTATTTCCCTCCAAATTGGAAAGTGCACGCTCACACCTGACTAAATCATCACACGTCAACTGGAGACGGCCCCCCGCTGCACTCTGAGGAAACCCGATCCCAGTTTTGCCGCGCAGGCCCAAGCCAGGCCTGGCAGAGAAAACACAGCGTCATGCCGCATACACACACATTCCTTAATGAATTTTGCAGATGTGCTGCTCCCGATAAAGCCCTGTCCTCACCAACCCCTCCCGCCCGCTCAATCTGGCCCCACTAGCCAGCAAGGCTTTTTCAGATTTTTCACTTCAACCTATTTTTTTGTTATTCGTATGGTCTCCACATGCCCCCTTGCTCTTTCCAACCAACTCATTCTTCTCTTTCTACCCCTTTGCTCTTCTTTGGTAGTCATTTCATTTCCACACCACTTCTTGATCTGTTTTCCCTCCCTCGCCTCATTTGTCAGTCCGCTACAAAGCCCAAGCTCAGCAAACCAAAGAAAAACCTCTTTTCCTCACTCTTTCCTTCTTTCCCTTTCGCAGAGCATTAGACATGGCATCATAAACTTGACAAACACTAAACAAACAGCAGGGGTGACAGTTGGACAGGAAGAGGCCAACAAAACGCACAATTGTGTGTGCGCGTGTGTGTGTCACATCTGACAAATAATAATTGCAAGCAGGTATTATCGGGGTCCAAGCATATTGCAAAAAAAAGACATTTTTATAGCAGAAGACCAGATGCAGATGACTTCAAAGATTAAAATTATGTAAGAACTCACTACCTATAGATATCAGAGAAGCCAGCTCGCTAAATATTTTTAAACGAAAATTAAAAACTTTAAAACAATTTTTTAGTATTTAATACCATTTTTACACCAAAATTAGCGTGTATACACAGGTTTTTTTAAACGCAGGTAAACCCGCTAAAATAGGCGATTGAGCCCATTCACACTTCCTGTAGACGCAGTAGCCCTTCTGTTTGTTTTTTTATCTGATGCGTCACGTTCTACGTCACGAACGTCATTTTCTACGTCACGAACTCTTTGTCTCTTGTGTTCAGAAGAGAAAAAAAAAGCTAACAAGGAAGTCACCCTATCAGACAGAAGAAGATAAAATAATAATGAGAACAAAAACAATAGGGGTCTGCAGCGAGTGATGCTGCTGGACGCTTAAATAGAAAGAGAAATTCATTTCAAATATGAAAAACAATCACAGATTTCTAGCCAGAACTTATATCAAAACTAACACATAAAATTAACAATGAAAAGAACTGACATACTGTATAGCTAGCTTGTCCTCCAGAAAACATACAGCAGTTGGTTTCGCCGGCTCATCAGTGTCTGCATAGCTTCGCACAGCTGATCGACCAATCATGCATGTGTATTCCAAACACTGTTCTGACCTCCCCCTTCCCACCACAAATACTCTTCCCCTTCTTTATCTAATTAAGATTGTGTTTGAGGAGTTACAAGCCAAACACAACAACAAATCCCAGCATGTCAAAACAAAACGTGGCGAAAGAAACAGAAAAAAATTAACCATGTCATTTATGTGCACTCCCTCAAAGGTTCTTAAGTAAATATGAGGCTGACCATCCTCCACACAACATAAATTCGACTCAAGAATGACGAAGCACAAACGGAGGCAGACAAACAAACAGCGAGATAACATACCCTTGTGTTTTGGAAAGGCTTGCGTTCGTAGTGTCTCCGTCTGTGTTTTATTGTAGGTAAAGAACAGGGTGGTCAGATGTTGAGGTCACTGAGAAACAGTTTACAAACTCAGCCCAAGGCCTCGAGGTCAGGAGCAGAGGGCAGCAAGGGGCTGGGAGGACAGGAGGGAGACACACTTTTGTTTTTACAATGTTGCCTTGCCCCCCTCTTTCATTTTCTCTGTTTCCTTCCTTTCTGTCTGTCATTTTCTTTTTTGGGTCCATGTCATTTTTTGCCAATAGCTGGATTTGTCAGGGACAGCGAAAGGAATTGCAACAGCATACTCTATGTAGAGTATATCACAAGAAAATGGAATGCAATGATGTGTGTTTCTGTTGGCAATGTATTGGGTCAATTTATTATGTCAGCTGTTGGGCATGTTATCTTTACATCCAAAGACAAACATTAAGTGGTGCCCATCATGATTACTCAAAATTATGAACCCCACCAATGTTACTGATTAAAGCATTGAGGTTTACCTGCATCAACCTGCAAGACTAGATTTAAGCTTAAAATTTAAAATTATTAGGCATAAGCATAGAGTGAGATTAAACATAAAGCTAAAACAGAATCTTTTTTACATTCAATTGAAATGAAAACAGCACAAAGACAATATATTTAATGTTGTATCTCATCAACTTCATTGATTTTTGTAAATATGCGCTTATTCTGAATTTTATGGCGGCAACACGTTTCAAAGAATTTGGGACAGGGAAAGTTGTGGAATGCTCAAAAACACCTGATTGGAACATTCCACAGGTAGAGAGGTTTATTGGTAAAAGGTAATAGTATTGTGATCGAGTATGAAAGGGGCATCCTCAAAAGGCTCAGTGCTTCACAAGCAAGAATGGGGAGAGGTTCACCACTTTGTGAAAAACTGTGTGGGCAAATAGTTTAAGGTCCAACAGTTTAAGAACACTTCTCAACCCGCTATTGCAGGGAATTTGGGGATTTTATCATCTACAGGCCATAATATCACCAAAAGATTCAGAGAATCTGGAGAAATCTCTGCACGTAAGGGGTGAGGACGAAAACCAACATTGAATGCTTGACCTTCGATCCCTCAGGTGGCAGTGCATTAAAAACTTTCATTAAAATTCTATGAAGGATATCACTACATGGGCTCGGGAACACTTTGGAAAACCATTGTCAGTAAACACAGTTCGTCGCTGCATCTACTAATTCAAGTTAAGACAAAAGCGAAGCACAAGCAATCCAACAACATCCAGAAACGCTGCCGACTTCTCTGGGCTTGTGCTCATCTGAGATGGACTGAAAGTGTCCTTTGGTCTGACGAGTCCACATTTCAAATAGTTTTTGGAAATCATGGACGTCGTGTCCTTCGGGCTAAAGAGGAAAAGGGCCATCCAGATTGTTACCAGCGCAAAGTTCAAAAGCCAGCATCTGTGATGGTATAGGGGTGTGTTAGTGCCCATGGCATGGGTAACTTGCACTTCTGTGATGGCACCATTAATGCTGAAAGGTACATACAGGTTTTGGAACAACATATGCTGCCATCCAGGCTTCGGAGTAAAAGAGTGTGGGTACTAGACTGGCCTGCCTGCAGTCCAAACCTGTCCCCCATTGAAAATGTGTGTCACATTATGAAGCGCAAAATATGACAACAGAGACCTCGGACTGTTGAGAGACTGAAGTCATATATGAAGCAAGAATGGGACAGAATTCCTTTTAAAACTTTAACACTCTCTTCCCAAACACTTACTGAGTGTTGTTAAAAGACAAGCTGATGTAACACAATGGTAAACATGTCCCAATTCTCCCAATTCAATCTCCTGATTGCGTTGCAGGCATCAAATTCAGAATAAGCATATATTTATTAAAAAAACAATAAAGTTTATCAGGTTGAACATTAAATATCTTGCCTTTGTACTGTTTTCAATTACATTTTGGTTAAAAAGGGTTTGTAAATCATTGCATTCTGTTGTTATTGACATTTCATAAAATGTCTGGGGTTGTAAGCGAAACCCTCACTCATATGCCTCGTTTCCACCAAGCAGTCCACCAAGAAAAAACATTGCAAAAAGTATTTGTCTGTCGTCTCATCTCTGTGTCCGTTTCTCTCTTGCCTGCTGGGATGAGTAACTCTATCTATGCTTTCTCTGTGACCAGATGTTCCACTCTGTATAACCCATGGCTGGATAATCCAGGCAGATCACATCCCAAGTCCCTACTCGGCTCTCTCTCCATTGGCACCATCTCATCCTCATTCGGGTAAAGCCAATAGACTATTAAAATAAATCACCTCTAATTAAAGTTCCAGACAGAACTTTATGATTATGGCATCAAATGCAGGATATTCAGTTTGTGAAATAAATACTATATTAAGCACTTGTTGTCAGTATACAAGAATTGACCCAACTCTGCTAAAAGGCCTTCACACCCATGGTACACCCACACACACATGTCTTCAGGTATTTTTGCCCTGAAACTATGAAGTGTAACATTTATATAATTCTCTTTTAGGAGAGATTTACACCTATTATTTACACCCTGGTATGCTGGCTCACTGGCACACTGTCGTGACTTACTGGGACACTTGAATTGAACAGAGCAATTGCTGATGGTCTCACTAAATGGCATATGAATAGCACACCAGTGTCTTACATCATTCTGTGTGTTATCAGAACAAGGTTTAAGGTTTTGTTCCCATGTAATTTTAGGCATGAATGTCATATAGAAAAAAAAAAAAGTCAGGTGACGTAGTATGAACAGCAAGAAATTCCAATCCAGGAGGATGTTTGGGTGGTGTGTGGGTCAAACAACCACTAGACTTAAACCCAGGAGAGAGGTGGTTCGTGTCCCGTGCAAAACCTAAAGTTAACATCGATCAATTTTGATTTACACCGGTAAGTTAATTTACGTAATGTTTTTATCTTGCGTCACGTAACTAAGACAACGAAGGCCACATGAGGAAAGTCGCCTGTCATTTCCTGAACGTCAAAAATTCCTAAAATGCATACGGCGTAAAACGACACACGAAAAACTTAATGCGGACGGAGTTAAATGAAACGCGAAAGGCTTCAAATGTGTGACATGACATGCGATGACTTAAAAAGTGGTGTGCCATTCATTCACCATCCCATGAGATCACGTTGTAACACAAGTCCTTTTGCTGTTATGACAAGCCACGATGTCTGCTGCGAATGAGGCCTATTTACTGTAAAAACAAGAATAGCAATCGAAATGCCATTATTGTGTTGACTAGACAGTCTGCTCAGGAAATGGTGGCTGTGTGTAGCTATATAGCGTTCAACCGTATACTCATGCCATGCTTAAAAAATAAGAAATCACATATTCAATTACTGAAAAATTATATCATATCTTCATGTGTGGTCTATTGAAAAACAAACTCCGGTTGCAACAGGAAATATAAGTAAAGAATAAGGTATAAATGCACTGAAGTTTATTTGTGGTGGTATTTTAGTGAGAATGTTCTTATATCTATTTAGCAATACACTGGGTGTTGATCACTTATTACACATTACATTGGGATTTATCCAAAATTTGTAAAATTCATGTTGTTTCACTGGTGAACATTGGTCTGATTTGACACAGCCCAACTTTTACTGCAGATGTCATACTCATTACAAACAATGCAAGCGAAGAAACAATCTCAGGGGTTTTGTACATAAAATGAAATCTGTATTGAAGTACTGTATACATGGACACCCCCCAGCACCATCTTCCCTCCTCCCTCGATGTAGATCCCCACAGTAGTGACCCAGCATTCCCCGTCCTCTCATATCCTAGCGTGTGTACAGAGGCCACCGGCCAGGCCAGGGCAGGTGAAGCCCTGAGCTCCATTACATAATGACTGAGGAAGTCATCCGTCAGTGCGGTGGAGAAGGGGTGGCAATCAACTATGTCCCTTTTTTTTTTTCTCTGTGTGAGCTGCAAGCTTCCAGCATGTGAGGGTGACAGTGCAGTGAGCCTGGAGTGTTTGTGTAAGCCTAAATCAGTTTGAAGGAGTGGAAGCAATCCAGGGGTGCTCAAAGGTTTGTGTGCGTGTCCCTGCCTAATGATTTACTGTGACAAATGATGAGCCATAAACAAACACAAGCAAGCCAACCGTCTGTCCACACAAACAAACTAACAAACAAACAAACAAACAGAGGAGACACACAAACGGGCTGTCAGGCAGAGTGACAGCAGAGTTTAAAATGATCAATCACAGTTAAGCAGAGATCAGTGCAGACTTATTTAGTTGTGACCAACAGTGTATTGTCATGTGTATCTGTGGATATTAGTGCTTGCAAGCATGGCTGAAGATCCACCTGCGGCCTTGAGCGTGTGAACGTGTGATTTTGTGTATGAATTTGTGAGCATGTGTATGCGGCTGTCAGCATGCCCCATCATACGTGTGCGTTTCTGAAAGAGCAAGTGTGCATGTGTGGGATGTAACCCAAGCCAGGGAGGCACAACACAGCAGCCTGTTCAAAGGCCCGTTTCTATTATTACAGCTTGTCCAGCTGCTCAGGACAGACAAACAAGACTTAGAGCTCTGAGCTGCAAAACACAGACCTCCCACCCCATCGCTGAAACCCCTGTGGCCCAGCCCAGCCCAGCATTGTGACTCAGAAATGGACAAACAAATGCCTACACACAGACAAACTGCCACGTGTGAGGGGAAGTTTTGTCCTGAAAGGATGAAGGATGGATGCAAACTCAAATCGTCATCAAAAGTAGAGCGTTTCCGTGTTTTTTGTTCTTCCACTGACTGTGAAGAAATTGGCCATCTGGGATGTTTGTACTGAATCTCTACCAAATTCTGCTCCCCATTTCACAATAAGCCTCCCTAACTCATAATTCATGTGTGTTCTAGTTGAATGAATACGGGAGTTTCCACGATAAAAAGCTTTGTTTCCAAATTGATAATGTTCATTTATTTAAAATAGATTCGGCATACTTGTCAACGTTTTTATAGTGAGTGGCAGTGCCCCCCCCCCCCTCCTCCCTCCCTCCCTCCCTCCCTGCCCCGTTCTCTCCACATGAACAGTATGGAAAGTGTGTATTCATTTCTACACCACACTTTAATGAGTAACGTTACCTCCTGTAAAAATATTGAGTCTCCGTTCTACATTTGCTTTTCAAATCTCACATACTACATTGAGCAATGATCCTAAAACCAAAATATTGCTTTATATACATAGGGATCTACTTAGAACGCTGATGAAAATGAATGCCTGTATTTCTAGCGCAGACTTTTCACCGGCAATATTTCTTCACGGTGTGTACTCAGTGTGCACTCTGTTGCCCTCTGAACAGCTCTCTCCTCTGGAGATCTCCCCAAATGGATCTGATCGTGGTGATTAAGATCAGAGTAAGCCAACACTCTCGCTCCCTCACACCTCTCGCTCTATTCCTCTATATTCTCTCCTTTTCTCCTCAACTCGTGCCATTTCTCTTCCCCTCTATCCTTGTCACTCGTCCTCCATCCTCCTCACTCCTCCATTCTGCTCTCCTCCTCCTCTCCCTGTGCTCCTGCTCCCTCTCTGACTCAAGGTCCCTGTGTGCCTGTATGTAACATCAGTAAAGCTGTCAGGCAGCCGGGCCAAGGTAAACAGCCCAGCGCTGGGTTCAGGGGTGATGGGGGGCCGAGATGTTTTTCCTCAGGAACCCAGGGACCCCCGAAGGCTTCTGGCTGGGGCCAGGGAGGGGCAGAGGGGGAAGACAATCCCCTCAGTTGCCCCCCACAAGAACACACACCAGCCGGTCTCTTTTTTTCTTCTTCTCTATCTCAATCTTCTCTCTTCTACCTTTTGTCTCCCTCCTTCTCACCACTCGCTCTTTGTGGTTCTCCCTTTCTCTTTCTGCATCTGTGTACACAAACCTTCAACATCATCTCCTTGACACATGTACAATCATTCACCACCACTTTCATGTACTCCTACACTTACACTTTCCTGCCTATATTATTCCCATGTTGGCATGAAAGAGATGCATTTCAATATGCCTCATATATGCAGAGTATGGGAGATATTGAAATCATAAATTCCATTTTATGTCCAAACACATGCCATACTCATTTGTAAAACTAGACTGCTTCTGGAGGTATTCGGCAAACCGATTATGACACTTCAAGAGGAAAGGAGTGGAAAGGTGGAAGGAGAGAACAAGAAGAGACAACAACAAAAAACAAGAAGGACAAGAAAGAGCTATAGAGACAAGAGAGGGAGTTAAAGGGTGAATAAGGAAAGGAAAGACAGAAGTATAGGGAAGTGATATCCCTCACCCAGGCGTGACCCCTCTCAGCCCCAGTAAGCAGCACTCTCTGAGGGAGGCAGACGGCCCATAGAGGGAGAGCAAGAAGGGGTATATCCAGAGGTTGCAAATCAGAGGCAGCCCTAAAAACACAGAAACTGGGAGCAAGGGAGACAGAAAGAGGGGAGAGAAAGAAAAAAAAGGCAGAGAATGCTGGGAGTTGAAGAAAAGACTAATAATGAGGTTTACTGTTAAAAAAAAAAAAGTCAAGAAGGATTTAGTAAGCAAGGAGGTCAGAGAAGAAAAAGGGGAGGCAGAGAGAGAAATTGTTGAGTGAAGACGGGAGCCAGTCAAGCCAAGAAAAGCATGTAGAATTGAATTAGGGGAGGGAGAGCCACCGAGCAAACCAACAAGAGAGGAAAGCAGGGGTGCAAGGAGGAAGAGGAGGACCATTACCCTTCGTACATCAGCCGTTATATCCCTTGGCGGCTGTCGCGGGGGGGGGGGGTTGGGTCACAGAGCGGATGGAAGGATTAGGATAATTTGAGAGCAGTAAGAAAGGGAGAGCAGATTCAGCAGAAAGAGAGGTTAAGACCAGATTTTATTTGTAAATACTGTTTGTTTTAACCTTCACTAAATAGCAGGTATAGGTGGACTTGGGAGCACAGCTGGAGGAAGAGGGCACTGAGTGATTTTAGGGTGCGCAGAGCTGGTCAGAGTCTCTGGATCACACTAGAAAGAG
Source organism: Hollardia meadi (assembly GCA_037974645.1). Classification (NCBI taxonomy): domain Eukaryota; kingdom Metazoa; phylum Chordata; class Actinopteri; order Tetraodontiformes; family Triacanthodidae; genus Hollardia; species Hollardia meadi. Next base: position 6,740,155 of record JBBPCS010000375.1, read on the forward strand.
AAGAGAGGGCCTCCGTCCAAGAGCACAGTAATTGTATGATTTGATCAATGTCCGGCAGACACCAAAATTCAACAAAATGCTTGAAAGCTGAAAAAAGACAGCTAACATTCCAGCCTACAGACACAAATGTTTTGATATTTTCCTGAGCATTTTCAGTTATCAACAATCAGTCATGACTTCAATTTCAGTTGACTGCCAGCAAAGCCGTACAAAACCCCTCATCTCCAATCTTATATTGCCTCACATCTCTACCTGCAACTTGAAATTCTCTTCCTCCCAGTTTTCCTCTTCTCATCTCCTCCTCTTCCTGTTTTCCATGCAGCCCTTATTCATCGTGTTGCTGCTCCTCATCAATCCCACACTGCCACAATGGTGTGCGACAGCGCAGTGACAGGCCCATGACAGGCGTGCCACCCGGACAGCCTGTCTCAGCCAGCCAGCCCACAATATGGGAGAAGACAAACAGACATGCACAACTCACTTCCCTCCTCCCCAAACCTTGTTGACCTTGTGTGGCCCAACTCTCTCAGCCATCTCTCAGAGCCTTTTTTCTCTGAAGCCACTGCCTGCCGGCCTGGATCACACCCTCCCCATCATACTGTACAGATGCCACAACATGGCTTCAGCAATGGCGATGTCAGAATGTCGGTTAGCCCACCACAGACTGAAACATCTCGACGGCTATTGGATGAATTGCCATGGAAGCTTGTATTCATGGTGCCCAGAAGAGGAAGCCTGCAAACATTGGTGATCCCATCACTTTTTCCTCTAGCGTGGTGCGCTTGTCCATGGGTCCACTATGCTAAATATGTCTGCGCATGCGGGGAATGCGTCCTCTGAGCGGACTCCAAAAAGAAGTAGAAACAGAAGTGCTACAGCAGCTCTTCGTGTCTATTTCGGAGTATATTAGGCCCATGAGTCTTACTATCAGAGGTGTAAGGGCCCTAATATACTCCGACGCGGACATCCACAGAGCCTATACATACAGGAAATGTGCGTCACGTGGACCTAAGCGGACCCTCCGCACTCCCAGACGCCAGACGAATTTCATCTGCGTAGGCATACTGGAATAGGGTAGCCTATTATACTCAAGGAAATGTACAGAATTGGATAGATGAACGTAAAAAGTAAGTCACTTACATTTAAATTATGATTCCACTTGTGTGAAAAGCGGCAATAAACTCAATTTGATCAATCAGTTTAACAAGTCTAAAGTTACAACAACCTTCCACCAGCCTTACTACAATTAGGCCTAACCAGAGAAGAGTATGTAACGTGAGCTGGTGCTGGTGCAGGTGAAGAGAGCTACCAACAGGTGGCTAGTTAGCAGAAGCCCCGGGATAGCAGGTTACTTCAGAGACGACAGACAACAGAACGGAGATTTCCACACTGCCACTTTATTCTACGCTACAACATTGACCATACCATGCCAGGTCGCCACGGGCGGCACGTTACTTATGGGAGTGTACTCATGTGGACGTCTGCCATAGTACTACAGCAGCACACTGTACACACGACTCAAACAAAGGGAGGCTCCACCTGATGGCGCTATCTGGTATTGCAGTAATACGTGTACTAAACTGACTGTTACAAGTACAAAACACATGTCCACGACTAAATAAAACAAGCTATGGCGGGTGCAAAAAGCAATATACAGAAACGAAGGAGTTGTCACTGTACTGCAAACGGAGCTCCAATTGAACACATCGCGTAGCACGCACACACAACGCTACATTGCTGGGAAACACAGCAGATGTACTCACCTGTCTGAACGACAGTCATGCTGTTGCTCTCGGTTCAGTTTCTCTGCTTGGCCCTCCTCGGTGGATATTATAACAGGTCCGACTGCGCTCCTCAAACTTTTCAAACATTTTGAGCAGAAGGAGGCTCTGCTGTCACAACTTTGGCAGAAATAGTCAAGAGACAGCAGAAAGGCCTCGCACACCTCACCGAGGCTGAAGTTCATCACCGCCGGATGATCACCATCAGCATTTTAGCATTTAGCATTTAGCCAAACTCCGCGTCACTTGACGGCCACGTAATTTAGGGGTGTGTTTGATTTGGTTAACTTATCGTGCTGGCCGGGTGGGGCATTAAATTAAAGAATAATTAGGGTCGATGCGGCTTTTTCTTCTTTTTTTTTGAACTATGTGGAGGTAGGCTACACTAATGCTAACTTTAACCCATACGTCATCTGTAATCTTAGTGCATTATTGTTTTAACTACTCTGTAACGGATGCAACTTAAAATGGCGAAGTACAATAGGCCGACTTGTTTTTAAAATTACTGATTAAAATTACTGATTAAAAAAATAGTCTACGCATTAAAGAAGCCTACATGTAGTCTACACGAAAAATTATTTAATTAGGCCTACAGTAACGTGAGTAAATGTCCGTTACTTCTCTACTACAGCCTCACAGTCATTAGCCTGACTGTAGACTCTAAGTGGCAAGTGCTTATTCTCGTGTTGAGTGATGTCTAAATTTGCCTTCATCTCCAATGGCTTTATCTCACTTTCATAACCTTTCATTTGTAGTGAAGGTGTTTAACTATTTTGCCAAATGATAAACCATAAAGATGTCATTCTAAACCTTACTTTAACTTTTAATCTGAGTCTATGAAGGCGGAACAGTGCTCACGTATTTGTGTCCACTTTAACGTGTAATTATTATTGGGCTTTAACTTAAAGGAATCAAATGTTATGGGACTGTGTTGGCAAATTAGGATGAACTGAAAATCAGATTCAGACCCTAGCAATCAAACATGATCGGTAACCGGAAATGCTTTGAACGATTAAAGCCAATTTCTCTGTCATTTTGTTGCTGCCAGGTGGAATAATTGTAGTTGGCCAATGAACAGGAAAAGTTTATATGTGGCTAACAAGCAGGCTCATTGTCCACACACTGACTGGTCACTTCCACAGTCACACTGTTCACTGTGAGAACATACCATTATTGGGTGTGAGGAGATAAAGCTAATGTCAAATACGTATAAAAAATTGTCACAAACACAAAATTCACACAACAATTATGTCTTGGTGGCACTCTGTATTATAGCAAGTCTGTATAACTCTGCTTTTGCTGCCTCTGTCTCTTTCACACACACACACACACACACTCACACAGTCCCCTACTCTTGATCTGCTTAGATCTGCAACATCTAACTGCCACTTAACCTCACTTTCTCTACTTACCCATCTGCTCGCCCCTTCAGCTTCCAATCCATCATCCAGCCGCACCTCTAGCCCTTTGAAATGACTCTAGTAGTCATGAACAACATTAACCCCCCATCCAAATGCACACACACACATCCACACATACCCGCATGTACACACACACACACACACTCATACATACATGTGATCAGATGCCCCTTTACCTCTTCTCAGAGTGCAATCTCAGGCTACTTCACCCCAGCATCAGCCTCTCACTGTGGAGGCTGTTGTTTCTCTGCTCTGCTTTCCTTTCTTTATGTGTGACATTGCTCCTCCATAAGGAGCCTCAGAGTGACCTTATCATCTCTGGCGTTTTTATTCACCTCGCCTTTGAACTTGGGTGTTCTGTCTACCCTTGCACTCACATACAGTCACACAGATGTAATCACAGATGTAAAAATACACTCCGTTTAGGATACATCAGTAGCCTAATTGGATTTCCACCTAAGAACACAGTACAATGAAACACAATGATCCAGCTGTCTTAATCACATTATTATGTATGAATAGACTTGAATTATTAACACGAAAAGAGAAAATAAATGTAAATAAAGGCTACCAATGCTTTGGAGGCCCATTTTGATATCAGGAATTGCTGTATGTGAGTCTGAGTCAACATGTGTTGTATTTAAAGAGCAGTTCTTTGTAGAGGTAATATGTACAGTACAGGCTGCTATTCATAAGATTTTTATTATGTTTTGTCTGCCTGTATGTATGACCGGTTATATACACATGCATACGTGTGCACATAAAAGCACCAAAAACACACCAAAAACATGAATGATAATAAGAAGGTTTATGAATTTAAGCCTCCTGACACACTGAGTTTATCCATAGAGGGAAAATAGCATGTGCTTGCTTGTGTGTGTGTGTGTGTGAGAGAGAGAGAGAGAGAGAGAGAGAGAGAGAGAGAGAGAGAGAGAGAGAGAGAGAGAGAGAGAGAGAGAGAGAAAGTGTGTGTGTGCATGTCTACAATATGAGTGTGTACAGTATATGCTCAGACCATCAGCCTACCACAATTGCTCATTCCTTGCAGATAAAAAGAAGTTTATTCTGCACCAACATCAGCTATATACAGTATAAATATAAAGACACAATAAATAGAAAAATATATAATAATTGTTTTGTTTTTTTTACTAGTTCTGGATCTCTTCTTTATCTCGACGTTTTTCCGCCAGTCCCTTGACTCTTCCTGTACACTCTGCCTCTCCAGTGAAGTGGCTGCTTGCAGGCTGTGATGCTGCTGACTCTATAACTGCTGTTGTGGCTCCTCAGGGCTCTTATGCACTGAAGAATCATATGGGGCTATATTGCACGCAATTGTACAGGCACTTTTGGTCAATAACTCGCTAGAAACAGCTGTCCATCTTTGGAGACTGAGGATCTTCATGCTTCAGCACTAACCAAATTTGAGCAAAATACCTATCATTATACAATATCAAGCCAAATAATTGTTTTGGTTTCATATAGGATCTGGGGGTCTTTTGACTAGAAATTATAAAATTAGGTGACAATCAAAACAGGAAATCGATTTCAGCAACTCATGAGCAAATATTTTGTCCTTTCAGAAATTTGTACCTCTGGAAGGTCACTTTTCACCCAAACTGAATTAAGACCACACAAATAATATGTAGAACAGTGAATGAATGATTAAATATTGTCAGTGTTGTCTCATGCAGTCGGTCACCACCAAAATTATACCTCTCTAATCAGTCAGAAACTGTCCATAAAGAAACAAAGTGGCAGTGTGCAGTTGTGATTAGCTCTGTCACTTAACAGAAGGCGCTGGGCATACATACTTTCCTCTGAGGATATACATATGCGTCTTCCCTTGGGTACACTGTGTGCACAGTGCGCATGCCCGTGGTCTGCTTGTGTTGCAGTCTTGTCCAGTCTGCGTCTCAGATCAACGTTGGTGGCGGGGTGTGAGCTGCCCAGAGGAGGAGAAAGTGAAGTGTTGGGAGGGGAGGCAGGGGGGGGGGGGGGTCCTGCTGCGGAGGTGGTTAGGGTGAGGGGGTTAGAGAGGAGAGATGGTAAAGATAGAAATGGACAGCATGGACACAATGTCTAATGGCAGTTGCAGCTGAGAAAACAAATACAAAAAAAACAAGGAATACTAAAACCTGAGGGGTGAAAAATATGCGGGTCTGGCGGGAGGTCAGATTCCCCACCGTATCTAATTCAATTTTACAAACTGTAAGAAAACACGCTGCTGCTCTCCAAGCACTGGGAAAATGCGTTGAAAATGTGTTCGTTTTTACACTGCATGATGAAATTCTGATGTCTGATGAGATATTGCCACATTTTCCCAATGCAGTTCCGATTATTTCTGAAGTTAAACAAGGAATATTTAGTTCAATATTTTGAACCAAGGGAGATGTAAAAATAATGGTTTAAAAAAATCTATATTTTCCTATAATTTTTCATAAATAGCAGCTTGTGACACAATACTAGATGGAAAGGATCGTGAAGATGATATTATTTTAGTATATCTAATAGGAATCCAATAGGAATGGGAATAATAGGAATTTGATCTTGCAGCTTTTATCACAGTCACAGGGAGATCATGTCAAACAGAAAAAACGGAAAGTCAGAGAGAAGCTAAATGACATAGGCCTATCAGAAAAATGTTGCTGCAAAACCCTGGTAACCCAGTTGAACTTGCATTTATTTCACAGAAAGCAAAATTGGATTTTTTTAGGGTGGAAACTTTGTATCATAGGCCTCTTTGATGTTTTATTTAACAGGCCTCTCATCCAGAATGGTGCTAAACTGTGTTCACTTGCTAATATTCAGACATGGTTTTAATGTTGGGTTAGTGCGCCGCAGTGCTCTGAATGTAGCCATGTTTTAAAAAGGCCACAAGATGCTGCAGGGAGCTGCATGCAGTCTTGCTGGTGGTCTGCTCAGGCCTGGTAAAGACATTAGTGCAGCATTCTGGGAGAACGGGGAGTCCCATAGACAGCGCTCACTTCTCTAAATAAACATTAGTCTTAAAAAGTTTGGCCCCACGACCTCAGCATGATCGCATTTCACTCTGGATGGTAAACTCCAATTTTATCGCGAGGTTTTTCCCCCTGCTTTTCGAAAAAGATTAGGTAAACAAAGTTTCATTTTCACCTTTTTTTTTTTTTTTTTTTGAGGGGACACGGGAGGTTGCAGTGTCCTTGGCATTCCTCAGGCCTATATCACACCAGAACTGACTGCCTTACTTCTTGGAGTATCATCTTTACACTTAGAAACCATTAGGCGGATACCAGTGACTATGATAGTTAAGAGAGCTGACAAATTGAAATACTTAGCCTACACTCTCTCATAGAGCTTAATGACTTGTGCAACACTTAAACTGAGAAATAAGGCAACATTCGTCCTTGGATTTTAATAGGCTCAGTCCATATTAATTAGACTTATTAGGCTCAAATTGCTTAGGCCTAATTTAAAAAAATATAGGCAAGGTTACAGCTACTTTTTTATTAATTTTTTTTATGAGTTGGCGCAGAAAGCTGAAAGCAATTTGTCAAGAATTAATGAAAGGGCAATTTCAGTTCAAGCACATCGCCTTCGTTAAAACTTTTCTTTTGTTTTGGCTATATGGGAAAAAATTAAATAATTTCTACATACAGTGCAAAGGAACTCACAATGGAAAGAAAAAAATACTTTTAAATCCTAAATCAATAGGTAATGATGGGGTATAGCCTATAATAAACGGGTCGGAGCGCATTGATCGCAGTGGAGCTGTGAGTCTAATGCGCCGGCATAAAAGGTCAGATGGAAAGAAGCCTGTAAAGCGCCCGCATGACACGCTGCTGGTTGTGCGTGAGAGCGACCAAACAGCAGCTGCGCCTCTCGACCAGAGCAACAGGCCGAGAGAAAAGTGCCCAGACAAACAGGAGAGGCTTTAATGCAACCAAACCGGAGAGGAGTTAACAGAGAAGGCATGTTGTCATGTTCATTTTTGCAGAAATTCTATCGAGCGGTTGATTTAAGAGGGAGGGATATTTTTAATCATTCATTAATCAATTAAATCGAGTCAAATTCCTTTAGGCTAATACAAGAAGTCCCGAAAGCTGGGAATTTTGCCATTTTGGCAGGTGACAACCCTGACAGGTAACTGACATGGTGTTTCTAAAGGGGACATGTATTATTAGGGATTTAAATTATTAACATCTGCTCAGTGGTCACACTGTTAAGCTTTTATTGTTGTTAGTCTCATTTGTCCGTTTAAAATGTGCGCGCGTCTCTTCTAATGATCCTGGCATTTGTGTATAACCATATCACATTTTATGTTCTGTACTAGGTGACGATAGGTGAATAATTTCCTGTCAGATCAGGTGGCCTGACTCTTAATCATCTCGTGCAACTTGTGTGGTGGGATAACTTGCTCCAGGATGCTTTCATTGTCTTGTGGAGGAGATGCAGCCACGACTGCAAGTATAGCCTATTAGTGTGTCTGAAGAAAAAGCAAAAGCGAGTGCTTTGTATTCTCATATAACGCCAAACTTCACACAGACGGCTTCCAATGCCAGATTTTAATTAACACTGCCCCAGTCCTAACAGTTTTATAAGCCTATCCGCTCGATCTGAATGTAAGCTTATCTATAATATCTATATGAGCGAAAATCTAATTTTTAAAAAAACACAAAGCAACAAATCGGGAACATCTTAAAAATCAATACTAAATAAAAACTCCACCAACCAGACTTTACAGCAAACACACATTCTCACTATTCTAAAACAGCTCCTGGATGACGGGTAGCCTATCAGCCTATCACCTGCTATCATTTGTAGGCTAATATCTGCAGTCATTAAAACCCCACTGTGTGTGTGTGTGTGTGTGTGTGTGTGTGTGTGTGTGTGTGTGTGTGTGTGTGTGTGTGTGTGTGTGTGTG
>JBBPCS010000375.1:6748357-6762138 GCA_037974645.1 Hollardia meadi
GTGTGTGTGTGTGTGTGTGTGTGTGTGTGTGTGTGTGTGTGTGTGTGTGTGTGTGTGTGTGTGTGTTCGTTCGTGCGACGCGCGCGCCCTCCTCTTTTTTCCCCCTGCAGCAGGTGTTCGTTTAGTGTGTCAGATTCGGTGGGGCGAAGATCTTCCAAAGTTAATATTGTGTTTCCAGAGATGATGGGGAGTTCACTGTCTTTGCTTTATTTACACATTCTAAATTAATTAAGCGAAGGATTCCTCTGTCTGTTGCAAAAACACGGAGGGTGGAGGGAGACTGGGAGCAGCGAAGGGAGGCTGTGATTTATAGCGCCGCGGCTCGCCTCTCTTCCGGGCCGGGGAGCCGCGGACCCGGCCAACATTCCTCTGTGGGGGCGAGGAGGTTCGTCTGCGGCGTCCACGGCCGCACACATACACGGAGGAAAGAGAAAGCGAGGGTGGGAGGTATAGGCCAAGGGGATACGATTCATAGAAATGTTTCATAGAAAAGTCAAAGAGTGACTGTAACGATAGTAGTCTCGGACTTTGTGGACAATTAGTTGTGATAGATCAAACTAAACCTCCAACTAAACAAGGATCTGCAGCTGTTGGTGGAAAAAGGAGACTCCCGTTTAAGATAAAAACCAGTCCAATTTCAAAGTATAAAAACTGTCTTTGTCCCTTTAAGTGATCAACAGAAAATAAAACTCCAAGTTAGATTAAAAATCTGACGTAGGCCTATAGATTGTTTGTAAACTATAGCCACTTATGCCATAGCACCTGCCCTTTCCCGTTGTCTGCAACATCTTATTCTGTTTCATCATAAATCAGTCCGTTAAAAGAATACGCTACATTTCGGTTCATTCCAGGGGCACCGAAACCCTTCATCTTTCTCTGTACCATGTTGTTTCCATGCACTAGGCTGTTAATTGTGCAGCCCTTCAAATCGTTTTGCACAGGCCAATGTGTATTAACATGCAGTATAAGCTTAAACTTTGCAGCTTCATGTCGTATTAGTCTATATGTTATTGTGATACATGGATATATTTTAGTTCTGCATACAGTCGGTGAAGAATCCTTTCAACAATTTCAATTGACAAGCAAGACCTTGAAGAGTAACACCCTGTCATCTCAATTCGCCCACGAGCACACACGTCATGCATACAGGACACACACACACACACACACACACACACACGGTTTCCTCGTAGTGTCAGCAAAACCTCTGTCCTCGCGTCCTTCAAGACGCAGCAGTGCAGGATGCATCGATCAGGAACGTAACGTTATTGGTAAGGCAGTGAAAGATTTAGGCAAAACGATTTCATTTAATCCCCTGCTGTCACGCGCTGTTGAAACAGAAGAATATGTAATAATAATAATAAAAATAATAGCAGCCTATTACTTTAATTATTTCTTTAATTATTTCATCCTGGGACTTTCCCTGTGAGTCCTAAAATGGGAATGTATTTTGAGTAAAAAAGAAGATATAAATCTGAATTTATGTTGACATCTCAGTCTATAAATAAATTGTAGCAGCACGAAATACGGGCTTAATCCTGCTTGCCCAAACAGAGCATATGGGAGCGGTTAGAAAGAGATGGGAATTGCCTTGAAAAGTATAAATGTGTTTTTGGTGACTGTTGAGTAATTTGCCTGTCACCTCACATATCACTCACTTCTCATTTCGTTTGAAAGCGTCACGAAAAATGACGGATGTCGTCGCCTAAATAAAGACACACTCTCTGGCGCTGAAACTGTGGGTGGTCTTAAAGTGACAATTCCGCACGGAAACAGGGATCTTTCTGAAGTCGGCTAATAACATGCCGATATGTCAGCGGTGATGATATCCCATTAAGATTTACATACAAAATTAAAGGGCGTTTTGAACGATGTGTGTCAGTGTTTGCAGTGGTTTGAAGAAGAGACGTTCCAGCTCTATTCTGGTCACGAGCCTGTAATCTTACAGCGGAGATGGACAGTTTGTGCGCATCTGAGCTGAAAATCCGTAGAAATGAATTCAGTCTCAAATCGTCCGTCTACAAAGACTGTGCCTTTGGGCTGAACCTCCCCACGGTAACTTTGTGTCTCTGATTTTTATTGGCTTCGTTTTCTGTCTATGACGTTATTTAAATGGTTTTTAACCACTTCTGCAAACGCTTCATGTGGATTTTAATGGACTGATGTGGTGCGTATTGACTCCCTGTCAGGGCGAGTGTGCGCAGAAAACCTCAGTTGTCTGTTAATGTTTCCCCCCTCATTTACTCTACAAACGATATGTGCAGGATATCAATTAACGGCGTGGATATAGCGGGACAAGCTCTAATTTATCTCCCAAATCCTATATGCAAAATTTATAAATTATCCAATTTGTACTCACAGGGAGAGAGAAACAAAAAGAGCGAAGGAAAGGCTGAGTCTGGATAAAGACAGTTGTCATGTGTTGGTTTTCGTTTCAAAGACTCTCAGTGAGCTGTGCTGAGGGAAAACAGAGGAGTCAGCCCTCCCACCCTTCATCCTTAATAATCATCTGTCAAAACACCCACAAACTAATTTAACCATTTGCACACAGATCTCGTAAATAAAGGAGGCTTTACACCCTCTTCTGTCTAGAAACATGTGCTCCAACAACAACAAAAAAGTCCAATAGCCCTGTTTTCTGTAGCCGGACGAGTCCCACTGCTTCTTTTATATGTATCCCGAGACAACGCAGATGACATGAAAGCGGAGCAAACCGAGGGCCTTTAGAGAAGATTGCTTTTCAGGGTCTAAATGTGTGTGGCTGGTCTCACAGGGGGACCGCTCGCTGTGCGCACATTCACTCCCTTGGGTCAGGGGTCCACACTGACAACATCAACAAACGGCCAAAAAGCCGCATTATGGTGGATTAGGAGCCTGATGAAAAATGCTGCTACAAATTAGCAACGAAAACCCCAAAGACCGTGGGTATATTCGTGTTCACTTTCAATTACAGACCCGCCGAGGCCTGCTAACGTCCCCCATTCATTTCGGGCCTTTGTAACTTAGAAAATGGTCCTTTACAAGCGAGCGAGAGACTCACAACAGGAATACTTGCTCACTGTTGCGTGATATTCACTGTTATATACACGAAGCCGTCTTTTTAAATATTTAAACTGGATTTCGGGCGTTTCTCACACCCTAAAAAGAGTCTTAATTAACTGCATTACTAAGAGACGTTTTTGTGCGTGTGTGTGTGTTTTGTGTCCACACCTGGATTAATTGGCCTAAAATGACAATCTTCCGGATTAAAACAAGAGTAAATATTAATATTTGACCTTAATGTGCATATTGGAAAATAAAAGAGCTCCTTAACGATTAGAGCTGGTTTAAAATGAAACCCTGTGGTTAGGACATGCGAGTCCTTTCAAAACAATTTATTTGCACTTATTTATTTTTTTTTAAATGGTTGCAAAAACAACATAAAGCCTGATTTGATTTAATTCACATTAGCTACTTTTTAGTTTATTTAATTGACCCTTTCGTGGAACAAAATTTTCCATGCAATAAAAAAAGAACGATTTTCTTTTTCAAATTCACAAACATTTATTATTCTTGTCGTTACAACAAAAAATGACCTATGAACACAGGTCTCTCTCTCTCTCTCTCTCTCTCTCTCTCTCTCTCTATTGGCAACACATGACATACTGTATGTTTCACAGATTAAATTGTGAAATAGGAACGAACAACAATTAAAATGTTGAGAGAGGTAATGCGCCCATTTATACCAAAACTACATGAGCCTACGTGTCCACCGACAACATGAAGTGATACTGTCACAAAATCACCATGTAGGAGTTTTTTTTTTTGTTTTTGTTTTTTTTTTAGGGGGGGGGGTGTTTTTGAGTCAGAAACCCCCCTTTGTCTCCATGTGCTTTCTAAGTAAAACCTGAGTTTGCTGTCTCTGTCAGCCTATGTCAACAACAACAGTGCCATTTTCTCACGATGCACGAAATAAAAAAAGCAATATAAATCATAATAAAAGTCTCAATTATATTTTTTAAAAATCGGGTGACACCTTTAACTTAAAATATATTTTTCTTTTTTTCCCCACTGACAAATAAAGGCCACATGCCAGATTGCAGGCCATATTTAAAAAGCCCATTTTCCCGAGGTTCTCTTGCTTTTGTCTCTCAATATTATACAAATATTTACATCCCATAAATAAACCTTCCTCTCCCCTTACATTGTTAGGAAGCAGGGAGAGCCAAAACACTTTTAATTCACCGAGGATGTACAGTCTGTACACATAGGATGACGCCACAATTGGCTTTTTAATATAAGATTTTTCAGCGGCAATCTTACCATTTTTTTTCTAGAAAGGACAAGTGTTCATATTCGGGCTTTTGCTGGAAAAAGTCTGGCTTTGTGGCCCGGGTTGTAATAGGCCTATACTGTCCTGTGATAGGTTCAAATGGTTGGAAGCAGAGGCCAGTGCTGGGGTCAACATGGCCAGGATCTGAGCCTGACTGCTCGGCTGTGCGCTGTAGGAAGAAGCGGTGGAGTTGGCCGCACCGATGATATTGTCAATAGAGAATGAAGGCCGACTCGGGGCGCTGGAGTCCGTCTTGAGAGGCGGCAGAGACGGGCTTAGTTGAGGATAAAAGGGTTTTCTTAAATCGGCCCCTAAAAGGGTGGGCAGGGGATGCGGCGCAGGGAATATGGAGGCTGATGGGGGCAAGGTGCAGGGGACGCTAGGGAACGGGAATGAACCACCTGTGTGGTGTGGGTGATACGGGTTGTGGGCTGCATGGAGGTTCTGCAGCTGAAGTCCATAGTTGTATCCATACGGGCCGTATCCAAACCCGGGTAGAAAGCCACCGGAGTCCCTGAGGATTTCGTTAGCTTGATGCCTCTTGAAGCGCTTCCTCCTGCGCAAGAAGCTGCCGTTGTCGAACATGTCTGCGGAATCCGGGTCGAGGGTCCAGTAGTTACCCTTTCCTGGGTTGCCAGGCTCTCGTGGGATTTTGACGAAGCAGTCGTTTAGGGAGAGGTTGTGGCGGATAGAGTTTTGCCACGCGGGGAATTTCTCCCGGTAGTAAGGGAATCTATTGCTGATGAACTCACAGATCTCACTGAGGGTGAGGCGTTTCTTGGGGCTCTGCAGTATGGCCATGGTGATCAGGGCGATGTAAGAGTAGGGTGGCTTCACAAGTGCACTTTTTCTGGGTTTATCCCCGATCACGGTCCCGACCTCTGCGCTGGACCCCATTTGGTCTGACGGGCAGTCGGAGCTGCTGAGCCCGGGAGAGGAAACTCTCTCGACAGCATTCTGGGAATAATTATCGTCCGAGTCATTGTCCAAGTTGAAATCGTGGTGAATATACTTTCCGTCCTTTCCAACGGACATGTCACCCCCAACCACATCGATGTCCACATCTTCGGACAATGCAGAACTGTCGGACATATCCGTCCCTAAAGTCATCCTTGGAGACGCCGCTTTTCTTCCCCCTCTCTCCCAGATTTCCTCCTCCTCTACTCCGGTGAGGTCCGGCTACTGAGCGAGAGCGCACACACTCTCCCTCTTCCTCTTAAAACCACACCAGTTTTTTTTTTTTTTTTTTTACTGCAGCTTTATCTCCAACTACAGAATGCACACATGGCTAGAATCTATGAAAAAGATAAATAACTGTTTGACCTGTTGATTTGGCGAGTCCTGGGTGTCCGAGACTGGTCAAGCGGGGCCGTGCGCGGTTCTCATCGAGCAGAAAACTTCTGGTGTTTCAGCCGTAAAGAAAAAAATCAAAAATTATCGATCTTGCACCAGATTTGTGTTGTCTTGAAATGCTTCCGTCAGTGATCCGTTTCTGCTGTCGGTCATTTAAAGAGCTACGTTTGGATAGCCAAGTATCTTTCCAGAATATCTTGTTCTTACGCACGGGACTGGGTAGGTATCCAGCCAGACTGTCACACTATCCCCCTTAGTTCTCAATAGGTATATATAGGACCACGCTGATCACGTGGTGTTTGAGTCACTGTTACCAGGAACTGGATGATATTACCCTGCAAAAAGTAATATTTGGATCTGCTCTTGGATTCATATTTCATATTTAGTTAAAAAATAAAAAAAACAATAGGGAAAACATATCGGTTATATAGATGAGTAATGTAAGTTGACCCTGCTTTAGGCTATATAAGAATATAGTTCGACACATTCTGTGTTTTGTTATTATAGCTATTGACGATTTATTACAAAAAATTTCGAATATGGATAAAAATGCATTGAAAACAAAATTGTCTCACTGACACCCAAACGATGAAATCTCTCATGTAATCTTAGATATGTGATGTTTTTTATTTATTTATTTATTTTCCCATGAGGGGACTCAGGCAAAATTAACTTTCTATGGGAATAGGAATAGGAATTATAAGGTATGTATGAGTACTCTTACAGTCAATTTGAATATCCAATTTGTTTTGTATCACGAGTAGCTTATAAAAAACTTAAGAAAAATATCTGCACTTAAAGATTATTATTATTATTGTTATTATTATGGCCTTAATTCTATTAGTTGAATTCAGAAATGAAACGCATTAAATTTGCGCCCATAATCTAAAATTAAAATGAAGTTTATAATGTCAGGATTTTGCCAAATTCAAACATTTTGATCAGTTCGGCCTACATCAGTTTTATTTGGCGAGTAGCCTAAATTCCTGATAATTTCTCACAACATTATCTATCTGCATATTCTGCGTATAATTCACAAGGGCACACAGGGGTATAGTCAGCTGCAGCCTGCTCCAATTCGTCTTGGTCAGGAGTGCAGTGGCCTTCGATGACAATGTGTAATGTGTCTGTAATGTTTGCGGGCTTATGAGTAGGCTGACGTTCCACTTCATTACGTTGCAGCAACACCGAGTTATTGTCACGCGTTTACATCAGCACCTCATTCATCTTATGGGTCAAACAACACACATATTGCCATATTTTTATGTTTACACGTTTTGACACATTTCTACTATATCCGTGTTGTTTATTTGCGGGTTTGTTTATTTAAACTTGCATTTCTGTATGTTTTTTTTCCCTTTATTAAAGGAAACGACTGTTCCACTGAGGAATTAAGTTCAAGTGCAACTTGTTAAATACCCCCACAGAAGCCCTGACCAGGCCGTGTGTCCTCTTCTCTGACCTGCCTGTCACAAGCCCTTTAAAATCTAAGTGAGACGCACTGACACCTGCCTGACAGCTGCCCGACACAATACTTCCTCCAGATCTCACGAGCGGCCTATTATCAAACATTTCTAATTTTAATCCCTATTCGCCGAAGTTGTTGGTAGCCCATTATGGGATGAAAACACTGTCCACATTTTATTTATTTGTTTGACGTGTCACATTGTCTACCACAACCGGGGCCATTGTTTCCTATTAAGATTATGAAAACTGTCATTCTTTATGCCGAGACTTGTTGATTTATACTGTGTTGTAGTTTCTTTTAAGATCTGTAGCCAATGTTGTAGTGTTTGACAATCAATCAATAAAATATGATCTATGACCCAAGCAAATATATTTCTGTTATATTAGATTATATTGCCTATATATTTCTAAGTATCCGCAGCATGCCTTCACATTTTGTCATTATGGTTGAAAATTAGCCCATTTTATTGATTCGTTATTGGCTTAATTTTTGACATTAGTTCAAATTTAACAAACTACAAATTACAAAACGTACGATCTGGTTCTTCTGGTTTCCAGAGGTTCAGTGGGGTTTTGGCTCTCATTATCAGTGATGTGCTGTCTGAAGGGGTTTCTCGTCATTGCAGTTTGTGGTGCTGAAGCGCCCCCTGCCGTAAGAGAAGTGGGATAATAAAAATAAAACCCTAACAATTATGGTTACACCCCAGGATGTGTGTGTATATATTCTCATGAGAAGCACGAGAAAGAAACCATTTATCTATACAAATTGCCTCCTTGCATCAATAGTCATAAACAGTCCATCACAATACAGTTGTTTTCTTGACAAGTTACACTTTTCTCACTCTACTACTTCCCTCCTCATGTGAAACCAAAACTTAGTGCCACAAACTCACATTCTCTGGCAATCAACAAGAGCAATTCTGGGAAAAGGAAGAAAATGGAGTATGAACAGATGTCAAAAGTCAAATCAGTTCTGCAAAACACAATTAAACTCAAATTCTGTCTGATTGTGTGCAAGAGTTCTACAGATCCAACCTACCGTATTATCGATACAAAATGAGCATTTGGAACACAGGGAATTATTTTTTTCTCGCTCACTGTTTGCACTGCTGACTGTTGATGACTGTAATTAATTAAAATCACAATAAGAAATTGTTAAATGAAAGAGGGAAAATAATCCAACTTGAACATTGGGGCTTTGCTTCCATCTAGTGGTGGAAAGTTTGAACCTGTCAAATGTATTCAGTACTTAAGTGAACAAACATGTTGACTAATACAACAACGGTGTGTTCATTCATTATGTATTGGACAGGAGTAATCAGATTTAGCTGGTTACGAGTGCTTAGAATTTGATCATGCTAAATATCTGTAACTCTCCCAGGTCGCTAAATATGTGGATGTATTATTGAAGGAAACTGGGCTGGCTGTTCGATTTTTATTAAAATATTGTCCCACTTATGAGTGACCGTCTTCTTATACCAAACCACCAGTTTTGTACATTTGTACTTGTTTCACCATGTGTGTGGTCGAGCTTATATACCCACCAGGCCCTGAGGCAAGAATGATATATGTTTCCTACTGCAACAGACAGGAGGAAGAGTAGGCTTAAGTGTATGAGAATCATAATTTGAATATAACACAATCATTACTTGATTGCAGTATAAGTGACCAGGAAGTGTAGCCTTTTCTGGGCTGTAACTGTCTGCCCAAGTTACGCATACAAAAATGGCTAGCAACATTATTGATAGCTGGAAACATTCTGAGCAAAAACAACCTAAGAGCATTTTTATTATTGAACAATTTATTTTTGTATATATCTTTCTTTTCTTTTTTTTAAATCTCCCTATTAGAATTGTTTTGTTAGTTGTGTTGTTTGGACAGAGTTTAACGGTTACAAACTCAAAGAGTTTTTCACCAACACCAGCTATTAAACTTTATTTTTACATGACCTCAGATGACTAGGGAGGCAATTTTCATAAATTGCTTACTATTTTCTTTATTTATTGTGCTTTTCTGGGTTTAACCAATGATGAGTTGATATTTTCATTTTCAATAGAAAACTATCAGAAAAAACTTAAATTGAAACTCTAATTAAAAATTAAATAACAACCAGTTGTTGATATAGTTGATAATAACCTGCAACAATGAGAAGATGTTTTAGTGATTGCAAGGGTAAAGAGTGAATGAGCACTAAAAGGGTACATGCCACAACCTTGAATTAATAAAGTTTTGTTTGGACATCAAGCTGTCAGATAAACATCAATTTTACAAAAAAACAAAACAAAAAACACTGAAGAATTTTAATAAAGAAAGTGGAAAGAAACAAGTGCAATGAATATACACTGAATGAAAAACTTGATATGGTGGAATTAGCAATAAAATAATTAATTTGGTGGAAAAACAGATTAGCCCTTCAACCTACAAATGAAACTGTGATAATGATTATTTCTATAGAGATGCTGAAGATGTGAAACTGCATGTAAAAGCGATTTGTATGACATCCCTTGGTCACAATTCTCCATTTAGGATTTTAACCCCAGTTGCAGCCACATAGATGTGAACATTTTGCATCATTTGAGCTTTATTTGTACTTATGACTAGTTCAGTCAATAATTGGATTAATAATTCTTAATGATTTCCATTTAATTTGCATTTCATTTACTTTTGTTATCTTAATTCATGTGATGATGATGTGAAAGGTGTATATAGATTTGGTGCGTTATAGTTCTTATTTGTTTTTTATATTGGATTTTATATATTTATTCTTTGCACTCGTTACTTTCTACCTGTTATGTCAATTATTTAGGTGCTTATCTCATGATGATGATCAATAACACCTTAATTTTTAGATTATCAGTGTGTGTCTATAAAAAAAATACTTAGTAGGCCTATTTTAAATCAAATCTATCAAATCGTCGCTAATAATTCTATATTTATTTTGTGTAAATGTCAGATAAAAAATAGGCTATACTGTATATGAACTATGACCCATGGAGACGTGACGATTTCATAAATGCAAACTGCAAATACACTAAAACCCACAGAGAATAAATATTTTTCCACTAACAAGCAATTTTTAATTGTTGCGAGTAAAAACCACATGTTTTGTTTTGTTTGTTTGTTTTTTTACTGTAAAATGAATTTATTTTCAGGCGACCTGTCGTCACCGTGTTAACATTTATTTTTTTATCAACAAAGTATTTACATAAGAAACAGCAGACTTGAATGATAAAACTAACACATGTAAACTTCAAAACAAACCCTAAAACACTAGAAGTAGGCTATGAACGAAATGTGGCACAATAAAACACTGAGATACAGTCATGGAATGTGTCAAAAGGATCTTGAATGGCTTTGCACCTTTTAGAAGAGGAATGTTTTTCTTGAGGCTCGGTCATCTTGTGTCATCTTTTCTTTGCAAAAAAAAAATAAAAAATCACCGAATTTCTTATAGAAACTTATAAATGTGTAATTTAACGAGTCTATGATGACATTTTTGAATATAGGCCATATATCAATCTCCCAATAATATAATAGGGACATTTTATCTTGACCTTATCATTGTGTTTCATCTCATATGGACTCGTCGAGGGCAAATTCCTTTAATGTGGGGCTATTTGCCTATAATTGATAAGTTTTTTAATGGGGTTTTAATTCGTTTTTTAAATATTTTTTCACATATACCGCTCCAGTCCTGACGCAAAATTGGCTTGTCTCATGTAGGTGTTGTTGTAGGAGTTCATGGGGCTGGAGAGGCCCAGCAGCTGCTCCGTGTGCTCGGCGCAGGAGCCCGGACGCAGGGCTGACAGGGACAGCCGGTTGCCCGAGCAGTAAACTTGAGAGCTCCCCGGCGAGAAACCGGACTGCGTCATGGTGGACAGGTTTGGAGGAGAGGCCGAAGAGGAGTACGGGTACCCGGCAGCCAGGTTAGATGAGAGGTTCCCGCTGTTTCGGCTCAGCATGTTCGCGGAGGGGTTCACAGTCTGGGTCTGGAAGCAAGCAGACGGGTCGGTGCCGTTGACCGAGCAGCTGGAGGTCATGGTGCCGAGGTCACCTCCGCCCAGGCCCAGCGCTTGGGAGTTAAGCTCTCCCCCGGGGCCTCCCTGCATCACCGTCTGCTGGCTGATGATGTTGTCGATGCTGAACATGCGCGGTTGTCCTTGGCCGACCCCGGCGGAGGTCTGGTAGTGATGCAGCATGGCCGGATGCGGGGATGTGGCCGTCAGCTGCGAGCCATAACCAGACCCTATCCCAGCGTACAGGGTGTTGGGGTACGAGGGCCTGGTCATTGGGGTTGGGGTGAACGCACTGGAGCTTTGCATGTAGCCGGGGTAGGTGCTCACATCTGTGCGCTTGAATCTTTTCCTCCTCCTTAAAAAGCTCCCGTTGTCAAACATATCTTCTGCGGCAGGGTCCAAAGTCCAGTAGTTGCCTTTACCTGGTCTGCCGGGCTCCCGGGGGATCTTCACAAAACAGTCGTTGAGGGTGAGGTTGTGGCGGATGGAGTTCTGCCACTTCTTGGAGTTCTCCCTGTAGAAAGGAAAACGCTCCATGATGAACTTATAAATGCCTCCCAGGGTGAGCTTCCTCTCGGGGGAGTTGGCAATTGCCATGGCGATGAGAGCGATGTAGCTGTAGGGAGGTTTCCCCCTCTGGACGGGCCTCTTCCTCCGGCGGCTACCGGTGGGCAGTTGCTCCTCAGTCTGCCCTAGAGCGGCTCCATCCTCCGTGTTTGGACTGTTCCCCCGGGGCTCCGACTTGATCAAAACATTGTCTTTTGACCGGGCCTGTAGCATCAAAGGCGGCGGAGGCAGCGGCGAGTCCAGGCTCACATTTGGAGACATGACGACAGGACTCGCCTCGGCAGGCGAGTGTTGCGTCTCAGCGGTCATGTTGCACATGCCAGAGAAGTAAGAATAATTTGCCAGATTCATAAAAGAGTCAGTTGTGATGATCTTCTTTTTGTGGAAATGATCACCCGGGGAAAATGCCCGTGAAAGACCAAAGCTAGATGCGTATTTTACCAGTGACTGATCCCCTGCTCTGGCCCAAAATAGCCCCCGTCCTCCCCTGGTATTTGGTGTGGTGTGTGTCAGTCCAGGTGAGAGGAAGGGGTTGACAGTTTTATAAAGTAGGGCGGGACTGACGCCACTGGCTTGCCAGTGACGATGGAGGCATGGAGGACAAAACCCAAAAGTCAGTTTTAATATTCCTCTGACCCATCAAACTCGATTTGACAGTAAACAGCTTCTAGTTATGGAGTTTGGACTATTCTATAGGCCCTATGTCATATTGAAGATTTAGTTTTAAAAGTGTTCAATAGGCCCTATGTCAAAAAAAATACTTAAAAAATAAATAGCATAACAGCTCAAAGTCCATAATAAAGCCCAGAAAATCATAGTAGGCTACCCATGAAGCGTGACTTATTGGTGTGTTTAAAGCCATACTGGAACAAGGTGTAGCATTTTGAGATTTACTGATGACACCCCCCCACCCCACCCCACCCCTCTCTCTCCCTGCTTTCACTGACAGCTCTGTGTATATCCAGGGCAGAAACAACACTCACAGAGCTGCTCCATGTTACTCCAAACCCAACAGCCAATCCACCAATTGAAAAATAATAACAAGCCACTGAAAACAAGCAATTGAGCTATCAAAGCTTTTGGGGAAGAAAAGTAAATATCCCCTCATTTCATTTTCATTTTTGGAGAGCGATAATCAAACAGTCCCCTGGCCAGAGAGAAGAGGTGTTGTCTTATGGATTTTGTAAGTAAAAACACAGTTCTGCACACAGCTTGTATGCAGACAACACCCTTTAAACACAAGCATATGATAGTGCTTCTAATTGATTATTTAGGCAAATAGAGGGTTGGAGTTGATTACAAAAGGTAAGATACACAGAGTGGTGACCTGCTGCCATCACTTTTAACAACATGGGGAGAAGTTTTGTTAATGATACGATGTCTGGACTGAGCCCAGCACTGCAGACTGATAATGTCATCATGTTGCAAGTCCATTTATTTCTCTGAGGACATAAAGAAAAAGACTGAATAAAGCAGCATAACAGGGTTATGGGGTCACTGAATGGTGTGAGTATGAAAGTGAATCATATCTAGTGGTCTTCACAATCACCAGAGCTCAGCCTAATGAAACATCTTTGGGAGATTTTGGACCAGATTACAAGATAGTGTTTTCCACCACCATCAACAAAACGCCAAATGAGCGAATATCTTTCAGAAGAGTTGACTAGAATCTTTGCCAAAGTGCACTGAACCTGTTCTGGTCAATATATATTGGTTAGTATATTGGTATATGTTGATATATTTATTCTTAAGAGTGTTTATGTTATTTTTTACTTTAATTTGTCACCCATTTGTACACATGTGTTCATCTAGAGGGACAGATTGGGATAATGAATGACAGAGAAAGATGACGAAAACAATATTTTAGGCAGCATGGTGAGTTCTAACAGGCCAAATATGGTGGCAAACCAAATCAAAGTCATTAATCATAACTGCCCACTGCTTTACTGAATACCTGTTTCACTCCGCTGACAGAAAGTAGCTGCCCCCACCCAACACACCCACCCACACACACACCCACACACACACCCACACACCCACACACACACACACACACACACACACAC
>JBBPCS010000375.1:6772652-6784736 GCA_037974645.1 Hollardia meadi
TTTGTGTACATAGAAAAAGTCTTAGATCTTTGATTTCAACTCATGAAAAATTGGAGCAAAAACAAAAGTGTTGTGTTCATATTTTTGTTCAGTGTAGCTAGAAATCATAATGTTTCTTACATAATATATATATAAACATTTAAATATTTGTCTGTATGGCAAAGTAGTAAGTATTAAGGCTTGTTGGGTCACATCTGTGCTGATTAGTAATAAGTTCTGATCAAAACAGCTGGTGATTAGCTGGTTATTTAGTATATTATTTTAAAATGTAAAAAATGTAAGTATTGTCTTTTTGTGTGTAAAATAGAATGTGTACATTATTCTAATCCTACTAATATTATCATTTTCCATCAGATTGCTGCACTTACTCCTGTGGCAGAAGCTGCCAAGCAGTTCACAAAGGACTACATCTCTTTTGCCACAGCTGTTGACACCACCAGGCATGAACTGCCAGTCAAGAATTTCTACATCGACGGGGACAGAAGGGAATTTTTAGGTTTTTGTTGTTTCTATGTTTGAAAGTTATATAAAAAAGTTAAGCTACAGAAAACAATATTGTTAATCATAGAGGAATTAGTTTAACACTGAAAAGGTCATCAGGACGGTGTGTAGATGTTTTGCTCAGACTGTCCCTGGTAATATAAGATAACTTATAAACAACCTGATACTGATTCTTATATTGGTAAATTCTAATTGATGCATGGCAATATCTGATATCCCTTTTCTCCAACATAGGCTTGGCCACATCAAACCAGTATACAATGTAAATTAGCCAGTATTATTCTGACCTAAAATGATTGGTGTGCTGCATTGACCGTATATAAAGATGGACAACGTGAGAGCTCCCCAAAAATGAAACCAAAACATCTTGATCGACCCCTGGTGGTGGGCTGCATTATAGGTCACTAACTCTTCCCCCTCAGCGATATCAAGTAGGACATGGTCCCATATGTTTATGAAGAACTAGATACCAGATGCAAAGATGGCACCTATTCAATCCAATGAGAATTGCTTGCCTGGCCCATATGCCAAAAAAAGTGTTCCAGCTTCCTGGTTTACTTCCTGGTTACGCCACCCACTGAATATGTGCAGTCGTGTTTCTCCTGCTGGCCCCACCTGCGAGTTCCAGCTCGGCCCATTGATTTTACATCGTGATGATGTCAGAGATTTTGAAATCGCTTCTCGGCTCCCTAAGAGAGTTTTTAATTACAATCAGTGGTGGAGACGTGTTGTCCACCTTTATTTATGTATATGGTGTGCTGTAGGTTCTTATTTATTATAGTATATTTTATAGTAAGAAGATGATTTTCGGGGTCTTCACAAAAGAAGTTTAATTTAAAATGATGTGCTTCTGAATTTTGACAATTTGTTAAACTAGCTGATTGAAATTAAACAAATTATTCTATTTAACTTAATCATTGTATGCTCTTGTCAACACCAAATGACATCTGAACTTATTATAAATATTATGTTCATCATAGCCACCTGCATCTATTTCCAACCATTTTAGATAAAGCTGAGGCTTGCCTGAAGGAGAGTGAAAAGCTGCTGGTGGAGTGCACAGAGGGGGATCATGAAGACAACAGCACTTCTCTCGAGTGCCTTAGGGACATGAAAATGACATCAAAGGACATCAGTCAGCAGCTGTCAGGGTAGGCACATTATATAGAGATGGTTGTGTGAAACCTGGTGATGCTGTGAATACATGGTCTGCTCTTTGTCAGCTTTTTGATTTATTTCTCCGTTCTTTCCCAGATGATTTCACTGTATGACTGCTTTGTCTGAACTGTATGAAGTGTCTTCTTTAAAGAGATTAATTTTGTATTTATGTGGCTGAAACAAGAGATTTACTTTATTTATTTATTTTTAAATTTAACCCTGGCAAGTATTTGGTGCCACCTCACTGAAAAATGCATCTGGACTATGACCAGGATGCACTTGTACTCAAACGTGTTTTCCATTTTTCTAGTACATTTTCAGAGTTGTTGGAGCTGTCATCCTTGGTCTGCTGCCATACGATCCACGTCCAGCAGTCCATGGAGGAAGAACAGCTTGGGCCTGCAAGAACCCATGAGCTCTACTGCCCCAAACAGTAAAGGATTACCACACAGCATGGGATACACATTATATGCACTTTGGATACACCCAAGATTTTCCCTGGTTTGGATATATTTGTACCATTTGTGTCTTGTTTTTCTGTATACTGTCAGTTTCCTTTGTGCTTTATTATGAGATATTGTAAATGTTGAATAATGGCTGACACTGTTTCAAAGATGTAACATTGTTAATAAATAGAACAAAAACCAATGAAATATAAACAGTCAACAGTAGCATTTCAATGAGAAGCAACAATATCCAAGAAGGTATTCTAGTAATATGTTGTTACATACAGCTGCTAAAAAATCTAAATGTGAATGGATCTTCTGGGAAAGCAAATACATGAGCAGAGTTGTAAGAGTTGGAGGCATGGAAATAAATGCATGTCAGATTTATGTACGTGTAACAACAAAAAAAAAATCTAATTTATTGAATGATCTGATTTAGAACCAGTGTGAAATCCAGTTTTGTTTCTTTATGCAGTTTTATACAGGTTTGGAAATTGTGAAACAATACAAAACATAATTAAATTCAAAGATGCTTTTTTTTTTTTAAACCCAAAAAAGTAAGTAAACCATTGCGTCCATTGCCGGATGTGACGTTACATCAAAACAACAATGGCACATTTTTATTGGATGTTGCCGGAAAGTGACGACCGGTCTTTTCTAAAGGACCGATGAACCGCAGGAGAGCGTCTCGTCGCATGTGAGTACATTTGTTTATTTCACATATAATAAGCATTTCGTAGAAAACGCTGTCCACAGATATGTTTTTTGATGTATGTTGACTGCTTACTTTGTGTAATAAGTAAGTGTTCTTCAGTAGGGACGCCATTCGCGCGTTATCTGTCGTTGGTAGCTAACTGTTAGCTAATTGCCATAGTTGGCTAATGAGTAGACGTGAGCCTGGTACTTTAGTCACCCAAACTTCTAGCTACTTAAACCTAACTGCTACCTTTTAGTGATCAAGGTACGAGCTACTAACTGGTAAAACGTTTTGCCCTTTGTTGCGTCACTTGATAAAATACAGCGAACAAAAATAAACTTCACACGCTGTTACGATGTTGCAAAGAAATACTAATTCACAGCAGAACAGTGTCTATTAGCGCTGCCATGCGTCGGTGGGTACAGGTTTTCTGGTGTCGACGAGCAGTTCTTGTATGCTTATCAGACTACATTTTAATTTAATAACCCGCCTGTGTGTCTCAAGCAGCTCTCATTCTCAGAGGAGGGATGCACCAGCAGGAAGAGAGCAGAGGAATCGAGAGCAATGGCGAGGCCAAGGCAAAGCACAGGTGAGAGAGAATGAGAGACATCAGCAACATGGGAAAGAAACGGTGCCCAAGGGGGCCTGCCAAAGCATGTGCCCTGCTCGTGAGCTGCGTGACCGTGAGATGCAGAACCGCCTTCACCGTTTTGAGATGTTGGCAGGCACGGAAAGGGATCGATTACCCAGGGGAGACCCCGTGCGTGCAGTCAAAGAGTATACCAGACCAGCAGCTGGTAAAGATTCAACGAATCCCACTGACCTCCGTCCACCTGATGTGTTGCTGAAAACTGTGTGTTACCTTATTGATGACATCGCTGCCTCCCCTCATCTGCACCCTTGGACTGAGGCTAGTAGTATTTCAACATTATTTCCCCAGTCATCCAGTTTTTGCTACTGTCAATTATAGGTTGAACTATAACTTGTGTATACAGAGAATTGTTAATTTAAAATCAATTTTTTTGGCATTCTCTACACACCTACCAGCAGGTTTCTCACTTTGCAGGTAGCTCAATGAGATCATGACTTGCCCTCGGAGTGAAAGGCCGTGAGTTCGAGCCCTGGGTGATGCAGTATGAACATCTTCCTAATTAGGCATTGTGCTCGAGACCCCCTGCCCTGCACGTTTTGATCCCTGCAGCCCACGTCCTGCCCATAAGCAACTTCTGAGTGGCCCATATATAAATCTGATGCATCAAAAAAGAGAAAAACTACATGTAGGGCTCTTTAATATGCCGGTGCACAGTGCAAGAGTGATTACTAGTTTTCAACCAACGCAGTTTGCCCACATGCAAGTAGTAAATATACTTGGGCGTATACATGGGCGTGTTGGTCTTATGAGGTGAGGCTTAAATGAGGTGTGGTCAGGCGCATTGCTATCTTGAGGCAGGAGAAAGTGATTTTACCATTGACAAATTAAAAAACTGGTCTAAAGTCAATGGAGCAGTGTTTTTCCTGCTATTTAAAGGGTGCAACGTTATTTGAATAGTAAGATGCACCCACATAGGCGGCTTCACAACAATGGTACACTCTGCTTGTTACACACTGATGCCCGGATTGAGAGGCAGAGGAAACAGAATTAAACTTTAAGCTTTACTTTAAGCAGTTTTCCTGACTGGTCCTGTCAGGACATTTTAATCATCAATGAATTTAAGCTGCTGTGAGTAAATACGCATGAGTCTCGTGTATTGATTATGCTTTTGTGGGATTGTAGGTAATATTTTTCTCATTCGTGATGTACAAACCCATTACCTGCATTATCGGAATGATTATTTAGAATGATAAATTTTATGACCTGATCTACGGACTGCCATCTGCGCACATCTCTGTTACACACACAGGGACACACCGCAGACCTCCTCTTCCTCAGTTAAACATCGGTGCATTTGTTCATACGCAGTCAAATGGAGTTGTTGTTGGGGCAGAGGATTGTGAGACGGCAGAGAGTCCACATACCTGTGCCGCTGTTGAAATAGCAATGCGCCATGTGCAGGCACACCTGGCTTTTACAGGGAATGGGAGATGGCAGTCTGATTGGTTTAATTCATGTTGGGACCAAAACACACCCATGAATAATTAAGGGTCTAAATACAACCTCTCTGCACCTTGTGTCCTACTTTGCACACAGATTATATGCCTTTTAAACTAGTAAAATGGAGATGGATATGCCCTAAATTTACTTGGAATTTAGACCATGCGCTACAGATCGTTTAAATAGGGCCCATGTAGCGTATATGTCCATGTATGTTTCGTATAAGTGTTCATATGTCACCATATATGAACATTATTTTTTTACTACATTCATTTGCATTTGTTTAAAATTTGTCATTACTAAAAGCCAAAAAACCCTGTTTTAAATAGGCCACTGAAAATTTACAGCCCATCTACACTTATTGGTTTTCAAATTTGGGCCAATTGAAATGCCCCATTTTAGATGTTTCTCTGCTCCAACACACCTGATTCAAATGATCAGCTTATCATCGAGCCTGATAACGAACCATTCATTTGAATCAGGTGTGTTGGAGCAGAGAAACATCTAAAACATGCAGGGCAGGGCGTCACCAGAACCCGGACTGAGAAACACTGGATTAAAGACACATGATTTCAAAGAAGTTTGTCATTTAGAAAGTTTTAAATTATTATGCTCTGGGCTGCTCTGCTGGCAGGCCATCATGTATTTGTCACGAGGAAATATGGTTTAGCGATAATTTTGGTCCAGACAGTTCTGCTGATGATCCTCCTTTATTTCTCATTTGTTTTTATCCTCTTCCTGTTATTATCTTGCTCCTCAAAATGCCCAGTCCTGACTCTGCTGCAGCTGTATTTAAATTTGAATTTGTTTTCCAGGTTTACAACTTTGTCTTTGATCGGCTGCGTGGTGTGAAGCAGGACATGATCATCCAGAGGGTGTCTGGTTTGAACTGTGTGGCCATTTTGGAGCGGACAGTGCGTTTCCTCATCTATGCCTCTTATCAGCTTTGCGGTGAGCCCCTGCGGCTCTATGACCCGTGCATTAACGACACACATCTGCAGGAGAACCTGAGCTGGCTGTTGGATTGCTATGCAACTGGAACAGGACCGCATCCAAACCAGGAAGAGTTCCAGGCTCTTGGCCTTCTGTACAATTTGGGTTGGTTGAAAAGTTGAAAAGGCTATTGGTGCAGCAATCTGATGAAAGGTTTCTTTTGAGAAATGCCTGAATAATTTATCACTGGCAACAAAGAGTGTAACCCCAGTGGGTTTTGGAAGGAAGAGATTTTGTTAATGTACTCAAAGGCAGGCAAACTAGAGTCTTAATTTTATGTGTAGCTCTTTCTGCTCTTGAAATATTAAAAAAATGCTTATATTGTAAAGAGGAGGACATGATTATTTCTTCATGCTTGTTTCCTTTTCCTCGTCTCCCTCAGGTTCAGCACGTGCCACGCAGCACATCCTGGAGCTCCCTGAGAGGCTCCGCAGCTCTCCTGCCATCACACTCGCTCTGTCCATCAACAGAGCTTTCTTGGAGCGAAATCCTGTACGTTTGCTCCGATTGGCTCAGAGACTGAACTTCCTGCAGAGCTGTGCTCTACACCGTCACCTGGTGGCATGTCGTAGAGATCTGCTGCTAATATACAGCCATGGATACAGCAGCCGCAACTGTCGCTTTCCTCTCAACAGACTAGCTCAGCTTTTGTACTTGGATACGTCGTTCACAGCCCAACTCTGTCAGGCATATGGACTGGAAATTAGCCAGGACAACCAAGTGGCTTTCTCCAAGGCTGCTTTCACTGAGCCTGAACAAGGAAAACTACACTGCAAACTGTATCACAACATAGTGGCTGAGAAAAAGAGAGACCTCACTGTTGGGAACATCATTCATGGTTGCGCTTGAGAAATAAAAGGACTAATAATACAAGTAATATCAGTAATGTGATGCTTTATTGGTATTCATAGGGAAATTGTCTGTTTCCCCCCGTCCCTCCACCGGGAGATCACATTGCAACTGGCAGAGATTTTTAAGTCTAGTTTAAAAACATGAAGCTGTTTAGTCGTTAAGTGATCTTTCTTCTCTTAAACTTATTGGATTGAGCCTCTGGGGATCCTTCTAGGACAGGGGTGGCCAACCAGTCCTGCATAAAGAGCCCCAAAAAAAAAAACCCCACACCATTGCAAAGAGCTGCATGGAACTTCCAATAAGTAACTTTTAGGGCTGTCGATCGATTAAAAAAAAATTAACTAATTAATCGCACAATTTGCTGTGAGTAATCACGATTAATTGCATTTTTTTTTCTTAAGACAGAAGCTTGTAATAATGGTTATTTAAATGTAAACACCAAATTCATGTAGAATCAACACAAAGGAAGTATATTTAAATTCAAATACTATTTAATAGCATCTTTTTGACTTTGAACACAGATTCTCTCCTGTGATCTTCAGATTTCCAATAAAACCATCAAGGCTCAAAACTGACTGTCAGCTTGAAAGGCATATTTCTTATATGCACTACCAGAAATAATAATAAAACCCAGGCCTATATGTGTGCCAGTTGAATTGTAAAACCATCAGGAGAGGGGGGGCTCTAGGATGACAAATGGCAGTATGTTTTACCAGTGAAATGCCTTAGATTATACATGGTCAACACAAGGGTCAGGGTTGTTGTTGAGCAAGGGGCCATGCTCTACTTGAGAGGCTAAACTCAGGAACAAGGTCCCTCTTGTTTCTGGATGTTTTTCCATCATCATGCCCGAGGTGCCCGAATAATTTATAAGATGTGAATACCTTGTTACTGGTTATGTTGATACTGTTTAAATGATATGTTAGTGCCATACATTTCACAAAACCTGCTGGAAAAAATCTACTTTGCAACAGTTCTCACTTATTTATTTATTTTTTATGCAGTTCCTCAAACACATTTCAATAAACTTAAAGAAAAACGTCTTGGTTCTTCATTTGAACTCGGGAGACTTTGCTGCATCTGAGCTCATTTACCTCTTGAGGGCAGCAGATATCCGTTGAAGGCATGAACGCACTACCAACGAGCACAAAAATATAGATTACTCCTTTTGAAGTGTTTCCTTTGTGTTCTTTTTCTGTGTTTTCCAGCTGTGGCAGTCTTATGATGTTTTCCAACGCAAAAGGAACTAGTTGTAGCTGGCAGATCTTGGGAGTTGCCAACTGAACTTGAACTAAAGTATGTGAAATGTGCAGGTAATTTATAGCGGTGCGAACTGCAGGCTCCGTACACTGGGGTTAGTCATGCTCTCGCAGCTAAGACGTGAGAGGAGGTATCGAAGTGAATGAAGCGCAGCCTGACGCCTCCTGACTCGCTGCGGAAAAAACGATCTGCCGACTTGAAAGAGATAACCAGGAATCAGCGGGGAAGCTAAGGAGTTGCAGGGATTTCGCATGTCAAACATTTCTTTACATTTCTGCTCGCTGAAGTGGGAGGACGCTCACAATTTGTAATGCTGAAATATGAGAGAACGGGACCGGGGCGGGTGAAGGCACATGGGAGAGGACTGTCCGTGTACTTTGGGCTCTAAAAGGAAAAAAAAAAAAAAACCCACGATTTGCTTGAAACTGTATTTGGCGAAGTGGGATGATTACAAAAAGCTGATCTTTGGTTCCGGACGAAGCTCTGCACACCTATAACCCCAACCAACCTCAATGGATAGATAGACTGAGAGGGCTGTAGACACTGAAGTTTCATTTAAAGTTTCATTAGAGTTGGAAGATCCGACCTCCTTCAGTGGGGAGAGCCGATAATCCAACATTATCTCGGTTACTGACGCCAAAATGTTGCGGTTGTCGCTGACAGCCTGGAGTCTTTCATGGACTTTGTTTATCTGCAGCGTGAGCAGAGTTTATGCACAAGAAAGACAGTAAGTAGCCTATGTTTGCATGTGTTGCCTTTGAAGTGAAGTGCAGTGCTATAACCTTAAAGCGTTTCCAATGCTCTCAATCGGGAGTTGTAACATGTAAAACACCACATTTAGCCAATGAGTTTCTAATCACATGGAGAAAGACAGTGATTTTTTTTTTTCATTTATAAGACATGTGGTCATAGCAATATTAGCTTATGAATTAAAAGTCATAGCCTATATATGCAGCAAAACATCTTAATAATTTGTAATACGTATTGTATAATCAATCTGTCCTAATTGCTATATTGTTTGTGAATATGTGAAAAATTTGTCATACAGATAATGACATTGTACTATCACAACACATTGCCATTCATGTTTTTTCAGAGTTATTCATTCAGTGATGTGTTATTGGACCAGTGAGAAGTTACACAAGGTGATCTATCAAGGATATCCTGCTCTGCTGATATGTGCAGCCTTTGGAGAGGTTTTCCCAGGCCAATTAAGCTATTGGGAAACATTTGAGGAAAATTCATAGTTTTCTACTTTATTCACTTTACCATCCAGAGCCATAGGCAAAAGAGGTAAAATTGACTTTTGGCCCTTTGATGCCATCAGTCCTGCTACTGTCAGCTGCTTGGGAGCTTATTCCAGACCTTGAGTTGTAACTCTAAACAATCCTTCCAGGTTGTCCAGGGGAGAGGGATTGAGTGCAAGCTCTATGTAGTGAATTAACAAAAATTACTAACAAATGCAGGCACAAAAGAGACCTTAAA
The DNA here is from genome assembly GCA_037974645.1 of Hollardia meadi. NCBI lineage: Eukaryota > Metazoa > Chordata > Actinopteri > Tetraodontiformes > Triacanthodidae > Hollardia > Hollardia meadi. Next base: position 6,782,137 of record JBBPCS010000375.1, read on the forward strand.
TCTAGTATTAAGTATTAAACGGCTCAGCTCAGGGCGAAATTTGGGCAAAAAAAGCAAAAGGCTAAGACTATAAAACCATGTGACTGAACTAAAAAGAGCCGACTATTAAAGTATTCACCTACAAAAGAGAATACAAATCCTTATCGGGCACTGACCAGCACTCAGCTGAGGACAAAAGTTGGGCAAAAACAATGAGAACTTGAGTACATCAAGCCATGTGACTGAAATAAGCATGGTCTCCACCACCTGATCCAGGCTCATCCAAGAGCTGGTTAAACTCACTAGATCAAACACACAGAGTCAATTTCCTCGTATTATCTTCCCTCTCCCGAAGCCTTATTTTTCAGGGGATTTTCTCATGACTCTCTCTCAGGAACTGCAGTTGCCTCCGGCTGTAATGCTGTAGTGCTGTAATGCCAACCACCTGATCTTTCTCTCAGGCATGCAAGTGGGTTTGCGCTGGAGGCTTTGCTCACTCCTAATTTGTCTGATCTACACTTAAGTTTTTCAGGGGGTGAGTTTGCCTTTGAAAATAGAGTTGGAATGACAGAACTGAAACAAACATGGAGATATTCAGGTTTATATTTCAGGTACGTAGTCTGCCCCATGTGCATGGACGCTTTTATCAACTGCTCCACACATCCCTGACGGGCCACACTCCGAATTAGTTATACAGGACCATGCTAACAAGAGCATCTATTATTCTCTCTTTGTTACCTGAGAGATATAGCCTCTCAGTGCCAGATGGCATACACTTTCATCCACATAAAACTTAAATTGGGCTTCTTTTTTTTTTTTTCCTGACTATTGATAAACATCAAAGAATGACCTTTGCTCTGTGACTTCAGTGACAGGCCCCTTCCCTCAATTAAATGAGTGTGTGGAATCTCAGTCGTTATTTTTCAAAACAGACGCCAAGGTTCTGTCAGAGGTGCCAGACCACCCAAAAAGAATACTAGAGCAGGAAACTCATTGACCAACAGGTACTGTGTCCCTGGTGACCATTGCAATTAAACCTCATCTCGTTGCTCAAACCCATATGGAATGTCCCTGTTTGTATGTGTGTTTTGTTGGGTATGAGTACATTTGGACGTGTGCGCGTCAGGGAGAAATGTGACTTTATGCTTTGTTCACCTGAAATCTTGCAAAACACTCATTAAATTCACTAAGGAATTGAATGGGAATTGATACCAGTGCACCTCAAAGTGGTGCATTGATGCCCTTCATATATGTTTACCTCTGTCCTCCTTGTGTCTCCTTGTTCTCTGACCTCTGCTTGTCTTCTATCACCACCTCTTCCTCTGCTCTGCCACCTCTACATTATCCTCCTCCATGTACTTTTGTGTCCGCTCTTTCCTTACAATCTCACCCCCTCCCTCCACTTGCTTTCCCTCCTTTTTTATCTGTGGCTGTCCTCCCTTTCTCCAAATTGCTCTTCTCTCAGGGGTTATTTGGTCGCTGCACCCTCTGTGTTTCGAGCAGGCGTAGAGGAGAGCGTGAGCGTAACCATCTTTAATGCAAAAGCAGAGACACGCGTCCAGGTGCAGCTGTCGGTGAAGGGACAGGCGGTCGCACACAGCCACGGCTCAGTGCTCGGTGAGAACACATTCTGAAGCTAAGGTTACGCTGGCACAATGCATCACTCTTGGACAAAAGCTTGCACTAAGACGTTGAGCTATTTGACACTCACATTTTGTGTGATTTATCCAAATGTTTTTGAGATCAGACAGGCTAGCACGAACAGACGTAGACTGAAGAACACACACAACATGAGCCTGATTGACCTCTGCCCTCACTGTGTGCTCCTGATCAGCTCTGCTTTTCATAGACATTATCTTTGATATGAGGCATCAGGTCAGCACACCCCATCAGCCACTTAGTGTATACAGTGTGTGATTTGTTTGACAGCACCAGTAATAGATTGTGCTAGCTCTACCTCAGTGTGGCATAGAGACAGGCTGCAGCTGGATTTCCTGCTAACTGAGGGTGAACACCTCGAGGCAAGCTTAGCCACAGTCTAGTAGCTCTCATACTCACTGGGTATTAATAGCATTATACAGATGTTCTCACAGATATCATTACATTGAAATATCTCATTGTTTCTATTCCAGACAAAGGCATCATCAAACTAAAGGTGAGTCTGTAACTGTGTGTTCAACTTCCTTTGCATTTGTGTTCTCAGCAGTGTCCTACAGTCTGTGCATGCTGCTTTCCAGAGATGTTTAATATGCACGGCGCTGTTTAGCAGTGACAGCTGCACAGTAGTGAGAGCCCCTTGTCCGTTGTGTGCACATTCCGCAGGCAACATGCAAATCAACACTAACATTATTTGTAATGCAACATCTGTCTCTGCTCATTCATTGGGAATAAGGTAACAGCCTCAATGTAATATGCAACAGCTGTTGACGTGCATGTATGGTCCGCCGCCCCCGAAGGCTGGAATAGATCAATGTAGTATACACAATTCAATTATTCCTCTCTGTCTCTTTCTTTCTTTCTCTCTCTCTCTCTCTCTCTCTCTCTTTTCTCTCTCTCTCTCTCTCTCTCTCTCTCTCTCTTTTCTCTCTCTCTCTCTCTCTCACTCTCTCTCTCTCTCTCTC
>JBBPCS010000375.1:6784836-6820980 GCA_037974645.1 Hollardia meadi
CTCTCTCTCTCTCTCTCTCTCTCTCTCTCTCTCTCTCTCTCTCTCTCTCTCTCTCTCTCTCTCTCTCTCTCTCTGTAACTTGTAAATTCCACCCTCATTTTTGTAAAGTACAGTCATGTTTGGTGTGCTGTGTTATAGCTTGGCATCTTCCTCTGGTGTTTAAATTTAGTTCTTTTCTTATTCTGTAGCTTTTGCTCCACAGAAATGTATTAAAAATGTTGAATCAAGGTGAATCATTTCTAATTGTGTATAGCAACCAATCCTCCTCCTTCAATCCTCCCCGCAATGAGCGAAATACCACTTGCTAAAACCAGCCCTGGTCGTCTTTGTGTTTGCTTTTGTGTGTGTTTATGCATGTGTGTGTCTATTTGCCACCAGGTTCCCTCTGGGCTAAGGGGCCAGGCCCATCTGAAGGTGTGGGGGAACCGTCACCTCACAGAAGGAGGCTACATCTTCCACAACTACACCACTGTCACAGTGGAGAGCAAGGGCACAGCTGTCTTCATCCAGACCGACAAGCCCGTCTACAAACCCAAACATAAAGGTTCACACATAGTGCACCTGGTAGTTAATCAGTTAATCACTGAACAGAAATGCTGAGAATTAATGCTCATTTTAAGGGTTTTGTCATAGAATCAAAACTTGGTTAATGAACCAAAAGATGTTGATGCCGGGTTCAAAGTGAAGAACAAAGTTGGAAAAGTGCCGTGATTATGTGATCCTTATCATGGTATTATGGTGCGGTCAGATTGGGATATAGCATTTTAATCCATCAAATTAATTCAGTCAGTTAAACCAATTCAGTCAAGTTAGCAAGCTTTTGAATTTGGTCTGTGATGGTCCAGAAAGTTATTAATTCAAACAGGACTTTCAGAAATACAGATAACGTTTAATATGCATTAAGTTGTTTTTTTTTTTAGGTTAAAAGCATGCACATGTGCTGTATTTTACAATGCTGTGTTTCTTTTTCTGCTTTTAGTGCTTATCAATGTCTACACAGTCACCCCTGACTTGAGGCCGGTAAATCACAAGGTAATTCAAAATTCATGTTAAAGCCAATAAAGTTGCAGCTCCAACACGTGAACATTGTGAACATTACACACTACTCATGGCAGGCTAACAAACACTAAAGAATAGGGTAATCATCATTAGTCAAAATGCCAAACATATACAAATCTGTTTACATTGCTCAATAGATACATTCACCTCTATTCCATATTACCTCGGCAATAGAACAACATTTAGCACAAACACACTTTTCCATCTCTAACTGTTGGAATTAAGAGGAGAGACCTAGTCTCTCGTAAGTGCAGAGAAATGTACAGTTACCTGTTTACAGAAGCCAAGCTCCAGTCATTTCTCTTGGAATGTCAGCAATAGCTCCAAATATACTGTGCAACTGTGCAGACAGACGGTTTATTGATGTTTGCAGCTATAAAGGTCTGCTGCTGGTAAAGTGCAACACTCACATTCACAGATGCATGATTGTTGGATAAGGGGTGGGGAGAAGCGTTCTCTAGGATTTACAGTTTGTATCTGAATTATCATGCCTTGTACTTGTCTTTCTCTTTTTTTCCTTCACTTTTTTTGCAGATCGAGGCGTATATTTTGGTGAGTGGAGGCTGACGGGACCACCCAGGGACAGTGGCAATTTTAGTTCCTAGCCTGGTTGGAGATTACAGAGCAGAAGTCAAGGCAGCTCACCTAGATAACAGGGTGCTCTTTGGAACAGTACAACATGAAAGGAACCTCTTCTTTTTCTGTCTCATCTCTTCTCTTGGTTTTGTCTTTATCAGCCCCCCCCCCCCCACACACACACACTGTGTCTCCCTCTCTCTTACTTACTGGCCGTGCTCATTTATTGTCTCTCTTCCCACAATCTTGAGATGTTTGGGCAAATCACAAGCTGCTGCTTCATAAGAGGCAAAGGGAAGCCCATGCATGACTTATAGCTAGCAAAAAGCACATCGATGTTATACATAGCCTGCCCTGCCCCCAGACACACCTGGCGGAGACCTGAACTCTACTGAGTGCACTCTTCTGATTTACTACTTTCTTACCTGCAGCCTATGTATCAAATGAGGAGAAAGCTGTAAAAGTATTTTGACAGTGGTCTGAGACAGGAGCCAGGGCTCTAGGTCAAGTTCAGTTCATGTACTGTTAGATCTAATTCAGCAAATACAATATTTGACATTGCCACAGTGTAAGGAAAATAGCAAACGAATGAACTAATGAACGTACAGTAGTTCCAAATTTAAATGTGAAACCTTAAGTCTTAACACTACTTTCCGAACTTCTAATGTGATCTCTCAGGATCCAAGAGGATCCAGGATGGTCCAGTGGAAAGGTCTAAAATCTATCTGCTGTGGTGAGCCATATCTTCTACAATGTTGTTGCACCATCATTGTGTATCATGTAGATTTCATTTTCATTGCAGTGTTTCTTTAGGAAACCTTACTGTAGTCACAAAGTTGGTCATGTCCTGTGATCATATGCCTTATCATTTAATGCAGTTCTCTGTAGTTGTCATATCAGGAGTGTATATGGTGGTACGTATATGGTTAATCCTTATCAAGCGTATGGCCATTTGAAGGTGTTAACCACATTTCTCTGTCTTATAGGCGTTGTGAACATGAGTTTCCCTCTGTCGGACCAGCCCGTGTTTGGAGAGTGGTTTATCTTTGTGGAGGTGCAGGGCCACACCTATAACAAGTCGTTTGAAGTGCAGAAATATGGTGAGGCCCAGCACATACAAGGGAGTTGTGCACAACACTTAATAGCACTGTTTATCAAGAGTATTTTTTTTTTAAATTTTATTTGTACATTTAAGTGTCTTTAAATTGTCCTGTATTTTCTTTTTGTGTTTTTACTTCTTGTAGAAATATGTTGATATTGTATTTTGTGTATTTTTGAATTGTGGAGCAAATTAATTTTTAAAAGCTCAATTAAATGTGTCAGAAATTGATTTGACTTCATTCTGAAAGACATCTTTAGAGACAAGTAGAAGGACATGTCTTTTTTTTTTTTCTTTGTACAAGACACATGTCTGCAAGGAGTGTCGTGGTAGAATAACAATATTTAATGCATCACAAACGTGCCAGAATGGAGAAGATTGTAGAAGAGTGTAGCTGAATTAATATTCTGTCACCTCCCTTACAGTGATGCCCAAGTTTGAGTTGGTGATCGATCCACCGCGCTACATTCGTGATCTGAACTCATGCGAGCAAGCCACTGTCAGGGCAAGGTAAGTCACTTAAAACTGAGCACAGAATACGTCAAACAAAAGTCTCCTGTGTGAGGGGCACTTTTGTTTGGCTCAGATCTGTTTTATTGCATTCATTGTGTTTTTGCTCACTTCTCGATTCACTGATCTTTGCTGTCTTGTAGATATCTGACTGACATGTCAATATTATACAGGTATACCTTTGGCAAACCAGTGGCAGGGAAGTTGACAGTGAATATGACAGTGAATGGAGTGGGCTACTACCGTCATGAGATGGGCCATCCTGTGATTAAAACCATGGAGGTCAGTTTATTTATTCCCTAAAACTGAGTGTTTATACTCTTGTTTCTGAATGTATTAGTTAATTCAAGGCGGGTGTTAAAATAGGTTTGTTGATTGTGTTGTCTGAATTGTTATGTTGGGGCCCTCGAAATACTGTGATTATACATTGTACATAACTATTATTATGGGTAATCTGAACTCCCGGAACCAGAATTACGTTGCGCATGTTCGCAGTACCAGATCACTCCTCTGCTGTCCTCAGATCAAAGGCTCTGCAAACTTCAGCCTGTGTGTCAAGGATATGATGCCCTTGGATGTAGCTGATCACTTCAGGGGCTCTGTGAGCATTTGGGCGTCAGTGACCAGCATAGATGGAAGCAGGCAAACCACATTTGACGATTCAACACCAGTCCATAAGCAGCTCATCGACATCAAGTACTCCAAGGACACACGCAAGCAGTTCAAGCCTGGTCTGCCTTACAAAGGGAAGGTGAGACGACGAAATAAAAACATAACCATTACGCTTATCATCCGATAGGTACAGATAAATTAGGCTTTTAGTGGTTCATATTTACCCTGTTGTCTGATTTTTGTAATTTCCCACCTACTGTGTGCTAACCCTCTTCCTATAGATTGAGGTGACCTACCCTGATGGGAGCCCAGCTGATGGGGTGAGGGTGCGTGTCAAGGCAGAGCTGACCCCCAAGGACAACGTGTACACCACCGAACTGATCTCCAAAGACGGCCAGGCGACCTTTGAGATCCCCTCCATCCCGACTGCTGCCCAGTATGTCTGGCTAGAGGTCAGTGGCTGCAGTTGTAGTAGTGAGAAAATAATTTAAGCAAATCTTATAAAAATGTAAGAGCAGTTTTTTTTTTTTGTTTGACATAGACCAAAGTGACATCCATTCACGGCAAGGCAGTAGGAGACCAGTACCTGCCTAGCTACCTGTCTATCAGTAGCTGGTATTCTCCCAGCAGGTGTCACATCCAGATTCAGAGTCCCAGCACCCCGCTCAAGGTAAGTGAGAGTCCAGTCACTGGTGGTGGTGGTGGCAGCTGATGACTGAAAGGCTGTTGAGGCTGATGAATCTGTGAAGACTGGGTGGTGATGAGGAGGTGGAGGGGCGCACATAACAGCAGCATGAACAAACTAAAGGCAGAGACAGAGAGACATATTTAGAAAAGATGATGAGGCTAACGATGAGTGTGTGCCGCTGTGCTATTGGATAGATGAGACCAGCTGATGAGAATTGATGGCCCCAGACAATGACAGCAGGAAATTATGAGTGAGCATGTGTGAGCAGTGAATGGAATGAAAGGATGGTATGAGACATTAAATTCAGGCCTACGCATGCAAAAAGAATGGTCTTCCTGACTGAAGTTTCGCCAGAGCTTCATGATGCCAGCGTATTTGTTTCTTGCTGTGCGTCTGTGCGTAGGTCGGCCAAAAAGCAGAAGTTGCTCTTAAATCCACCTGTCCCTGTAACTTCACCCTGCACTACGAGGTGACATCCAGGGGGAACATCATCCTATCAGGCCAACAATCCTCCAACCTGACAGCCTCCCACCGAGGAAAAAGGGCTACAGTCACTTTTGACAAGAACATTCATACCACCCACCTGCCGCCTTCTGCTTCTGGTAAGTATGTCTGGATTGTAATAGTTTAAAGATGTAGAGAAAAAAACATTTTTAGTCCTTTTATGACATCTGTTAGGTCTTTTTTAATCCCAGCACCATGTGCTATAAATGAAAATATCTGAGCATTATCATACCTCAAGAGGTGGCATTTAGCCGCTTAATCAAAGTGTCACACAAGCCTCTATTCCTTGCGCTTCTCCTGTTTGTTCTTTTGAATGAATGTGATACAGTGTGCCAGCATCTTTATCCCAGATGTCTTTAAAAGAATAGTTTACCCAAAAAAGAAAATTCAGTCATTAACTACTCATCCCCATGTCGATGGAAAGTCGGGTGAAGTTTCTTTGTCCACAAAACACTTCTGAAACTTCACGGGAAAACAGCTTTGCAGCAATCTCCTAAACAACTGTAGATGTAGTAGATGAGGACTTGTTTTAAAACGTAGAACAACAACCGAGAAAAAACATAAAATGGCTCCATACAGCTCATCTGGTGTAATTCAAGTGTAAGGAAGTCGCAAGATTCCAAATGAAATACAAAAAGACATTAGTTACGCCCTTTTTTTAAGCCAGAATCGTCACCTGTGGGGATGCACAATAACGAGTAGATAATGACTGAATTTTCATTTTTGGGAGAACTGTTCCTTTAACATCAGATTGCTTCATGAAAACTGTATCAACCCCCTTTGCCGTTACTCTGGTGTTACAGGGTCCTCCTCCCAGGCCGAGATGGACAGCTGTGTGTCATATCTACGTTTCCCAGTCAGCCATAGTATGGCACCCCTCAGCCATCTGCTGGTTTACTACGTGAGGGAAAACGGCGAAGGCGTCACGGACAGTCTGCAAATCCCTATCCAGCCCGACTTTGAGAACCAGGTTTGCATTATCTTGAAACATGAGTCCTCTGTGTAGGGCTGCATAATATATCCTTTCAGCATCGACATCGCAATGTGCCCGTATGCAATAGTCACAATGCAGGACTCGCAATGGCAAAGCAAGGCAAATGAACTCAAACATGTTATACTAACTTCTTTGCTGCTTGATACAAAAGGAGGTTCTCATTTTCCATGACTAATCTAAGAGAAACGCCAGTTTATTTTTAGTCTGTTTATCTTCCACTACTTAGATTAAGTATAATGTTAACTGTTACAATACAAGAAACATGTTGTTTTTCCTAAATACCCCTCCACCTGTTCTCTCCCCACTTGTCCATGCCGGTGTCAGAGGCCCATAAATGAAACTTAAAGTGGAGGTGTGGCAGAGGGCTGAACTGACTGTGGTAGAAATAGGAGGGGGTGTTGTTTTGAAGAGGATAGACTTTTAAAGTACCCAAAATGATGAAGGTTAACTGTGTGTCTGTACATGAATAACACACTGCGTGCACTATATCTTGTGTAATTTCCTGTATCTTTTCATATCGCAATACATGTCGCAGAAACAAAAGATATGGCAATGTCAATATCGTGTAGCCCTTCTTCAGTGTACATTGTAAAAAATAGTGTAATGCTTTAATGCTGCCAATTGGTTTACTCCACACAGAAGGGCTCCAGAGAAAAGCATTTTATCTGTAACACTTTTTATTACACCTGTTAACGCACATTAAACTTATGATATTCCTTTCCCAAACATTGATGTTCGGTATAAATGAGGTATTATAAAATTAGTTTTATTATGTAATAATTAATAAAAGTGGCACAGTCTGGGTATACATTTTGGAGCTGAGTCCCAAACATGCATGCACCAGCTCTGTCCACACTGTAATGTCTGTAAACAAACAGCTGTCTTGGCTTGGGACAGCTCCCCAGTTCCTGCCTGCATTAGGTGGAGTTAAGTCCCTGAAGTATTTACAGCTCCCTGGTATGACATTACAACACTCTGTGTGCGTGCGTGTGTGAGAGAGAGAGTGTGTGTTGGAGGGAGGGGTCTGTGAGGGCATGATTAGACAGAGGCCATGCAGACCGCAGGCAGATGAGTGGGGTCGTGACAGGAGAGGATGACAGGTTACAGAGTGGTGAAAGGAGAGCAGCGGAACCGATTAACAGGGCTAATTTGTGACTGCATGCAGCTGAAAAATAGTTTTGATGTGTGAAAGTTTATGACCAACTCTCACCGTCCCTCCTTCTTTCAAAGCCTGTAGTTTTCCACTCTGCCCTTATGTTTCCCATCTCATTTTACTATCTTACACTACAGGATTGATGTTGTTCTACTGCGTATGACACAAGCGTTGTTACTGAAGAACTATCGGGCAACACTGACAGGAAACTCATCAACAACAATTTTATTTACTGATTTTTGATGAATTTTTTTTTATTGTTTATGTACTTAATCAGGAAAAATGTCAATGCGAGGATTGTTTTTACATATTTGTATTTTGTGGGTTTTGGACTGGTAGTCAGACAAAATAACTTAATTTTCTGACGTGTTACAGACAGAATGATTAAATGATTAGTCTAAAAATGAACGAGCAGATTAATCAATGTCTAAATAATAATCATTAGTTGCATCCCAACTTTCAAATGTTGGTTGAGGTTTAATGAACAATATTGTGGTCTAAAGAGCTTCACATATAAATGCATGCTGGTCCATAGAAATGTTTTATTTTGTGGTCTACATATCGCCTGTTGACTCGTGTTGGTTGGATTGCAGGTGTCTGTTTCCCTATCAGCTAATGAGTCCATGCCAGGGGACCCTGTGACCCTGCATGTCCGGGGAGAAAAAGGTTCCTGTGTGTGTGTGGCCACTGTGGATAAGAGCCTGTACCTATTAAAACCTGACTTCCAGCTTAGTCCAGACAAGGTCGGTCCTAAGTTTAAAGTGATATTTCATTCATTCAAAGCAAGTGAATCACAGATCTGGCATTCAAGTGATGCAGTTTAATTTCAAACTGAAAATCCTGCTTCATGTATTTGTCTAATTTCAGTATTACTTTACATACATCTTTGCTTAATCTAAAGAAGGACAAACTTATGTATGTGAGTTGGAATATAGTGCAGTGTATCTAAAGAGAAGTGACCTTATAGATGCATTTCTGACCTTACAACATATACAGTATATAACTTGAAGCTGCATTGTGTGTAACTGTATTTGTGTTCTTGTGTTTCCTCTGTGCAGGTCTTTAAAGAGCTGCTAGACTTTGATGTTTCAGATGCCTTCGGCATTCCTAAAGATGACGGACACTTCTGGTGGCCTGGGCTGTCATCAAAGAGACGCAGGCGGTCCTCTGTGTTCCCGTGGCACTGGGACATCACCAAGGACGCACGCTTTGCTTTCACAGTAAGAACACACGCTTAGTTTAGTAGCCCACAGTGATGGTGCAGGAATTTAAAAAAGTAGTGATCTTAGTCTGTGTGTATGTTTTTATTTCTTTGTATGTTTAACTCAGGAAACAGGGCTGGTTGTGATGACAGATATAGTGAGTTTAAACCACCGGCAGAGTGGAGGCATGTACACAGATGAGGCTGTTCCTGCTTTCCAGCCGCACACCTCCACTTTAGTGGCTGCCATGCACTCTCGACCCACAACGAGGTAAAGTACCTACATTAGAGAGATAAGAGATAATCTCTGGGCATCAACTAACCTCTATAATCTGAGATATATGCAAGAAAATACAAGGATTATCCTGTTCCAACTGTGGTTCATTTCTTAACTGATATTAAAAGCTCAGAAAGTCCATGATGTTTTATCTAAAAGTTATTACAACAAGTCACGAAATGTAAATGTACAGCAAAGTTAACTATATGTCAACTATATGTTGAGATTTTATGTCTTGTTCAAGGAAATTCAGATGCTGATGTGAACATAGTAATGGCTATTTAATAGGTTAAAACTATGGCCTTTCTCTATTAGGATGAACCTTTATTATTACTTATTCCACTCATCTTAATACTGGATGGCAGAAATCATTGATGTGTAATTGATACTGTGACTCGTCCACACACAGATACATATTCAATTACTTTTCTCTGCCTCGGGGTGAAACGAGGTCTCCACAATGAGATGAATGCCACAAATACTTCTCATTCTTGTGATGAACATTACAAACGTTCCTCAGGGAATGTCAGTGTGGAATTCAGAATAATATATTTTCCAGTTATGGTATTTTTTATTTTTTTTTATTTTGAGCAGCTGAAGCTTTTATTGATGTCAGCTTGTGTTTTGGTTGCAGAGCAGAGAAGCGTCGGCGCACATTTTTCCCAGAGACTTGGGTGTGGCACTGCCTCAACGTCAGGTATTTAAATCTTTCTAGAAATATTTCACTAATGTGTGTGTGTGCATGTGTGTGTGTGTGTGTGTGTGTGTGTGTGTGTGTGTGTGTGTGTGTGTGTGTGTGTGTTACATGCTTGTGGCTAAATATATCAGGTGCACCAGATTGTCTATACTTACATGGGATTTATTCACAATTTAAAGGATTTAGGGGAGCAGAGAAATGGAGAGGAGAGGAGAGGAGCAAAACATGTAAGGATAAAATATAAGACAGGAGACAGAGTATGATAAAACAGGAAGAAAAAATGAGTTGAAAAGAGGAATACTGGTATTCAGAAGAAAAAAAGGAAGAGGAGTACATGGAAAGTGAGGATAAGAAAGGGGTGCTGAAAAGGAAAGATGGCACTGAGAGGAGAAGGAAGGTACGAGTCAAGCCTTTATGCAAGAACACGGATGTTCTCTCACTCCAGCGTTTCTCCCTTTTGGGTGTGAATGTGCCTCATTTAAATTGAGGATCTTGGAACAGACTGTCACTTTCTCAACAGCTCCTTCCATTCATTTTCTGCCAGTATAAATGAACTGCCCATAGATTTCCATATGCTTGATTCCTTTGGATGAGACTTCAACTCTGCCCAATTTCCTGTGAAGTCCAAAGCTTTGATTTTCCTTAAAAGTCTATTAAAGTAGATTTTGGGCAACTTTGATCAAGAGGAAGGGTGTACATGCAGTTTTTCAAATTTATTATGCCCTGTGACCGGTTTCCAAGACCAACATTTAATATATTTTGCCAATAATGATCTCAGCCCATTTCATTCAAAGAAACAGATCGGGTCAACACCTGACTGTACCTCACACCTATCCATTTTAGAATGTTTGCTGTAGTTACATTGGTGCAGGTGCTGGTGTTGACACAGGTGTTACTAACATAAATTATGAAAAAGGATGCTAAAATGTTTTCACTTGTGCAATGTGCAATTAAGTTTGCCACTTAAATTGTATCTCAAAATGTGTCGCTTACAGCTCTGAAACCGGGGAGGCTGAGCTGCGATTGGATGTGCCAGATTCGATCACCACATGGGTGACGGAAGCTGTTGGCCTGTCAGAGGAAAAGGGACTGGGCTTAGCAAAGAGAGCGGAGCTTCGTACCTTCAAGAACTTCTTTGTTGACTTCACGTTACCCTACAGCTTAATCAGAGGAGAACAGACCAAAGTTCCCCTCACTGTCTACAACTACCTGCCAACCTGCTCTGAGGTGAGGTGATGAATGAGAGGGCAGACGGAGAGGAAACAAGTTTCTTCTCCACAGTCGCCTTCACACAGTACATAATTCACACTCCTCATACCATATTTCTATAGATAGCAAGGGTACCATTTCTTTACAGGAATACAGCTTGAAGGACCATGCTCATGCTTAGCATATTTTAGCCCATTTGCTACAATTTGTGTGCATTTTACATTTTCTGTTAGCCATTTTCCAAAAGATGTTTTTTTTCACTTCACTTTTCTTTCAGCGTATCTGCAGGTATGACAGAGCTAGATCACACTTACATGATGTTGAGAACAATACCACCGTGAAGCACTTTCAGACAATGATGGATATCCTTCTTCCACACGCAGCCAAAACCTGTTCGTCACTATCAGCTCAGTAGTGTTGAGTCAGATTTCAGTTTTGTTGGTTTTCTCAGACGTGTGTTGAGGGTCGAAATGTATCAGCCTCATAATTTCTTTGAGCTCTTTTTACTGTGTCAAATCTTTCCATCACTTGCTCTGGTGGTAACTTATTTTTCTGACTGCTGAGCTCCTAAAAAACACCCGAGGTGGTAGGCGTGTTGTGTTACTATGCCATGGTTTTCATGCCATCAGCTGAACTTCTAAATGAAGTCTCAGCAAGTTGATTTTTCATGTCATAATAGACATGACATGAGTAGCTAACAGTCTGTAAGTAAAATCAATTGTTTTATGCAACCCAATATTACACTCTTCTCTCTTTATATATCCATCAACATGTGCTTTACAGGTGATGACCTAAAACATGCAAACCACTCTGATCGTCCTTAAAGTTTCTATTATGTCTACATTTAGCAGAACCAGAATGAGCAAAACCTTGTTCATCACATTGTTTTGTGATGTCAAAACATTGTGATAAACAAGGCCTGTTTCTGGAATAACTGCAGGTATGTAGGTCAAGGAGTACAGAGGGACTGGAAATGGCCAACGGAAGCGCAGGTTTGTAATGTGGAGATATGAGATTAGCCCAGAAGTGCGTTTTTAGTTCTCACTCTAATAGCCCTCTAAGCTCTGTGTTGGCCTTAAATGGGTCCATCCTGCACATCACACAGATGACATCACATGTTTGCAGATGAGCTTGTTAAATGGTCTGTGCGTGAGCTGCCCTGATGTCATATTATATGCAAACCAGAGTAACATTTGCTTTGATCCTCACCCCAGAAACATGTGATTCCTATATTTTCTGTTCAGTTATTTACGACTTGTGGCATGTGAATAAAGAGCAGTTAAAAGAGCCCTCTGCATTACTGAGCCCTCTGTGAGAATTGGACGATGAGTGGAACTTAATTCTTCAGGGAGCTTGAGAAGCATGAGTCAGTCAGCATGGAAAATTCACAATGCGATTTAAAAAATTCTCCCTTGCTTTCAGAGCTCTTAGGAGAACACGCTATATGAGGGAGGGGTGTTCCTGCAGAAATGATGTAATTGTGGCCTGTCAGGGGACATCAATTGCTTCTGATTTGTCTCTCCTCTCTTGTCCTCTCCTCTCCTGTCACAGGTTCACGTTAAAGTGTCAGTTCCGAAAGGCATAAAGTTTGTTGGCCACCCTGGAAAGCATCACCTTACCAGGAAGAAGTGTGTTGCTCCTGGAGAGGCTACACCTACATCCATTGTATTGTCTGTCACTGAACTGGGTTCAGCAAACATCACAGGTCATTATCCTTTTCCTAAGACATTTGAATTAAGATTAATTAACATTTTCTTCAACAACAAAAAAACAATCAATTAAGCTGGCCAAAAATCAAACATTTTAGCACCAATTGCAACACTTGAGAAATTAATTTTCTCCAGACATGAATTTACAGTTATGTTAAATTACTGCAACAATTTAGGATCAACTATTTTTATGTCCCACAATCCCTGTCGCATGATCAGAAATGTGGCGGCGCAGCCTCTGTTTTGAACGTACGCTTCAGGGTTTTAATGCTCATGTAAGCAATACAGATTGCGCTGAATCATGGAAATAGTGTTATTTGAATTCTTAAATGGCGTAGCACAGCAGCCTTTCTTCAGGATGTCAGTGCCCTCAGTGTGATGCCTTACAAGAAGGCAAGCCTTTGACTCAAGAGAGCTCTTTTGGCCAAGGAGCTGAGCTGTGTGTGATCTGGTCACCCACGCAGAGTTACTAACAGTTCCCTCCAGAGCACATGTGAGAACAAAGCAAGCCAGCAGTGGGGGAGCAACCAGAGCTGTGCTGTGACACTCAGTGGCATGTTGATGAGTTTGCAGGTCACTGGCGGTCAATGGGCCCCCCATGGCCCCACTCCTAGTCCCCTGGCCCCTTGTGTTTCCCTCTCAGTACACACACACAAAGAGACGACACTGGCACAGGGCCACATTTCCAATGTGCTTCCCAGCAAGAGAACTGGGAGTCCTCTTACAGACATGTTTGTCCTGTGTAACATAGTTGATGTCCACAATTGACATTATAGTTATGGCCTTATCCAGGTAATATTAAATCTCCCCATAGAGAGTGACTTATAAATATTTAAATAGGATGAACCTCAATGTCTAGATTGGCAAATGTCAAGACAATATCGGCCAGTTTGTAATGATTATTCTAAACAATTTGAAGCGTCAAAGCTACTAGGGAGCTCTAGGCAGATGGTTTGAAATGGCTCAAGTACGTTGTACATAAGACATAACATGACTGTCTTGTCTTCCCTCAGCCCCAGTGCTCCCAGCCCTACACTGCATATAAACATGGAGAATAACTGAAAACATAAATCCTATGATTGTGTAAAACAAATAACCTTTGTGGCTTTGTAGAGCAATGCCACCTTTGCATGGTCTTCAGGTTCTTTAGAGACCTAGCGACTAGCTTGGGGCAACACTCCACAGACCTTCTCGTCAACCTAAAGGGAAGATATTGTGCCATGACATTAGTGAAAGAAGGAAAGCTGATTCTCTTCTCTGCTTTCCCAATAGCCCGTGCTATTGCCTACAGTGAACCAAGCTGTTGTTCAGATGGACTCCAGACAGGCAAAACAGGCAATGATGTAGATGAAAGAAGGACCCCAATTGGCCTGGACTATGTCCGCAGGACTGTCCTGGTGGAGGTAAGAGAGCTGATATTTATCAATCACTTGACAGAGACTTTATTTATTGCATTTATTCAACATAGGGCTGTGTGATATAGCTGATGTCTCTCGTTTTTTTGGCTTTCTTTCTCTTCCTGTCACTCTCCTTGTAGCCAGAAGGCCTGCCCAGAGAATACACTTACAGTGTCTTCTTCTGTCCCAATGGTCAGTGCGGATACATGTCCTGATATCATATAATCATTAACATTTTTTCAGGAGACCAATGGTAGATCGAGTCCTTCTGCATCCTCTCACTAATTGCATCTCTTAAGTTGATTTATGCATAATGTCTGCACTCGTACACTGTCAATACTGTCAATTTCACGAAAAAGTGCTTGAGTGTATTTTAATATTTCCATTATCAGAGAGAATCCACATTTCCACCCCCAACAAGTATGAGTATCAGTACTTGAAAAAGCCGGCCAGGATGAACCAGTTCCAGGTGGCAGTCAAGACCCACAATGATGCCCATTTTGCCCTCTCTGCCAGCCCCCACGACAGTGCAGAAATGCTAGAGATTGTACTTGGGGGTAGGCAAAACACTCGCTCCTGGATCTCCATGGGCAAGATGGGCGAACCCCTGGTCAGTGCCGCCACGCCAGGCATCCTCTCCTGGGATGAATTCCGTAGCTTCTGGATCAGTTGGAAGGGAGGCATTGTACAGGTAAGGTAATAAAGAATACATTGTAGAAGAAAATATTGTAAGACAACATCTGATCCTTCAGATGCACAACTTCCATCTCCAGTACCAAGGCTCCTGTGGGCCAATGGTTGGATGAATCTATGTATTGGTTTAATGTGATAGATGAGCACACAGAATGAATATGACCAAATATGTATGATTAAATAAATATGTCTTTAGTTTAATGTGATTACGCAATAAAACTAGTTCCAAAGAGGAAATGGCTCTATCTCTACATGGGTCTGTTTGTATGTTTGTGTTTGATAGGTTAGTGAATCCCAGTGGCATCACAGACACTTGGTAGGACATTGTTAATGATCAGCATGAGGAAGTAAATGAAGCACCAGTTGTTTTCTAAAGTGTGTTCACTGGATTTGTGGTGTCTTCCTGTTGACCGCTGTCTATTTGTGTTCTGATTCAGTGAACAGTTGTAGTATAACAAAAGAGCACAAACAAATGCAATATGACAGATGGACTATTGATTACATGTATTCCTTAAGATGTTCTTACCTTCACCCTGTCTGCGTTAATGTCTCCAGGTTGGCCATGGTTTACATCCATCCAATGAATCAGTGATCCTCCAGTGGGCGGGGGGCAATGGGCAATTCCCTGGACAGGTTTGACTCTTTTATGGCGTTAATATACTAGTTGCAGTCATTTATCTTGAGAGGTTCTTTAAAAAAAATAATTTGTTTGTTCACCCAGGTGCGTCACATAGGCTTCTCAACAGGCTGGGGCTCAGTTGGGGAGTTTAAGATCTGGAGGAAGGAAGACTCTGATGAGAACCACAATGAAGCCTTCACTCTAGGGGTCCCACACAACATGGTGCCTGGATCTGAGAGGGCGACTGCATTTATGATCGGTAAATTTTTTCTTATGTGTGCATGCATGCACGTGTTATAGCTGTGTTTAAAAAAACAAACATTTTCTTATCTATTATTTCCATTATACTCTCATGTCTATCCTTAAAGCTTTAGCTTAGATCAGTGAAGCTTACAGAGTAAATATTGTACGTGTGTCTTTTTTCAGGGGATGTGATGGGGCCAACTCTTAATAACCTGGACAAACTGTTACGGCTGCCCTTTGGATGTGGGGAGCAGAACATGATCCACTTTGCCCCCAACGTCTTTGTTCTCAAATATCTGCAGAAAACCAGGCAGCTCAGCCCTGAGGTTGAGAATGAAGCAACTGACTACCTGCTGCAAGGTAAAGAAACTGCAACACAACCACATGCTGGTTTTCATGATACTTTTCACCCTTCGAGCAAACTTTGAATGCAAACTTATTCATTATAGATGGCAACCTCACTAAGCTTTAAAAATACTGTCGCTCTTGTTACCTCTTATTCTTTGTCATTTTGTAAGAAGTTTTACATGAATGTGTCAGAGAATTATGGGTTTTAGTTTCTCACACTTTAGCATTTATTACTTGTAATTGTAATAATAATCTTTTAGTGATTTGCTCGCTTGATATATGATGTCTAGTAAAATGTTTAAAAAAAAAAAAAAGAAGATATTTATTAAAAGCTGAATATCAGGAGTACAAATTAGACCGACTTTTATTCTGGACTACTTACTTTGGACATCCCTGAATCAGTGATGCAAGACACTTAGATGAAGGATCGCCTTCTGTACTACAGATTCAACCTATCTGGACCACTTATGTGTGTATCCAAAGATGCGCTGCATTCCCAAAATCCCACCAACCTACCTCCAATTACCTAGCAGCTGTTTAAGCAGAGAAAACTGAAGCGTCAATTTAGCTCTCAGAGTGTGCCATGTATCTTTACAAGTCAAATCCGTTCTGGCTTAACTGTGTGCAAAGTGACTTAATGCTGAGCGGAAGGAATGTTTTCTAATTGTTGGCAAGTTGTGCTTTGTTTTTGGGTTTTCTGAAAACTATTAGAGTGAAGTTTATCTTGGATTAAGGTTTTGTTTTTTGGTGGAACTGTTGATTGCTTGACAGAGGAACCTTGGCCTGGCTGGCACTTAATATTTTGGCTCATGGATTGGAACATGAAGCTGGATGTTGTTGCTCAGAGTTACCCCAGACTGATCTTTTCTCCACCTCTTCTGTTTTCTATGTTTGAGCTCACTCACCTAAAGTAACTCTTGCTTTGCTATGCTATGCTATACCAGGGACACAGGGAAAATGGCATTCAAGCCTTGGACAGGTAGCAAAGTTCAAGAGTTATTTTTGCCATCCTGACACTGGAAATGACATTGAAATGTGAATTCAGCTGCTTGACTGTTTTAAGTACAGGAACAAATGTACTATGATTTCCATATTAATCATTTGTTGTTGTTGTTTTTTGTTTTTGTTTTTTTACAAAAATAAGGTGAATGTTGGAATCACTCTCTTTGAGCACCTGGACACCTTTGCACACACTCTTAACTACACAATTGCAATGACCAGGGCTAAGCACGTTGTCATGTGTGCAAGAACAACAAGAGCATGTCCAAGCACACATGCAGGCGCAGCTCGCTCTGCACAAAAGAAGTTACCTCGCCTCACACTATTTGTGTGCAACTCATTGTACTTCTCTTCACACATTTACCAAATACCAAATGAATGGCCAGGTCAGGAAAATACCACCTGTTGAAGTGCTGCTTTTGCCGGTCTTTGCACCACCTGTAAAATATAACCCAGAGTTCAGTCTCACCTTGTTGTTCTCGTTTCCCGCCTTAACTTCAAAGATAATCTCACTGAACACTCACTGACACTTTTTGAGAATATTAAACACAATTTAAAACCTGTTTGCTATTATTATATTAGCTCACCTCACCTCTCGCGGTAAGTGCGCATTTATTCCATTACATACAGTATGTCCGGATGGTAGGGAGCGGTGGTAGTGTTTTTAACAAAGTATCTGCAGTGTTGGATGGAGAAAATGTTGAGTTGGAGTTCCCAAAGACTTGACAGATGCTGCACAACCTGAAAAAGTATGTAAATAATTTTAAGGGGCTTTAAAGGTTAATCTCCGCTCACCTCTCACATTCATTATTCTCATCCAGGCTATCAGAGACAACTGACCTACAAGCGGCAGGATGGATCCTACAGTGCCTTCGGAGAAAGGGATTCCTCTGGCAGTATGTGGTAAGTCATCGTAGGTGTAGCTGTTTAAGTTTACACAACTCATACCAGCTAAAATATGCTTAGCTCTAGCCACATTCTTTAGCTTTAACTGGGACATAGGTTGCTGGCCAAAGCAATGAAGTTTTTATCAGCATCTGAGTACGCTGTGCTCAAATTAATCTATTCCTGTTGATGTGTTTAAATCACTGGTGAGTGTTTATTTCATGATTACACGCCCCAGGGGCAGGCAGGCAGACAGAACCACCTCATGATATTTATAAAACTGAAATCAGTGCTCTCAATGGGGCACTCCAGTGTTTGCATTTTGAGGCCCATGCACAATGTGCATACCTCTGGTTGATTTATGAGCTGAGGTGGGTATTATGATATTTAATAGAGATAACACTGTGAAATGGCAGGTTACATAAACGACAGAGAATCATAAACAAACTGCATAATTGGATCCCTGAGGTAAGCAGAGTTGTCAAGATTTATTTGCAGTTAATCAGGGTTCATATCCGTGGCACTGGACTCATGCTGCTTTGGCCCCTCAGACGAGCTCTTAATGCCACTTTTGGAGACAGTGTTATAAATTGTCTGGAGCCACCTCACCAAATGGCTTTCTACCCTTTTTTGACATGGCCTAGGAAATAGTGGAGCATGCCTCCTAATGACTCAGTACCTGAGTGTAATTGGCAACATTAAACTACTATGGAAACCTTGAGCCATTCCTGTGATGACTGTGAGAGGATATGAGGATGTAACAAGTCCTAGTTTGGAGTTTTCTTTGGCACCCAGGCCTGCAAGTGTGGGTTGTGGGCACAACTTAGATGGTGAGCCTTCAGTAAACCTGCATCAGGCACTTTATGAATCCATCAACTACATGCTTGTATCCAAAACAAGCCCAGCTTTTGTTTTAGTTCCAGAGTTCACTAGTAGAGCATAGGCACAGGCTGTGTATTCTAAGCAAATTACACATTTTTAAACGTAGACTACCTGCAAGCAATGAATGAGCGTCTTCCCACAGTTTCTTCTTTTTTCTCTTCTCTGCCCCTGACTCCTACAGCCTATATCATCCCAATGTGACAGTGCATGAACCTCAACTCTCTCACAAACCTTGTTAAAATGACAATGTATCTAATTTTATAAAGGAAGCCCTCGAGTTTGTTGTGTGTGTTTTTTTTTTAATTTTAGCTAATAAAGAAAGCTGGGGTTGTGGCTAAACTAATGAATTACTCTTAACAAAGTTGTCAAAAATGTGCTCCCTCCTTAGTTATTTTCACAAGTGGGCCAGTCCTTTTTTCATTTTCTCTTGACAGTCTCAGTCCTTGGCTCTGCATGTTGAGGCTGGCATGGCATTTGTGTCTGATCTGAGAGCGTTAGCAGGGTTGTGAGGCTGAATACCAGAGATGAAAAGAACTGATATCTGCTTGTGTATTAACGTAATAGCTATTTGTAGTCCTGTGCCAAACTGGCACATAATAGTTATTTGCAGTCCTGTGCCAAACTGGCAAGAGTTGAAGACGTGCGTATTTGTAAAAAATAAAAGCTATCTATAGTCTGTATGTTCGCAAAATATCAAGTCATGCAGGCTTGTCACAAAGCTATCATTCACAGACAGCCTGCAGACGTAATCTTTAGAGTTCAAAATAAAGACCTATCCACCAGAAGTAATAGAGAAATGATCCACCTAAGTGGATTTGCTAATACTCTACTTGTGTCTTTATATGATTTCCTAGTTTAGTAGTAGCAGTAGCACCTAATCCGTAATTTTAGCTTTAGTTGCCTCATGGTAGCTACCCCTTGCCCTAACCCCTCATTAGTAATATGTTGGCATAATCAAGTTAGATCTAAGTTTTAGTGATAGTCCTCAGGATGCTTTCCAAATCAAAACACCAACATCATAACAATAGTAAAAACACTTAAACAGGAATGGGGAATACTTTCTCCGAGTCCAACTCATAACATTCCCCCTTTAAGCTTGTCAACCTAGGCTTTATTATGGAGCACACCCATGTATTGTCTTTAAAAAATCCTTCTGATCTACCCTTTGAAGCACAGAGCTGGATAAGAGTAGCTCAGAGAGGGGATTTGGAAGTAGGAAGTCAGAAAACAGAAGAAAGAATAGGGGAGGGGGAGAATCCGGAGAGGGTGAACACAGCCAAGGGCCAAGTGGTGGAGGTCAGCCTGTCTAGTGCTTCCTTCCTTCCCCAAACTAAATCATATTTACACTTTCCAGTCCCTTTTCCTCAGGCCCGACATTTAAAGCCAGTGACATGATATTACTTAACATTATAAAAATTCCAACAGGCTTGCGCCTTCATCCCTAGTTTTGTCTCCCGGGAGGAATAGCATCCAGGTTCCAGCCCAGGAAGATTTAATGTTTCTCTTTATGAGAGCAAGGTTTTGTTTTTTTCTACTCATCTCCCCTGGTGCTCCTTCTTGGGTTCATTCCACTTACGAGCTGTGTTGAAAAACTAGAGCACGACCTGTTTGTTTATTTCTTCATTTCCATCTCGTGTTTCTTTCAATTTATGGTAAGCAGCTTGTCTCATCCTATAAGTCAGTCGTGGTCAGAGGTGCTGTAATGGAATGTCTTGCTGTATCTGAGGAGTTGTTGGCCAAAGACTGCAGCTCTCGACCACTACCAGGAGGTCTGTTGTTTATGGATGAGTGTGTGTTTATTAGTTCAGCCGTGTCCCCCGGGGCTGACCTTGGCCTTTCTCTGTGGTTCCCCTTGTCCTTCTCCATCATGGCCCACTAAAACCATGGCCCATAAACTTTCAGTTGCACTCCCAGGCCAATCAGATTCACAACCTCCGTTCCCGGGATCCGTGTTTGTATAAGTTGTGGAATGCTTTTGGGGAATCTCCAGCATACATGTAGAAAGATAGATGATGTGATATTTTGTTCTCAGTGGCATATCTGCTGTATCCTGTAGCAGTGATCAAACCCTGCCTCCCCCATCTGCTCCTTGTCCTCAAATCCATTTATATATGCCAGTCTTTTCTCTATCTCTGGCAAAAACATCCTTCCATCTACATTCTTCTCTATCAGCCCCCCTAGCCCTCTGTTGACAGATTAAAAGAGTGTGACTTATTGGAAAACTTCTCACTCTGTTGAAAAAGTGATTGCGTCAAACTCTTAATAGTTTTTTGTATTTTTTCAGGATTTGCCAGTGTGTTTAAAAAGGATCTCAGATATCTCTTTTATCTCCTTTCGCTTTCCTGCACCCTTACCCATCTTTATCTGCCCCACCCCCATCTCTTATCTTTCCAGGTTGACAGCATTTGTGCTGAAGTCCTTTGCTCAGTCTCGGGGTTTCATCTTCATTGACCCAGAGGAGCTTCGTGCAGCCAAGTCCTGGCTCATCAAACATCAGCGAGATGATGGCTCCTTCCCCGCCATGGGGCGCATCCTCAACAAAGACCTGCAGGTAGGCTCGTCTCTTGGTGGATATGGGGTAAAGAGCAAGAACAAACATGGATGCACCAATATTTTATTAAGTCCAAATTACATTATATGGCATAAAGATGCAATCTAGATGAAGATGCTTATTACTCCCTGAGACAATGACAATATGGACCGGGACTGGACTGTTTGGGCGGCATTCCTATGATTCTTTAAACTTATTGTGTGAATCTACATCTCTCTGTATAATTATGTCCAATGCGTTTGTGTGTCAGGTGAAAGCTAGTTTTCAGGAGAAATTAATTGCCAAAAGTTCCTGGACAAAATAACCAAAAAATATTTACGACATGAAATTAACTGAAAGCTAATGTGTGCTTGTGTCCACAGGGAGGGATCCATGGGAAGATCTCGCTTACAGCCTATGTGGTCGCAGCTCTCTTGGAGACTGGGATAACCACAGAGGTGAGCAGTCCAACAAAAAAAGCATCAGTAGTGGTGTACACATTGATTCATGATGTCAGCAGTTTAAAAGGTGCAAGTCTTTTAATCATCCGGAGCAACAGGTAGAGCGCTGCCTGTCCCACTTCTGATCCATTTAGCCCATCCTACCCGCCTGCTGTGAATTTAAGTGCAGGTCATGTGTGGACGTATCTGTGCATTCCGAATAGTTGTGAAGATGGATGTGCTGGCAGTTAGCCAACTCATATTTGTTATGCCCCAGTGCTACTAATGTAATATCTAATCACGCTTTGGACTACATCAAAAGATTTAGGCTGACGTGCAGAGACAATAAGGTTCTATGAAAGACACCTTGGTTGCATTCCTTCCCATCTCCTTTCTGCCTTTTCCCTTGTTGCTCTACTTTCCTCTCTTTGGCTCACTTTTTGGCTTCATTTTTCTTTACTCTCTCACTAATAACCATTTTCCATAATTAAACATTGGTACGATATATGTTGTTCAATCGCGGAAAGACGTGAGAAAAGGAAGATTTATAACATAATTCTGGTGAAATTGTCCCTAGCATATGTATTGCTTACTCCGCAAAAATGACAGCCTCTAAGCCTATGCTTGTTTTTGTCTTTGCTGTCCATTTGTCCACATAGTTGACTCTATATTTAGCATTTCCAATCCTCTCTATACCCCTCCACCCCACCCCTCCCCCTTTTCTGCTATCTATCCCAAAGGGTTGTCTTTTACAACTGATAAAAACTAAAAGGGTAACCTTCACATCAAAGCAGACCCTTCAACCCCCCTCCAATTTCACTTAATTAAAAGATGACTGCTGCAATTGCAGTGAGTGACTCTGGAGGCCTATCATCCCAGGGATGGGAAGGTCACATCTGCATGAGATGAAAGTCAGCTCTCAACTTTTTAATGGCTAAAATGAGTGTTTATTCAGTAACTGCAACTGAGCAGAGGAGGCAGTTGTGAGTTTGAACAGGGCACTCTGTAACGGTTAAACACTGAAAGAAATGATGAATAGAATAAAAGAAAAAGTCAGTACTGTAGAAAACTACAGGTTACTTGTTGAATTTTAGTTTTGTAAACTTTCCATGGAGCCATGACACCTCATTCACAATTTTCAGTTTTATCAGCTGTGAGTCTCTCCTTTATTTCAGCTGTCTTGCATTGCTTCACAGCTGCCATCAACACCACACTCAAAAGTCCTAAATAAAAACATATGCAGTTATATGTACTTATATATTTTGGCACCTCCATAATAAAGCAAAGTGTAAGTAAAGTATTTAGAGGTTTAAACAGGAGCAGGTTATCACCACTAGGAGAATAGATATACAGTACATAAATGTGTCCAAAAAGTCCACATCTGCCATGCTTTGTGATTATTACTATCATCACACGTTCATATGTGTTTGTCTTACATGCTGCCCTGTCTGGTCCAGGAAGAAAAGGTGGCGGTTGCCAAAGCCAAGGATTTTCTGGAGAGCAACACCTATTCTGCTGATGACCCTTATACCACGGCCCTGTCCGCATACGCCTTGGCTCTGCTACGCAGCCCTTATGCCCCGCTGGCCCTGCGCCGCCTCAACCACATGGCCATCACACAAGGTACTGCCATACTCCTCACTGCGATCAACACAATCAGTGAGTCACTGGAAGTTCTTTCATTCAGAGCTTAGAAACCGGGACAACAGATGTTTTACCAGGTGACTAGCAAAGGCCAGATGTTGAATGAAAGTGTTCTGTAACAACAAGACTAGTGCACCATTACAATATATTGAAATGTAGAAATCTTTGGCTTATTTCTTTGGTCGGATCTTTGCAACAGTACAAACCATTACAGCTTTATGGTCAAAGCATCCCACCCTAAGGCTGCTTGCAGCTTAAACAAGCTGTCAGACAAAAGATATAGGATAGAAATGACTGTGAAAGAATCAGCTGTAGTCCTCAGCTGTAGTTTAATCCACTCCTCCCTTTCCTTCTCTTATCTCAGTGTTAGTTTCCTTTGGCCACTTCCTTTCTGACTTTCTGCAGGTTTTGACAGATTTCACAGAGTTGGGGAACACAACAACATCCTTACTTGATCACAATAATTTTATTCTCCAAGTACAACAAATACGTACATAGAGCTTGATTGGTAGTTGCTGAACAGGATTCAGGAAATGATGGTAGTAGAGTCATATGAGACAGGATGTTGCCCCTGCACCTTCTTTGTATTTATCTCACTTTGTATGTCTTTGTAGATGGACTTACCCACTGGAGTCTGACTGGCAGCACTATGACAGATGAGGACACATTCATGGGCTTCAGCGATGGCCTCTCTCAGTCAGGTATACTGCACAACTATTAAATTTAATATATCTGCCCATTGTAAATATAGGAGGAGACAGTACAGGACTCTCACTTACATTTTATTACATCTGTTATTGTCTGGAAATAAAAAGCAGAATCCATATAAGAATCATCATGTTTAATTCTTGTTTGTTCCCAGTGGTGTCAGCAGAGGTGGAGATGACAGCCTACGGTCTTCTGACCTATACCCTCCTTGGGGATGTAGCTTCTGCCCTGCCTGTGGTCAAATGGCTCTCCCAGCAGAGGAATTCCTTGGGTGGCTTCTCTTCCACACAGGTAGCCCTGTTTCTCTGGCTTCTCTTGGTTTTAGGTCAGGCACCTGAAGCAGGATTATTCCATAATCTGATCAAATTAAAAACGGCAGTTTTCCAAGTTTGTCTCTGTGAAGTTTACTCTTAATATAATTCCTAACAAAATAAATGAATATACTTGTTTTTTTCAGTTTACTCTTTTTGACTTCACTGTCTTTTGTAAAACTGATGTTACTGAAATAAGCTCATGCGACTAAAGACAATATGCATTTTATTGATCCCAAAACACAAGTGTAAAGTATATCTTTCTGAAATCTCTGTGCAGGACACCTGTGTAGCTCTGCAGGCTTTGTCAGAGTATGCCATCCTGTCTTATGTAGGAGGGGTCAACCTCACCATCTCTCTGGCTTCCACCAACCTCGACTTTCAGGAGACCTTTGAACTGAACAGGGACAACAAGAAACTCCTCCAGAGTGCCAGGGTAATCAGAGTGATTAATAGAAAGTATCCTTTTGTGGCAAGCATGCTTCTTGGCGTTTTGGTGCCCAGTTGAAGTACGACAAGCTATTTATCGTGCTGCTGCCTTGAGATTGTTTGTCTAAGTTGACATTGCTTTATCAACAGAAATGGGCAATTACACGAATGATTTCCAGCACTTCAAAAGGAGTCTTTTCACTGAAGAGAAACCCAAAATGCAATTCAAAAGCTCTTGCCTCTTTAATACAGTGATTAATGAGCAACTATGTACCAGAACCACACTCTGGCATTAAACATTAATCTCTGTGGTTCTATGTCCGGCTGTTTAGTAGCCACGACCTTTTCCCACTGCCAAACCAAACCAGGCCTAACTGGGCTGGATTTCCCGAAAGCACCTTGTTGGTCTGCTGATTTAATAACTGTGTTTTATTGGCCCTTTTGCCCACATATTACAAACTTGACAGTGTGCTGTGTGTGTGTGAAAATGCTCCATCAGACAGCCAGGGTGGTTCAGGTGAGAGTGCAGCAAGTTCTCTCTGCCTGGCATGTTCCTCTGCTGTGATTAGTGGTGTCAGCTTAATTGGGGGGCAATTAAGGCCTGCTGGTTGGTAGCCAGGGAACCCCTAGTGGCAGTGCAGCAGTCTACATCATTCATTCACTTGATAAACGACTCATTCACCTCTTCCTGCCCCCTCTCACTCTCTTTGTTTCTCTTCTTGCTTGTGTCTTTCTTTTTTTTTTGCAGATCCCCAGTATCCCCACAGGCCTTTTTGTCAGTGCTAAAGGAGAAGGCTGCTGTCTCATGCAGGTATTGTAGCACTCACATACACAAGCAACAGACACATTTGAAGTCTTGAACATTGCCCAAAAAGGAACTGTGTTATGCTTACTTCACTGGCAAGAATCTGTCCACAAGGTGAATCAATTGCCGTTGCACCATAATGCCCAAATTCCTTCCTGTAAGTTGGAGTAATCTGGTTGAGTTTAGCCAGTTTTGGAATTTGTTGTTTATGTCTGTTTATTCCCGTGGTCCCCTGGCCAAAATGCTGTTTACTTTCTTCTGTGCCTAAAACGTCTTCCAACTTGTTCTCCTCTGCCAGTTTCTCACACACAAACACATTTTTTTTTCTTCACACCTCTCTCCCTCCCAGGAGCACCTGGGCTTTCATAAAATACAAGAGCGGGGCAATCAAAGAAACCTGCCTGTGTAGTTGTGTGTGTTTTTGTACGTCCTGTGCCTCAGAATTATTATTTAGTATCTTTGCAAAGGCCTCCAATCAGACTGGATGATTTATTCAGAAAGTGTACAGTTCAGGGAATAATTTTCTGTGAAATTTAAAAGAGCATCAAAGCAGTGAGTTGTCCTCAGGCTAAAATAGTAGTCTTCTGGATGCATGTCTTGTGTCCAGTGAATTTGATTTGTGGTTTATGCTTTCAAGTGCTGCATAAGTCTTTTTTTTTTACTTTCTAGTCTTTTCAATGCCAGAGGTCCTAAATATTGGACTCTAAATAGTTTGTTTCCAATCCATGATGCCAAAATGAATACATTTTTTTTCTTCATATAAAAATATATCTTATTAAAAATGACTGCCTAAAACACATACCAAATATTTGGCAAACAAATGAAAACATGCTTTGATAGTAGACATTATGGCAAACTATGATGATCTGTCATACAGTATGTCGCTATATAAGATTGCTGTACACAAAGCCTCCGCATGCTACTGGTAATAAGGTTGAGAATTTTTTTTTTTAGCCCTTTGTGATTAGTACCTAATATTCTAATCACACAGGGATAAAATTAACTTAACAAGAATAAATCTATAGGTGTGCTAGCGGCTCTGTGAGGCTATATTTGCTCATTAGCACTAAACACAAAGCCCAGCTGAGGTTGATAAGAATGTAATTAGCTTTGCAGGTATTTAGCCATACACTGAACTACTATACATTGTGAAATTTGACCCAATGATAACATTAACAATATTTGGTATGTGTTCAGGGTATCACCTACTGTAAGTCGGTAAGATTCATCCTCTCAGAACCAAGAATATCTGTACATAATTTGATGCCTATCAACCTTGTAGAGGTTGAGATATTAACTTTGACCTGCTGGAGATGCTAGAGGATAATTAGGGGATCATCAAAGTCATTACGATTCATTTTCTGGGCACCATGTACATTCAAGAATGTATAATATTTCAGCTTGAGCCAAAATGGTGAACAAAACAACAAAGCATCCAACTGACCAATTGTGCCATCCCTAGAGCCAGTCAGGCTGCTCTATTTGAGCATTTAAAGTCTCATTTCAATGGATATCATTCTTAAATACTGCACCGCCTCTGCTCTCTGTGTGTTTGTAGATTGATGTGTCTTACAACCTACCTGACCCAGTAGCCAAGCCAGCCTTCCAGCTCAAGGTGGACCTGAAAGAGCCTTTTCAGGAGCGACACCTGCAGCCCCCCTCCTCCTCCTCCTCCTCCTCCTCCTCCTCCTCCTCTTCCCGCCATCCTTCCTCACGATCCCGGAGCCGTGCTGACAACCGCTCTGAACTTAACCGGAAGCGGCGGGCACCCATAGATGACGATGACCCAGCAGCCCACCAGGACAAAATGGACTTCCACATTTCTTTAGAAGTCTGTGCCAGGTAGAACACACACTGCGTACAAGTAAAGACGCTGGCTTTGCATTAATGTACGGCTCTGCTTATAACAATTTTCATCCTGACTTCGACTCTCTGTCTAGGTGGCTCCATTCAGGCTCGTCCAACATGGCCGTCATAGAAGTTCCCATGATTTCTGGTTTCCGAGCAGATGTTGAAAGTCTAGAGAGGGTAATAATCACATTAATCAACATGCACACACTTTTTTCAAAGGTTTAGAGATTGTACATCATCCTGAACATACACAGACCCAGAGGCACCCATTTGCTATTGTTGGTCGTAGTGGCTCACAAATTGCAGGCAGGACAAGCAGTCAGGTAAGTGCCCAAACTAAAAGGCAGGTAGAATGAGAGAAAGATTCTTCCACATCTGGAGGCCATTCGACGAAAAGCATTATGTCATGGAATTCATCAGATTCCTCCTCTTTCCTTTGCAAACCCCAGGCTTATGTGTACACACACCTACACAGGATGCATCCCTTACAAACTTGCATAAACAAACGCTCACACACTTTAGATATGGATGTTATTCCTGTGGTACAGTAAAACGTGTCATGTACATATTTGTCACAGCAGGAAGGAGTCAAGTGTTTACTTGTTCTCTCCATTGTTGTAAGATATCGTTGCACAAAGCTCCTGACGACTTCCTTCAAATGGTGCAGGCCCTCTAAGTGCGACATGTTGCACACGTGTGGTGTGAAAGTATTTCATTTCTCTGCATGTGTCTTTATGTGTCATAGTCACAGGAATGGTCATTAAAGCAAGGGTCCTTTTTTATGGTGTATTTTGTTTTAGGCATTATAAGAGAAAGTCCAGCCAGCTGAGGCACTGTGGGGTTACAATGTCTCAGGGTCAGAGGGCGTCTCTGTGCCTACAAGACCAAACACACACACTTCATTGGGCCTTGTGTGGTACAGACTTAGAGAAAACTTGTAAAGCTTATGTAGGACAAAAGGAAGCAACAGATGTATTGTAATAAACAGAGGATTGGATTAAAGAAGTAACAGACGTAGGATGGATGGTTGAATTGAGGATTGCTTTATACTGAAGGAGATTGAGAGAAATTCATAATAAATATAAGGGATGGATCCAGGTCAGCTCCCCAGCCACCCATCAGAAGCCTGTCCCTCATTACTAGACACTTGTAGGGCCTTAGACTGCAGGCTTCCACGTTTAAAAGAGCCACCTCTCTGGCTACCTGGGGAGATGTTATACACACACACACACACACACACACACATACATACACACACACATACTGCTGTGAGTGTTTCAGTTGAAGCTGACCTGAGTTGTAGTGGCTAACAAGCTCAGTTTACACCCCTGCTGGCCTCCCTTGGAGTTTTACTGCTGCCTGCCCAACTGCCACTTACATTCCTCAATTTATGGTGGCAAGCTTGGCTTCTACAGTCATGTCTAGTTGCTTTCATGGAAGCTAGTCATAAATGATTAGTCCGGTGACTGACTGGGAGCTACCACAGCCTCTTATCACCCAATATAATGAGTTTTGTTTAACAACTTAGAACACACTGCAGGTATAACATTTGAGCAATGGGAGTTCATTAGCAATGTCTAGCTGTTAGATAGAAAAACAATACTTATGTAAACAGAGAGACCAATTGTATAGTGGGTGTAAGAGAGAGAAAGAGTGTGTGTGTCTCTGTGCGTCTGTCTCGGTGGCGCCAGCTCAGGCTGAGCACCTCATAAACCCCTGCTGTCCAAAGGCTGCCACCTTTGACAGAATGAAAAATCCCCCCGTGGGGGGAATCAACTCTGCTGGCTCTCTATGCACACACTAAAATTTTCAGTAAACAGCTTCCCTGTGTTCATATGCTCATATTTACTAGATATGGTCATGTGTGTCTGACCCACCTCCATAATTGCGCACAAGGTTCACAGGCTAGCAGATGCTCTCTCTATAAGTATAAAACACTGATCAGGTGACCTAGGATCTAGGATCCCTTGTTGATTTTGGCTAATATAGACCTAGAAGAGTCTGTGATTGGTGACCTGTATATTTTCATCCCCTGCCATCATATCATGGTAGAGTGCATATGGACAGCAACAAAGATGCATCTGTCCTGTGCCAAGAAGCAGGCGCTTGCACTCGCCCTTCTAATAAGAACACACATTGCCTACCAACAAACTACCTGTTAAAACACACCTGATATGTCTACTTGATTGGAAACGTGTTTCCAAGATATAGCTTTCCTCCCGAGGTCTCAATATGACCGTAAAATTGTGTCGTACAGTTCGGGGAATTCAGACACGCACAAAATCAACTTCTCATCCATTTTGCCTTCTCCAGTTCTGTGCCTGGCTGGCTGCCTTGTTTCTATTGGCTGTGCTGGTATTTGTCACAGCATGCAGAGGTCAAAGTTCAACCTGGTTGAACTCTGCACGTGTGCTTTGCTCGGCACAGCGAAAAACCATTGTTGCGCCATGCAAGCCATTTGAAATAATGGGTTTCAGGATGCAGCTTTGTGTCTGAAAGGGGCTTTACACAAACTAACTCACCATGGCGCTGTCGAACCCAACATCCCAGCTGATAGCACACCAGCTACACCATTACTTATGCCTTTACCAGCAGTAAAACCCACTCCATGGTACTGTGTGTGCGGAGCTAAGATATCGGCTATAGATACACACCTAATATGCGTAGCTTCTCTCGGAGTGCAGCATACTCAGGCGGCGCTGGATTCACCCAGCTCGTGTGAGCACTGTAGCCGCTTCACTGTAAGAGCCTCTGCTGTAGGCTGTCGTGCCGGGCAAGCCTTGGCATCTGGGACCCGCTGTTAGCAGCAGCGGCAGCCCTGATTGAAGATGATGTCTTGGCCATACCAGGCAGCACTATCTTGCCGGAGGGATTTGATGATTGCATTGCATGACATTTCGCCCGACATTCTCCTTTCCAAAGGGGAGAACAATGATGATTCCTCATTCACACCAGCACAGGTAGCACAGCCAATGGGGCAGGCCGCAGCGGACAATGTGGGCGGGGCTCCAACCTTGTTCACCAGAGGCATGGTTTTGCATGAAGTATGCAAGAGGGCGGCTGATAAGCTGGATATCCCATGCCCTAAGGTACAGGCGGAGACGTCTGTATCCCGCTATGAGGGCAAGAGGCTTGCAAAAGCAAAACGGGCAACCAGGTAGCTCCTACCAGTGTTTGGAGGAGATGATGTGCTGTTGGCAGAATCCCTTTCCTGCTGCTAACCCAGAGGTTGACTATGTCTGCCTCTGGCACCACCCTGCCCGCCAAGGCTGATCGGTTACAGTCCTCCATGACTGATAGAGCCTATAAGTCAGTTGCCACGTCAGTCAGGGCTCTGATCACCTCCTCCCTACTCCTGGCATATCAAGCTGAACTGTAGAAGCAGATGACAGTTTTACCAGTGACTGAGTTGTGGGAAGAAATTTGTGTCGTTACTGACCACTGCCTCCACCTAACCAAGTGCTTTGTCCAGTCAGTGGTTAGAGCTATGGCCACCATAATCACTCAGGAGCGGGCTCGATGGCTCAACCTCTCAGGTCTGTCTAACAAGCAAAAGCATGACATCCTGGATGATGGAGTGGACCCAAATGGGCTATTTGGTACTGCTGTTGCAACTATGCAAAAATGGTGTAAGGAGAAGCCCTGCAGCTTTGCCTCCCAAGGAAGAATCAGGCCGCTCCCATCCCTCACTGGGTCTTCACCCCAGCTGTGACTCAGTAGGCCAGCAGCATAGCCTTTAAGATTCCCAGACACCCGGCCCCTCAACCTGCAGCGCAAAATCAGCCCAGGCCAACAACCAAAGGGCCCTGGCCAAAGAAAACCTTTGCCTCAGTGGCAACCCAAACCTCCTCCCAGGGAGCAAGGAGGAAGAAGTGGGACTAGATGCCCTCCCTCAGCTCCGTTCCTCATCCTGTTCCAGAGTGTGACCTTCATACGGCATGCAGGGCCCGAGTTGGCACCTACAGTTCACCGGCCCACAAAGAGGAAGAGGGCACTGATGAATACAAAAAATACAAAAAATATACACTGTTGAAAAACAATGTAGAAACAAAATCCTATGTGTCACCATGGGAAACTTGGGAAAACAGTTCCTCCCACACTGTGCCCCCTGTTGTGTACCACACTGCTCCATCACTGGGGGCACCAGCGCGTTCCTCCAGTGGTAGGAGCTACTATGACAACATCTCTTTCTGCAAAGACAGAGAGCCAGCGGATCTATGGGGCATCAGCTTGGGTGCTCGGGACAGTAGATAGGAGATACAGGCTCCAGTTCCAACAGTCCCCTCAATTAATGGGAGTTGGTTTTTCCCATGCCCGAGGAAACTCAGCACAGATACTCCAGGAGGAGATATCGTCACTGTTAATGAAAGGGCCAATATAGATTGTGCCTCCAGAGCAGAGCCAATGTGGCCTCTACTCAAATTACTTCTTCATTCCAAACAGGGCAGAGGGCTCCGCCCAATCCTCAACCTTCGAGCCCTGAATAGATACCTAAGGTCATACAAGTTCACAATGCTGACACACGCTGCCCTGCTGTGGTTTGTGCGCCCTGGTGACTGGTTCGCTTCAGTCGACCTGAAGGACGCATATTTTCACATACCAATATACGCTCCTCAAAGGAAGTTCCTGAGATTTGCCTTCCAGGGAACAATTTACAAGTATATAGTCCTGCCATTTGGGCTCTCCTTAAGCCCTCGGGTGTTTGTCAAGTGCACGGAGGCAGCCATTGCACCTCTCAGCAAGCAGGGCATACGCATATCCTCCTACATTGACGACTGGGTTCTGGCCGCAGAGTCCCACCAGAGGGTGCTGGAACATACAAAAGATTGTGCTGCCTCCAAGTCAGAGAATCTCTCTCATTCTGAGACTCTGACTCTGGATCCGGTCTCTCTCACAGCCTACCTGTGGTCCGAGAGGGTGAAGGCGCTTTTGGCGTGCCTGGACCTCTTCCGCAGGGGAAAGTTGTTGCCTGCTATCTGCTATAATGGCCATCCCCTTAGGCCATTTATATATGAGGAGTTTTCAACGATGGGTTGCATCCCTCGGCCTGGACCATTCATGTCACAGGAACCTTTGTGTGAGGGTTTCGGTGGAATGTGTGGCAGCACTCCATCACTGGAAACACCCCAGATTTTTGACCGATGGGACCTGTCCTGACCAGAAAGATGGTCACAACGGACGGGTCACTGCAAGGGTGGGGAGCAACCACGAGGGCAGAATAGTGAATGGGGTGTGGGGTCCCCACCTCTGTTTCACCCACATAAATTCCCTGGAGCTCCTAGCAGTATCTCTGGCACTGAGGCACTTTCTTCCCTGATCATCATGTGCTCATACAATACAACTGTGGTTCTTTATCAACAGGCAAGGTGGACTACAGTCCCCTCAGTTGCACACACTGGCTCACAGACTGATTCTGTGGAGCAATGTGCATCTCCTGTCTTTGAGAGCCACTCATGTCCCCGGAGTATAGAACTGTGGGGCAGATTTACTCTCCAGAGGCAATTCTCTTTACGGAGAATAGAAACTTCACCCAGAGGTATCCAATCAGATTTGGGGACACTATAGTTGCCCTGAAGTCGATTTGTATGCCTAGAGGTAGAACAATCACTGCCCCATGTTCTTTCCCTAAAACCAGGAGGCACCAATGGGGATAGATGCGCGTGCACACGAGTGGCTACTGGTTCTGCTTTATGCATTTCCTCGTCTGGCCCTGATCCCACCCATGTTAGCCAGGGTGTGAGAGAAGGGCTTGACAGTCATCCTGATAGCCCCTCATTGGCCGGGGAAGCACTGGCTGAGGGGTTGCCGTAATGTATTGACTTCTGAGGACTACACAGAGGAGCGTACCCAATAGTGAGATATCTCACTCATATTATCAGAGAACTGGGGTTACCTCCATAACCGAAAGTTTGCATTCCCAGTTGTGGCCCCCAGAGGCATATTCAATATAGACCATGTAGTCTCTGACAGTTGGGTTGTAAGGGCACTGTGCAAGAGGTGTAAATTATGAATCACTTCAGCTCAATTTAAAGCAGTCACTGACTATGTAGTTTGTTCACTTTTCATCTCAGCTAAGAAATCCTACCTTTGTTTAAAATTACTTCAGTATGTACATTAACATTTAGTGAAAATATCACAATTCATACTGTCAGGATGTTCAGCAACTATGCTGTCTTCAGCTCACTAACATTAGTAAGTTCAGACTGTTGCTTGTTTAAGCTGTGAACGTTTAGTTCAGTACAAAGCTAGGCCAATAATAGCTCACCTGTCACATGCCTGCGACATTTATTCATGATTCTTTGGTTGTTGCTGTCTTTTAATAAGCTTTTAACAAGGAAGTAATGTAGTATGTATCTCGGATGAACTGAGAGCTCAGACTCAATATCAACATGTCCAAATGTTTGAACATGTTATTCCAAGGATGCTTACGTCAACCCAAGGTTTTGTTATGTATTTAACACTTTAATCTCAGTGAATAATAAACTACTTAGCATGAGTGGAGCTGTCCTGTCCATTGTGGTGCTGATTAATATTTATGGCCATTTCTGTGTCCATGACTACTAGTGGATTCTGATGTAAGAATAATATGTACAGCTAGCTTGACCACGAGCCTTGAGTTCTTTTTCCATGAATGTGCATTTTGTACCATTAATCATTTACGTACAGCCTAAAGTCTGAATTGATTTCCATCAGCCAAAGCTTTTACTTCCCCCAGATGGTTATAATGCATGAGAGACTGTATGTGTCAATTTATTTTTGATTTTCATTAATTCATTGTGCCTTGTGAAACTATTTTGTTGTTGAAGAGGTTGATAGCATGTTACATGTTAAGCTGGTGTCCAGCACTAGGTTTCCACAGGGTAATACTAGAAATTACCGAGATGCATCACATACATATTTCAAAAATTATTTCCCACTATAGTGTGTCATCAAGGACATAAACATCATACACAAGCACACATACCCTACAACATATGTGGACCAATTGCAGGACTAAGCCAGGTCAAACTCTTTTAACTCTTTGGCTGCACAGATTTGTTTGCGTCCAGTTGTGTGTTTTTCTACATACTCAGCTTGATTTTCTCTCATTTTCCTCAACAGCTGCTGATGGACAAGCGAGTGGGTCTGAAGAGATATGAGCTGAATGGGAGAAAAGTGTTGTTCTACTTTGATGAGGTGAGTTAAATCCAGATCCCTCCTTGCTGTGTCCATTGGGCTTTGCCCTTGTTGAAGAATTTGTGTGTGTGTGTGTGTGTGTGTGTGCGCCCACATGTGTGTTGATGAAGGATGAGGAGAGGAAAACTCACAGGTGTTTGCTCAGGGTTAGGGAGAATTCTGTGTGTGCAAAAATGTGTTACTATGAATATTTGTATTTCTCTACATTTGTATGCTTTTCTGGGTGTTTTGGTACATATTTTTTTCTGTGTTTGTCACCCCTTCTTAGATCCCCAGCCAGTGTATGACATGTGTGGCCTTTCAAGCTGTCAGGGAGTACATTGTGGGCAAGACAGCACCTGTTCCGGTCAAGATCTATGACTACTACGAACCAGGTGTGCCTCTGATGAATATTTTAAGTACTGCTCTTTAAAGAGTTACAGAGCAGGAAAACACTCTAACTCATCATGATTTATGAAGTGGCTTCTTTTTTGTGGAAATGGGATTTTTTTTTTTTTTAAGTTTATGACCTAGTTATGGTGAGCATCATCATTGTTTTGTGAGTGTGGATGTGTGAACGTGCCGGTGTGGGTCTGTGCTTGTCATGCAGCCTTTGAGGCCACCCGGTTTTACAACGTTAGTGAGAGCAGTCCGTTAGCACGGGAGTTGTGTGATGGACCCACTTGCAATGAAGTGGAAAGCTCAACCAATCAGTGGATAGGTGAGACTCATGTTACGCCCTTAACAATTCACAGACACCCCACGTCCATCAGCCTCTTAAAAGCATGTTGTTGTTTTGTTTTGTAGGTTTTGTGCAGGCGAACCAGTGCAACAATGTTTTTGGCTGTCTGGAGGAGCAGCAGTTTGAGCGCTGCACTTGCTACAGGGACTGCGGTTATGATGGGGAGCCAGTTTGTGGGTCAGACGGGCAGCTCTACCAGAACCTGTGCCAGATGGAGGTGTTTGCCTGTCGAAATGGGACACGCCTCAAGCAGGTTCCACTGTCCCAGTGTCCTCACAGTAAGAGCTCTATCATCGCACATGACCTGGACATCATCCTTACAACAGTCAAGCTCTGTAATTCACTTAATACTGTAACAGACCTCAGATCTGCTCAATGATTCAAATAGGTCTGCCTGTTGGAGAAACACTCACCCAATCATAGCTTAGTAGGCAGGATTCTGAAAGAGGGGCGTCATATTCTTACGTAGTTAGCTAACTACATAGCTAAATTAATGGAAAACAGTGACAAAAACTGGCGACAAGCGAGGATGAGATTACAAGATGCTTTAAGTCCACATACAGAAAAAAATGATCAAGATGACACTGAACGATTGAAGATGACATTGGCAAGACAGATACCTCACTCGCTACTGATTGGTTAGTGCAAAACAAAAGAAGAAATTGGTTAACGTGAACACAATGTCAGGTTGTATGAATGAAGTGAAACAAAAATGTAACTCAGCCTGATTATCACGCTAACACTACTAGACTTGGTGATGGTGATTAATGATGTCGACATTTATTTTGTGCCACAATCTCAAGGCATTGCTTATCATATTTTGCTGTGTGCATTTACAAGATTAGGTCTAGAGCAGGAAATAGCTGCTTTACCCAGGCTTAGATCAACTGTTTAGTGTTCATTTATACAATAGGTGAGACAGCATATTCCAGAACATAGTATGTGTCTGTATGAGTGAGTGTTCACAGGAACTCTTGTGACACTTGTCCTGTGATGTAGCAGAGTATCTATGCTCCTCTGTGTGCCAAGATCTGAGCTGTAGAAACAGCTGTTCAGGTGTTGAGCTGATTACTGGATGAGTTTTCTGAGGAGAGCTAACCACCGTGGGGGGGGGGGGGGGGGGGGGGGGGGGGGGGGGGGGGGGGGGGGGGGGGGGGGGGGGGGGGGGGGGGGGG
>JBBPCS010000375.1:6821839-6835132 GCA_037974645.1 Hollardia meadi
GTGTGTGTGTGTGTGTGTGTGTGTGTGTGTGTGTGTGTGTGTGTGTGTGTGTGTGTGTGTGTGTGTGTGTTTCCAGTGAAGACCACAGTGGAGGACAGGCATCCAATAGCAAGCCAGGAAACTGAGCAGCCCTCAGTACCTGTCCACACAGGTAACTTCCGCACCTTTCCATACTCATACACAGCTTTGCATCATCTCCCATCTACCCCCATACACTCTTCACAATTTCTACATTTCACCTCTCTTTTGCCCTCCAACCTTTCCTCCATCTGCCTGCTAAGGCCAGCTGCAGAGGCAGCGCTACTCTGTATTTTCTGCCTACAGTGGGTTTTACTTCTTCCCTTGACAGTGGTCTTGATTGTGCTTGTTATTCATATACTGAAATATATGTTCTTCTCTAAGAGTCAGCAGCATGTTACATCTTTGATTTAACATCAGCTTTGATTAATGTGATTCCGCATCCATTATTGGTCAAATCTGGGCTTCTCTCTCAGCTAAATGTACATTTAAATAGTTGAGATTTCAGGAATGTTATTAGCATGTGACATTTTTAGCAAATTGTGTGTTTTCTTTTGTAATGTTGAAAATGGGAGTTCACAAGGGAAGGAAGAAGAGGAGTAAGAGACAAAGAGATGAACGGGTGCGTTGGGGGTGTACAAGCTAGAAAAGAAAGGGGAGACCGATAGTCAAAGAGGGATGAGCAGGAGACGGGATGAAAAAAAAGAGTAAAAAGAGCAAGATAGAAGGCCAGAAAGGTTGAGAAGAGGAAAGTAGATACGTAGGCGGAGTTTGTTGCAGCACATTCCCCTGCCACCACATCATGTCTGCAATGGGGTGATAAATAGGTGGACAGGTTTCACCCTGCAGGCTTTATTGTTGCTCTGCCATGAGCTTAGATCAAATGCCACTTCCAGAAAGGCAGCCAGAGAATTTCTAATAGGATGTTTGGCTGTGAGTGGAGGGAGGATGTAGCTGTGTTACATTTGGCAACCAAAGCATAAAAAGGCACTGCACGCATTTACAAGTTGCAGAAGTGTGCATACTGTACATGCACGCTGTATGTGCATGGATTGCATGTGGTAATATGTGAGCTTTTATTGATGTATAACATAGCCTGCCTGTACAAATGTTTGTTTTGTACAGGTGTGTGTGTGTGTGTGTGTGTCTGTGTCTGTGTGTCAGCCTGCACTGACTTGTTTCCCTGCCTGCAGCTCCCGGTAGCTGCAGCTCACAAAGCTGCTCTCAGTCAAAGGCCTCCTTAGTACAAAAGCTAACACTTCACACTCACCACAGGAATGCTGCTATGGACTCACACAAACACACACACATATCTATATATGCACACACATGTACACGTATTGCATGCTCGCACAGGCAAATTCACACACACAGGCGCGCGCAGCTATAATATGGTAACCCTGGGATGATTAAATTGAATGAGCACTGTAAAAACACTGCCATTGTAAACCATTAGAATGTTGACGACATGCCCACTAAGTGCACTGAGAGTGTTATAGGTGAAGGCGGGCTGTGCCAAGGAAATGACAGTTTCCACTGGAACAGTGGAGGAAGCTGAAGCTCTGGAATTAGTTTCCCTGTGCAGACTTGTCTTATTAGTGAACTTGTACCAGAGGACAACAGTATAAGGATACACAGACTTTCAATCTTCATTTGAGATTGCATTTTCCTTCATGTTCACGCATTTAGGCCATGCCAACTTTTAATTTCCCACTTTAAAAAGCAAACATATTATTTTGTGTGCGTTTTTGTGTGTGTGGTTTTTTTTAGACTGCCCCATAAAGTCTATTATCTACCACATACCTCTGATTATAAAATCTGATTATCTGGACTCAAAGTAGGTACTTATGGTAAATCATGTAATAAAGCTCTACCCTTATCTAATGCAATGTGAGAACACAACATTTTAAGTAGGGAGAGACCCCTACTGTCTGTAATGGGGTATTGCTGCAAAATCTTCAGATGTAGTTTTTCTTTTTTTTGTACACAATTTTAGTACAGAAATTTAAATTGAGTTTCTCACCAAAAATGATTGTGTGTATCCTTGTGGTCTAAAACAAACATGTTGAATGCATTTTCTTCCTTGTAAAATGTTTGCATAGACGATTTTTCTGTTTACTGTTGACTTCCTTCTTTTTTGTCTGCCTTTGTTGTCACTTTATTATGTTTCTTTGAGTGTTACCGCCACCTGTAGATCAGTGGAATAAAATAAAACCAGGAATGTGTATCGGATTGCCACTGCTGATGCTCAACAACTTCACAGGCTACCTTTAAGTCTCCAGGATACCTAGTTCTTTAATACAGCAACTAAATAATTAAATATCAGATATTGTGAGTCAATGGTTACCTTGTCAAGGCCTGGTCTCTCCCGACTCTCATTTGTTTTAATGTGTCTCTACTTTTCACCCAACCCCCAATCTCTCCAGGTGAAGAGGAGCAGGGCTCCATGGCAGAGGTGTCCTACTACTCCTATGAATACGACCCAGATTCTGAGCCTTTCCTCGCTGATGCAGAGGGAGGGGACCATCTTGAACTTCCTGAAGGTGGAGGGGATGTAGAGCAGAAGGTGCTCCTACCAACAGATATCCAGCTACCCTCTCTGGACACAAAAAACACCCCTGAGCGATGGTATGAGCTGCTCCATTAATGTTTTTTTTTTTTTATTTTTTAGCTTTTTAACCCTAAGCTTCTGGCATGTTTCTGTCGAGTTCTCTATTTGTCTATAGATTTTGTCAATCATCACTCAAACAGGAGTAAATAGGGCATTTGTTGGGGGCTATTTTCAGATACAAATGAATATGCATTTGGCGCTCTTGTGACTATTTAAAGCCCCAGGATGATGTATGTGGGATTGTCCATGTTCATCCTAATGAAGGAATGCCTTTCCTTATCTGTCACAGTCTTGTCATGGGACTTTTTGACCATAAGAAAAATGTTGAATTTAGCCAGCCTTATCCTGAGAGTATGTTGTAATGAAGCTGAAAATGAACTGAGCTTTGATTTCCTGTTTAAAGGGCTTTATCACTGGGTCAGAAGTAATAGCATTTACGGGTCATTATTTGCTATGAAGTTTTTTTTCCCCCTGGTAATAATGTTAAAGAAAAAACTGTGGTATGACAGGTAACTGATTAAGACTATAGATTTGTGTTATTTATGCGATTTCAGTCAAAGACGTTTTAACAGTGGCTGAGATGATTTTTTAATGAAACGGTGTCCTGCTTTCTTGTCGTCCACAGAAACGCTCACAGAGTGAAGCCATATCCACCTCCAAATTGTACATTATTTGTGAATATGCTAGTGAATGGAAAGAGAAGAGAGACTTGGGACTTGCTCAGCCTGCAAGGAAGAGATGGTGGAGTCTGGAGAATGAGAGTGTGACTTTGTGCGAGAGTGTCTGACATAAGGTGTTTTGAATGAAGTCTGCGTGCATGCATTTACTTGTTTGTTGTGTGTTTGGATGTGACTGTGTATGACTGCTATTAAGCTAGTGTTCTCCAGACTTCATTTTTTTCTTCCTCCGGACCCCTAGTCACCAATAGGCACCATAGCGTCTATGTTATTCACTGTACTGCCTTTATAATCACTAGAAGAAATAATCAAGTATTTATGTTTGTAATTACACCTGACTTTAAGCAAAATATTTTGTTATATTTTCTATCTGTGGTATTTATTTGTAGCTAGAGGTCATATCATTTTTATTGTTTTGTTTTTTTTGTCACTGCCCGCCCATTCAGTCTACTTTTCACCCTTGTGGTTCTTTTGAGTCCAAACAAAAGTTATGTGCTGTCAAAGGCTTTTTTCTTTTCTTCTTTCATAGCAAGCTTTAACCCAATTATTGAAATGTTTGATGAAATCCCTGTGCTGGTATCCTGCTGGAAAAAGACATATGCTAACCATATGCTTTATAGAAACATAAGCTCAAATGTTTTTCTTTCTGCCTTTATTTGACAGCACAGTAGAGATTGACAGGAAGCATAGGGAAAGAGAAGGGGACTGACATGCAGCAAAGGTCTATGTCCAACCACGAACTTTACATGAACTCTACAGTCTTTGACGACTGGTCCACCATGACGCACAAGTCCAAATGTTTCTGGAACCATCATCTACTCTCAAGTCGCCTTTTGTCTTACCTACCTTTGAAATTTGATTGTACAGTTCATAAGCTATTTTGTTTTTTGTTAAATTTTGATTCGTGAAGCAATCAACTTAAAAATCAAGAATGAAGTTTTGAATTCCTGTAAATGTACCAAATTTGATTAAATGTAGCCACTATTCATATCAAATATTGTGCTTTTTAAAACAAACGTGAATAAAAATTTGTATACAATCCAAAGTTTTGGTGTTGTTGCCTGTTACACTCTCAGGTTTTGATGCTGTGTTTAATAAGCAGACAAGACTTTCTCGTGTCATGTCCAGTCATTAGTATGGGTTACCTGGGGTGAGGTCTTCTGCCCTTCCTGCTTCTGTTTTAGCTTGTGCAGTTACAACAGTAGGAAAGAAATAAACTTTTTAGAGCAATACAATCTCTGCACATGCAGCATAGTGCGTGTATTTGCTCCACTAGCAAGAGGAGCTGCAGTGCAGTTGTTTATGAAAGCT
This sequence comes from Hollardia meadi, assembly GCA_037974645.1. NCBI lineage: Eukaryota > Metazoa > Chordata > Actinopteri > Tetraodontiformes > Triacanthodidae > Hollardia > Hollardia meadi. The sequence continues at coordinate 6,826,457 of JBBPCS010000375.1, forward strand.
GTGTTGCTCCATTTCCTTTGAAAGGCTAGTTAAGTCTGGAGATAATTTCCTGTCAGCAGTGAGCTGTATTGCAACCCTGCTGCTTCAGAGGGCCCTCTGCTTTGATAACTGACTCCCTGATCCCTGACATGCTCCCGTGTTGGAGACGGAAAGCATGTACGTTTGTGTGTGCCATTTTTGCACACGCTGTATACATCTCTTAAATTTGAATGTGCACTGTATGTGTCTGTATAACTGCTATGAACCGATTCGGGTTACCAAAGCAGCAGCGCCAGAGAGAGTTGGAGCCTGTTAAAGTTTAATGTTTGTTTTCTGCACGTCAGTTGTTGACCCTCTCAGTTACTGGGGCCTCTGGCAGTTCAAGCCTTTAAACGGGTCTTTCAAACCCCAACCACAAATCATCACTGGGAGATGATTAGAGGAGATCAAAGAGGGTTAAAATGTAACTGCATCTGGGTAATCCTGTTTGACCTCAAGTTAAAGATGAGAAACTAAAGGGTTGTATGTTGGCACTTCAATGGGGCCTGCCAAATGAAAGTACACGGCCTGTAACTGCTCCAGGTGTGCTGCACTGCATCTGACCCTGCATCTGTGTTGGGGCTTTATGTGTGTTTGTTTCGGGGGATGAAAATGTATGCAGTGTCCAGGCAGAATTGTGCATGTACTCACATTTGAGCTAAAAACCGGAGCTAAAAGTTATGGAACTTAAAAATTTCACCCAGGACTTACTGCTCTGGTCTAAATGGAAAAGACTGTGTCCCTGTAGCAACAATAAGCCAGCAGTGCAGGGGACCTGGCTGCAGCAAATAATCCACAGCAGTCTCTGTGGCAACCTCATGCATGGCTGAAGAGTGACATTGCATCTCCACACTGCGATGAGAAGAAAGAGTGAAAAGAGAAAGGAGGGAGAGGGAGATCTTGGTTTCATGGTTTGCAGGGGGAGCTAGCATTACACGAGAGTTAATCGGAGTGATGACATTGTTCCTGAGTACCAGCTGAGTGCACCTATACATGCACCGCTGTGGAGGAAGGGCTATTCACCTGTCTGAGCCACCACTGATGGAGCATTTGGACAAAGGGGCAAACAAGCAGATAGATAAAACCCTATCCAGTGTAGCATCTGCTCTGCTGTTGACACTTTGATATGTATTATACGTCTCAGGTTTCCTGATTGTTTTCAGAGGAAATTAGGGATTGATTCGGGATCATCCGGGGTTCTAGGTTTCACTGTCAGCCAGGGCATCGGTGATGCTGGATCCAGGAGAAACAATACTATCTGAAGAACCACCAGAATGGACTTGGATTAAGGAGTGAGGTGTCTCAGAATATCAAAAGATGCATTCTGCTCCAGTCTGGCTGAATTACTTGTGGAAAGGTGCCTGGAAATTTTTTTATAGAATTGCCAGTCATTGTTTCTTTAGTCAGTCTCTTGTTGTTATGATTAAATTGTCTGAATGTTTCAGTAGTGTTGCTGACATTGAGGGATTCCTGAAGTCGCTTCTACAAAGAGTCAAATGGAGAAAAAATACCCGGTAATTGCAGGACGAGAAAAAGGTGAGTTCATCAATACAAGATGAGTTCTTACAAAAAGCTACTCCAGGTTTATAAAGCTGTACATCCTGTGTAAGAGGCAGCAATATCTGTAGCTACGTTCAAGTTGGTCACTTTTAAGTCGTTTCACAATTTCAAAGGAGGAACACTGACTTGTGCAGAATGGAGGATTTCTCAGTGTGCAGACCTGCCAGGACTTGCTCCTTTCTGTAAAAAATGCTCCCACTTGCTCTACTTGTGCACATGCCCCTGAGCACGTGCATGCTGATGTAATACTTACTTTGTCTGACCCCGTGTGCATGATAGATCATCAATCACATGCAGTCGGCTCTGATGATGATGATGATGATGCAGGTCTAATGCAGACACACCCTCAAATTATTGAAAATGAATGGACATTGTGTAATTATACACTTACTGATGCTAAAATATACTTTATTGCACAGGAGCATTTTCTATAGCACGCATAGGTGCAGAAGAAGCCCAGATGTTTACATAATTTACAGAAACTATGATTTGTAGAAAAACTGTTGCCACTTTATCCCTTACTGCACGCCTATGTCCTTTGTGCTCTGTAAATGAATTTTACATAATTTTATTATGTATATGTGTTTTTTTTCTCTGTCTCTAGGGCCAGGACCTGGGCGTTATGGGCTGCCCCCCACCATTGGATTTGTTGGCCATGATTTCTCCAAACCAACTAGCCCTGCCTATTCTTTCCATAGCAGGATGACTGACAATAGTGAGTTCTTCATCTCTTCTTCGAACTTTTAGATTATCACATAGTTACGCTATAAGGAAACATGTATTATTTATGTAAATAAATGCTTTGATACCGTCTTGGTCAAAGCAATAAATCTAAATTAGAACTAAGAATAAACCAGCAGAACAATCACAGTTTCATATGCAATCATTTATATAATTACAAATCAATTCATCTTTTCAGAATAATTTCATTTTTTTGGGTGGTATACGTCCTATGTGATGTAATGTCGAATAAAATCCACTAGGGGGAGACAACACCAAATAATTCTGTAGTTATTTCTCACCTTATGTTCATCTAATCTGTCTGTTTTAGGACCATTGCATGTTCAAACCAAACAGAGGAATGTCTCCTCTCTGTTTGGTTTGGACATGCAATATTGAATTGGTGATAATTGTTTACTCTTCCTGCAGTGTATTGTGTTGACTCAAGTCCAGGGCCTAAGTATCATATTGATGCGAAAATCACTCGATTTGGAAGAGATGGCACACCTGCATACTCAATGTTGGGCCGAATGAAAGCAGAGAGTAAGTTCCAATTCAGTATGGTAACGATAAGTGTAATTTTGAGTGCAGTGAGTGTTTCACAGAATAATTTATATGTTGTAGTGATGAATTAAAAGCATACAAACAGCTCCATTATTGTGAAAGGATGAACCCTTGTGCAAAAACATCTGTTGTTGACACCTCTTGAGATCCAGTCAGCCGTTATAACTGAAAATCTGAACCCTGGTGTGTAGAATACACACTGACATATGGTGTTGATGGTTTATATCGTTTAACTGTTTTCTGTTCACTAGAGCAGCTATTCCAGACACCTGGACCAGGAGCATACAGCCCTGAGAAAGCCCCACCATGCAACCTCCAGCGCAGACCCCCATCGTACACAATGAGCTCTCGTACACACTACAGAGGCATCGACTCAGTGCCTGCTCCCAACAAGTACTGTCTCCCTCCGCTCATGGGCCCTCAAGTCCCAAACAAGCCAGCCAGCGCTAGCTACACAATGTCAGGAAGTTACAGCACAGGGGGACCATCTGTGGATTTAGCCAAGACGCCAGGGCCTTGCAAGTACAACAGTACAGATCCAAGTGTTTATCTTCCCCGAAAACCAGCATTTTCTATGCTAGGACGTCACAGCTTACCCAGAGATGCTACCAAGAAACCCGGCCCTGGAGCTTACAACCCAGAGAAAGTGACAGTTCACAAGGCTCGGGCACCTGCCTACTCCCTGGGCATCAGACACTCAGAATTTGTTACTCCACTAGTTGTCAATGTTTCTGACTGAACATCATCCACGCTCAAAAATGACAGACATAATTCTATATGGTATAAAAAAAATATTCATCAGCGAATGTGTGTGGAGTACATTTTATTTTGTTCTTTTACCAACAAAGAACTTGCTGAATCAAACATGACTCACTGTCACAATGTATAATATCTTGAAATATTATTTACACAACACAAACATAAGTTTAAAGACCAAGAAATGTTCACACACAAAGCAGTCTGGGGAAAAATCATGGGTTTGAGAAACATAAAACCCTGTGCCTGTATAACCACTCAGTAAATCAATCAATCAAAACAAAATGCTATCAAAAGACATTTAAAACAAATGTATTAAGATGTACAGGCAAACTTTCAACTTCATATTGTTTATGTTATCATTCACAGTGGAATCAAGCCATTTGCCTCTCATTACCTCTAAAAACTGAGGGAGTTTGAAAAGACAAAAAAAAATAACACAATACAACTAAAATTTTTCTACACAATACTTAGAACATATGGAGAGATGTATGTGGGAGAGATGTCTTGCCTCAAGACGATAAAGACGAGAAATCAGTAAAGATGATAGCAGGAATTTTATGGATGGTTCCCGTTTAATCCTTTGGGAGAGGTCTTCTGAAAAGCAATATGTGTGGCTCTGGAGAGTAAAGCAAAGAAGAAGTATCTGTTAGCAGCCACCATACAGTACCATACAGCGAGTTACTGGCAACTATAACCATTCCTTTTCTCCATATACTGGTCATGAAGAGATCCCTTTTGTGGCAGACTACAATGTAGGAGATGTCGGGACAAAATACACAGTGCTTCTGTGAAAAAAATTCATTCTAAAGATGAGCTAAAGCTAACATGAAGCTTTAGCAGTCTGAGTTAGACAAAACAATTAGGTATTTTTCCAAATGTACATTAGATTTCTCTGAAAAGTGAAACTGACAAGTGTTTCCTTTCCGAGCTGCAGTGGGGTATTCTAACAAGAGAGCGATTTTGTTCTAAAAATACTACAACTTTGAAAATACATATCACATTTGACTACCTCGGACTTCTGAAACCATACATTTGCTTTGGCCAAGCATTACAATGCATTTTACACAGAATAAACGCTGCAGATTTTGTTACTAATCTCTAGTAGACATGGTAAGAAAGAATCTCAGTATGGTCAGAAAGAATGATTACATTTTTCAATAGCTCGCTCAATATACATAGCTTGTGAGCATTGTATTAAGACCAGAAAAACCTGAACCTATCCCTTAAGTCCACGGTTACTTACCTGGTTTGTGTATCATGTAGTGAATCCAGCCCTGGCTCTGTTGCACCCCCAGTCCCCTCCACTCTTCTTCTGTCATCAGGTGGGAGGAGGGCACCAGTTTAGACAGCTGCTTTGGAAGCACGACATGCCTGTGGGAAGATATATATAACGCTAACGTTACATAACGGTAAAGAATTTGCCAATAACTTAGGGCTCTAGAAACATATTTTACAGAGATAACGTTGAGGAATAAGAAATTCAGGTCACCTAAGGTAAGGTCAGGTAAGTTAACTCAAAGCCTCAACTTAAGAAACTAGTTAGTAATGTACGTTATGGTCTAAAAATAGTCGTTTTTTATCATTGCAGCTGCAGTAACATCATCCCTACAACGTTCAAAGAGAGATTTTAACATTAGCCTTAAGGTAACAGTTAGCATGGCTAATGTGAAACGGGGTTGTTTTGAGTGTTGTTACTGTGGGTTAGCTAATTAGTTACAAAACTTAACGTAACGCCAAGCTAAGTTCAATTCTATACTCAGTACTGTCTTTTACTAAATCACCCCTATCAAAGTGACGTTGCCAGCAAACGTTAACGTTATGTCGAGGATCGTAGCTAACGCTAAAGTTAATCTAACCCTGATATGACGTTAGGCTAACGTTCTTTTGAAACCGTCTAAGTCAACAGATGCCAAAAACGTTTATCATACCTGTACTCGAACTCCTCGTCGTTGTACTTGTCAGAATAGTAAATTTGTTTTTTCGACATTCTCAGCGGATGATAGTAGTCAACACTTAAGTCCAGAAAGCTGTTTTTAGTTGACGTTAATTTACAGACAAGCGAGCGCAACAAGTTGCTGTCATCTGCCGCTGACGATTCAAACCTCAACGGTTGCTCTGATTGGTCAAGGCAGCAGCACGTGGACATCCCCATCTACTTAAATCGTCTATGTTTGAGAAGACGAAGCACTCGGCTGCGAAAGCGAATCTCATATCTTCTTTGCATAAGTGGGTGCATTTCCCCGGTAAATTCTTTAAAAAAATATATAAATTCCAGCTATAATATTAAGTTTTGGTTTTGTGCCCTATAGTTCAACTAACTCTTAGGCGTTTGGAGGGAATATATCTGATGTATTTGAAAACCTTTCTGGTATTTAGAAAAAGGGGCCCAATGAGAGCTCTTCACTTCTTCATCGACTCCGCCTACCTTCGCCCCCGATGTGCAGGAGGACGAGTAGGCAAAACATTTAATGCGGAAGGCACCCAGTAGTGCTGAATTGAACTACTGATATTAAATATTTCGAAAAATATCGATCGTGCTGGATGTTTTTTTTAACCGTCTGTTACTGTATTTGCTACTGCAGTTGCTACACTTTCTCTTTATTTTCCCTACTGCATTGTTAATTGTAACTTTTATTATTGCGTTTATGTAGCAGCGTAATATAGTGCACTATAATAAACCTTACACTGATTTGCCTGACCGCATTGGCCCCTGTAAGAGACCAAAGGATTAGGTCATTACTACAAAGAATGTCGTATACTTTTTCAAAACTAGAGAAATCCCTTGCTATAAAAAATAGATTTATTTCCATTCGATATATTTCCACTGAATTATGAGACCTTATTCTTGACATTTCAATAATTTTGTTGTGACATCATAATAGGACATACACTAAGAAATGCATCATTCACCTGTTGTATTTTCTCAATTTACACTTTTGATTCACTTACATTTATGATTTGTAAGTGCACTGAAAATAAACTCTCTCTACAATTTAACCAAACAGGAGGCCTATAGTTTGAGGATTCTGTGTTATAAGTAATCCATGTTCTTGTTCTTAGTTGTAATCACTGTTGTCAAGGTAATGGCTGCTAATGAGTGGTGGTGTATTCACAGCATGATTTGTTCCACTTGTATATGCAAACTGCTAAAGTCAGGAGGTAAATATGTTAACTCTTCACATACAGAAAATCACAGTACAATCGATTCAACCTGTAGTGTATCATCAGATGCAGATAAGTAATCTATTGTTATTTATGGAAATTAAACCTTGTACCATGTTCAAATTATTGCTATTGCATCTATTAGGCCTAATTTTAAAAATGCTTTCATTCAATTTGGTTTGATGTAATAATGGCTCCATATCTATTTAACTTTTGTGTAGAGTGTAGAGTATTTTTCCAGATCAGTTATTTGTTTTGTGGCAGGAAAGGGGACAGAACATAGTGAGGAAGGCCAGCTTCATGTGCATCTGCCAACATCCATCTGGTTTATCAGTAACTTCTATACTAGCAAACAAACAAGAAGGGACTGGCTGTTTGGAGGAAGGTGGAATGGCAGTGATGGTGGTGTGGTAGTGTTTCTGATGGTCGTTTGTGTGTGTGCAGGTTTTTCAGTGTGTATGAATTGTAATGTGGTTACTCAACTGAAATTGTTCTCTTATTCAACCATTGCTGCGGCTTCTTCATACTATGATAGTTGAAGCGAACACACTGCTTTCCTCTGAAAATTCATTGGCAGTTCACTGGGCCGTGTTTTATTTTCATCCTCTCTTCTCCTCACAGTCTGACATATAGGTAAGTTTCTCATCTTTGATCCCTTTCTTAATAATGTGGTTTACAAATGTTGAACCATTCAGAGTAATGCACAATTTTAACATATTCTAATCAGTGTAATTTGTTTATTTATACATTGTTTACTGTGTTGTCCTTGAGGCAAATGTTTTTGGACAGACAACATAATCTTATGAGGAACAAAACTAATTGTAATGACTTGCTGTATTGAATTAAAACAACTAACAGGAACATAATGAGCCTTTTTCTGTGTTTGTGTACATAGCATTATTTAGTCTGTAGACCCTCTTTTTGCATAACAGATGACCCTGACTGTTGTTTCACAATCAATGCACACATTGCTCACGTCTGTGTATTTGCAGATGCTTGTTTTTGACCCCCAAAGCTTCGTGATCTGTTACTTTAGCATTTAAAATCACTTTTCTCTCCTTTATTTCCCCAAACTAAATAACCTCTGTAGCTATGGTGCCATTCCTGACCTGGTATAAATAGCAGGCATGAACACCTTTCTTGTGTACATGATCTGACAACCACAAAAAGAGCAAAAGAAAAGTTGCACAGTGCAAATCCCTGCTTCACCCATTTTGTGTTGAACTCCGAGATTCCTGAGTGCTGATGCATACCTTACACGGCCTTTATGCAAGATGGGAATACACAATTGTGAGTGGAAAAAATAATGAAGAAAACGGAGTGGGGATGATTCCTCGATGAGGAATGGAAAGGACAGGGAGGGGATGAGGACGGCATGAGGCGCTAAAGCGATTGTGCAGAGATGGCTGATTGCTCTCCTGGGAGGCGGATGGGAGGGAAGTTGGGAAGAGAATTCAGACAGATGGGATATGGGTGTTTTCAGACACATTGTCCCTCATGAGTGTGGCTGTATTGTTGCCTTTGTTTAAGTTTATGTCTATTGCCAGGACAAATGGAATTACACACTTACCCACACAAATGCTTCAGCTTACACAAAATACACTAACTAATTGGAGGCTCAGTATTTAATCACATTTACAATTAATGTTTTAGTTAATATTTCTATTTTGTTTTTCAGTGTAGTCTTCTCTGTTGCTATATATTTGTGCACGTTCCACGCATGCAGTTTGAGCTTTCTAGACATGAATAACATTCCTGAAACTGATTATGGGGGATGCTTATTACAAATTAGAAAAATACACTAACAGATAAAATACAACAAGACTAGGTGAAACCTAGTATATGGCTGGACCGCCATTATACTTAACAGTAATGTTGTCAGGACACCAAAAT
>JBBPCS010000375.1:6847914-6858257 GCA_037974645.1 Hollardia meadi
ACACACACACACACACACACACACACACACACACACACACACACACACACACACACACACACACACGCACACACACGTCCAGCCAGTAGACTACAGTCTATTGAGAACTCCTGTGTTTCTCAGGTCTGACATCAGATGGTTACCTGTGTGCTGACGGCCAGCCACCAGGCAGCAAATATTATGAGGAGCATCAGTACGTTAACACCCAGAATCTGGAGAACCTGAATTCACAGGGGCCTGAGGGACCCAGAGGGAGCCGGCCACCCGACAGTCCCAAAAAGGACCTCTTTGACATGAGTGAGTCCTGAGAGTTACTATGACACATTCTGACAGATACAATGAAGACAAACTCACTTTTTCTCTTCGACAAATACTGTTGAGTGACCACACTTGTATTTGTGAAACATCACTGTCTGTGTAGGGCCCTTTGAGGATGCTCTGAAGCTTCACGAGGCGTGTGGCAGAACCGTTGGGTCCAGTACGTCTGCTGCAGCTGCAGGTGCCCAGGTCCTAGAGGACCAGTGGCCCAGCCCTCCACGCCGTCGAGCCCCTGTGGCCCCAAATGAGGAGCAGCTCCGCAGGGAGACGTGGTACCACAGCCGCATGAGCAGACGGGACGCAGAGAGACTCCTGGTCCGGGATGGAGACTTCCTGGTCCGGGAGAGCACTACCAACCCAGGACAGTATGTGCTAACCGGCATGCACTGTGGCCTGCCCAAACACCTACTGCTGGTGGACCCAGAGGGAGTGGTGAGTCTGGCAGAAAGCAAGAACAGCTTACCAAAAGCTTGTCAAAGTTCACACCAGTCTCATATAAAGTCAATGAAGGAAAAATAGCTGTTTCTTATTGCAAAGGAGTCTTTTTAATTTGCAGATAATCTAATTCTGAAAACATTTGTAAAATTGTCTATTAGATGTCATTTATAAACGCTTGGCATCATTTAATACAGCAAACTGAGTTTATAGAAGTGTGTATGTGCCGTCCTCGTTGCAGGTCCGAACCAAAGACATGTTATTTGAGAGCATAAGCCACCTTATCTCGTACCACCTGAAGAATGAGCTGCCTATTGTGGCAGCAGAGAGTGAGCTCCACCTCAAACAGGTGGTCAGGAGGAAACAGTGAGCCACTTGGTCCTGCATGGGATGGTAAGCATGCATTGTACTGTATGTAAGGGATACCTAACATTATGTACTCATTGAGCATGCAGCGATCAGGGAGGCAGCAGATGGTAAAACTTTATTTCTATTGTAAATGTTGAGAAAAGTTGATTGGTCCCATAAAACAATGTAGCTGGATGTTGTTCACCTTGTGGAGATCAGTACACTTTATTCACTACAGTAAATGTAAGCATTACATTCCTGCATACTATAAATGGACAGACTATCTGGTGTCAGGCTTGTGACTATGTCAACAATGACTGCTTTAACCTTCAATCTGTGCTTTCTTTGTGCGCTATATTTCACAGGTGAGTTCTTGTCTTCCCATGCAAAAACCACATGAAAAACAAATATGGAAATAATTTATCCAAGATTCATCATTATCTGGAACAGAGGATATCACTGACACTGCTTTCCCCCCATGAACAGTTCTACTAAGGAGAGTGAGGCATCTGACACCTCCTTGTACTTTTTCTGCCTTTTGCCGATCAGGATTAACCAAACTATCCCTCATCTGTCATAAACTCCTCAGCATTCAGCTATTAAGCTAACGGACACAATCCGCATTTGGACTCATTTCAGAGCGGGAAAAATGTTAACCAATGTCAACAATAATGATAAAAATATAATAGCGACTGTTTCAAGAGGACCCAACTTCAGGAATCAGCATTTCTGGCACAGAGCAGTAATGTCCTACAATGCCTGTGTAAATGAAGTGCTTTCATCATGTGGCTTACCTGACCAGTCAGTCACAGGTCGTCCACTGAACAAATAATGGACATCACCAGAACAAAACTACCACTTGTTATCTGGCACAGATACTGTCAGGTTATTCAGTAGTTCATTTCTGTATGAATGAAAGAAATGAACATACCGTGATCATAAGAGTTGAAGAAGAAGAAATGCGTGTTTCATTGGGATGTAAAGACTGTTTGTAGTTTCGTGTACACAGGTGAGCAGGACCTGACTCTGAGATGGCACAATGGAAACACGCTGAACATGATCCAGTGCTGGATTTATAAAACGACCACGCATTGTTTCTTCGCGTTAATCGAGTCACCAAATCCCACTTTTGAAAAAGTCATGCATTCATACAATCTTCACATGAACAGCCAAGTGGACACACGTATGCACATTGTCTTGAAAGTGGGAAGTTTTATCACATTTACCATAAATATCAATCATTTGCGTCGTTGTGTTCGTAAGGGCTGTTCATAATTTGTTAGAAGACATACTGTATGTGTTGTATACGCCTGTGAACATTATTGGTCAGACTGTGCTCAAATCAATACTACGTCCGGGGTTAAAGACAACTACTCTGCATACAAACTCAGTATATTCACGCCTGTATTTCCACAGCCCCTCGAACTTCAGTGCCTTAATAACTACAGAGACAGGCATTTGTGTCAGAGTGTGTATAATATGCATTTATGCTTCTAACGCTAAAACACTAGATTTCTTGCTATGTCAAAGAATGACTGAACAAACTTCAGGATGATTAAGCTCTTATACTTGAGAACAGTCATGTAAGCTGCTCTTGTTATACTTGTAATACTGTCTTATTGTGTCATGGCTGTCAGTGTCTTTATGTGCGTCCTTCAATACAATCCCCTCAGTGCATCTTTTTTTCTTAGAGGCAAGCCATAGATAGCACTAGTCTACAGTGATTGATATAAAAGGTTTTTTTGAATCTTTTATTTGTCCCGACTCAGGGGAATGCAACACTTTATTGATCATCCTCATCCCACGTCTGTGTCTTCACATGTAAATGTATTTCTTCTCTTTGGCTGCAGTGACGTTTCCTACCCAATGTTTGCCAATCAAATGCCTTGAAATCTTACTAGATGTACAGTGGGTCATATGGTTTTTGCATTTCTGTTTCATTCGCAACATATCTTTAATCAGGCCCTCCGCTGTTCTTAGCTGCAGCCTCATGAATGCACAGAGAGATGAGCTACAAGGCGAGGTCCAAATGTGATTATTTTAGATCTCTTTTTTTTTTATTTCTCAGGAATTTCTTGGATCTTTTCCTCTTTGATTAATCTTAATGGCTTTTTGTCAATAAAACTAATTGAAAAAGAGGGTACAAGTCAAATTGTACTTTGTCTTTTGTGAGTCTTCATATCTGCCAGCTAATGCCCAGCTGTCCAACGTTCCATGCACACGTGCTGCAGCCAAACTGAGACATCGGATTTCCATCACCCAAAAATAGATGTGGGGAACAGTGTAGAAGGTGTGGCTCTGCAAACCTAATTTGTTCAATCGACAGTGTCTGTGCATGAAGCAAGTTACAAAGACCAAGATCAACAGAAGAGCAATTTGTCTTTCCTTTTTTTATTATAACAATATTATATAAAAATCAATAGGCTCGTCACACAATCAATTATCCTGATCTTCCAATTAAAGACTTTCTTTAAACATCGACTTTCTGCTACCATAAACCCCTGACTTATAGGCTGCTGTTATTTCAGTTATCCAGCCATGAAGGCACTCTACAGTTCTATTTTTTTCCCCCCTGTTTACTTATCAGTCGAGCCTTAAGGCTGTTGTTTAGGTTACTGTAATGTACACATGCAGATACAGTATGTCTGAACACAGGTCAGTTGGGTTTGGCTTTAAAGATGAGGTCTCAATGATGCTGATCCAACATGTTGCTGTGTTGGAGCTGCCTTATGCTGACATGTAAAGGAACTGGGGGGTGGAGAGAGACCTGCAGATGCTGTAAGGCTCACTGTCCCTGCTGTGACATCCTCAGGATTTGGAGTAGCAGACTCTGCACATCTTCATCCATTCGGCCCTGTTGGGTGCCAAACACCAATATTTTTAAAAAAGCCAGCCAACAAGAAACAGTTAATGTGTACTCTAGGGGTGGGCGATGTGACGATTTTATGTTCACAATCTAATTTTCATGCGAATTGTAGAGATGACGGTCCTCCTGCTTCAGATCTGTGCTATGCAACCATACCAATGGAGTGATGTAGCCAACTAGATGGCTATGCTGATAGCTCATGATTGGACGAATTACTTCACCTCATTTAGGTGAAGTATTATAAATAATGTAATGTAAGTCATAGCTAGCAGCATGGAGCTTGTTGCAAAAGAGAACTGTCTTTAATGCAGTATTGTGATTTAATGGTGCAAATGGAGAAATTCATTGGCTATTTCAAGTCTGGCTATATTGAGAAAAAAAAATTTTTGGATTGTGATTGCAATGTTTTCTGGCCAGATCGGCCACCCTTAGTGCCCTTAGTGTACATCTTCGTAGTGGAATATGATGACGCTGATAGAACCAGAAGCAGAAAGTGAATTGGGCCACTTTTCTCGGCACCTCTTCTGAAATTTCATCCACTATGTCTGGTGAACAGAGATGGTGGACTGATCACTCCCACTCTTTATTGTCTGCACCACAAAGGGAGACAAACTTAAATCCAACAGTCAGTGCCATTCACAGCCATTCACTATGAGTCTGGCCAGTTGCACACAGATAATTGCATTGATCTATCCTGAGACAGGGCCCCCCAAAACTCAGGAAATAGCCGTGACAGTAATGTCAAGTGCAAACATATTTACACTCATGGAAATCTTCAATAATATTACCTTTTGACATCTCATAACAAGGGCTTGAGTCTTAATTTGTGCTCTGGCATGTACTGCATGTGTCAATCCAACTGACCTGTACAGCTGCCAGTAAATGGGAGCGGTATATAGCCACCACCTGTTTGTGCTTTCGCTCCCAATCCTGCAAAAAAAGTCACAGAAAATGTTACTGTCAAGCCAAGACTTTCGGAAATTATGATAATTTTTTATACTTCATAGTGTATCTACATAAAGTGGCAATGTTTTCCTCACCTGGAGCTGCTGGGTGAGTATAGCAATCCTGTTCTGCAGTGCCATTTGCTGCCCAGGGTTACTATGATGGGTAGATGAGGAGGACGAGGACGAGGTGATGCCCAAAGGAGGTGACAGAGCTCCCAAGGCCTCCTTTAGCCGGAAAACCTCCTTGGACAGCTCTGTTATCTGCAAAAAGACAAAGACATCAGTTCTGCCACCACATACTGTAGGTGCTTCAACAGCAGTTATGTGAACTGGCCTTCTGAACTCTCACCTTACGGTCCTTCTCCTTGACCAGGCCCTGGGATTCTTGGATGTCCTTGTGGAGCTCCTGGATGTGGCTGGATTGGGCCTGTAATTCGGCTAGCTGCCGCTGCACTGTGGCCAGCTGGGACTCTGCGACCTGCCGCTCACTTTTGTTAAAGAGAGCCTCTCTCTGCACCTGAAACACCTACACCAGTGAAACCATCAGTGTCACCCTGTCACTACAGCAAGACTATATTTGGCAAAGTCTCCAATTCAGATGCTTTCTGCTTATACCGAAGTGGCATTAGAAATGGAAATACAGTTGCTGCTGTAATAAATATCAATTGTTCAGACAGAAATACACGCTTACAGAATCAAACTCAAGGAAATGTACTTAAGTGTACCAAATGTACCAAGTGTTTCCCATGTTTCCTCGTACAAAAGCCTCTTCACAACTTTGCTGTTTGATTGCTTTTAATAATTCTATAGTAACATCTCATACTATGGATACTATGTGGATGACTGTACATTCTTCTATAATTACGGGAAAATCCAGTTTCCTTTTGATCTTCATAAATCCATGCTAGGTTGCAAATAAATGCAGTAAACAAAGTGAAATCTATACACATTTGCATGTGTGTAAGCATCTACAATGCTAAATTGCAACAATTGATTTGGGTTCCAACCAGGCCATGTTTTTGTAATTAAATGCCTTCTGGGGCAAATTACTTTTGGAGTGACATCAGGAGCCTACAGTGCACATACAACACTACTTCAGTGACCCAGTCAGCACATACACAGAGGGAGCGATGAAACAAAGGGAGGGACTGAGTGGAGAAAATAACGCACATATGAATAATGTAGAGGCAGGAAAGAGGCCTTCGTGGAACACGGCCCATTTTGTGGCAGACACAATAACATCTAATGTGGCTTTAGATGGCATTAGAAGGGTTTGGGGAAGCAGACACAATGACACATGAGTACATTCACACACCCACCCACACCCACACACACACCTCAGTGCAGGTCTTCTCATGTTTGCGAGTCAGATCGTTGAAACGGGCCGTGGCTGCGTTGATCTCAGCCTGCAAAGAGAGCCGCAGGGCCTCGTGATCCTCCTTGGAGATCAGACCCTGCTCTGCAGCCTTCTGGGACTTCAGCTCTCTCAGCTCCATCTCCTTCTCACTCAGAGCCTCCTGAGCTGCTGCTGCACTGTTCTCACCGGCCTGCAGGGAGCGCTGGAGCTCTGCCTGAGAGGCACGTAGCACAAGGGTTACCTGACTATTTATAACATGCATTATGGCCATACCAAAAAGTTCCATCAAATGTATGTGCTAAGAAACACTGAAATGCATTTTTTTCCCCAAACAACTGACACACATGCTACATGGCTAGGGTTGAGAAAATTCTCTTACGTCTCAAGTTAAATTAAATGTAAGAGCCAATTAGATTATCAGAACTATGCCTTATAATAAAGCTGAAAACTGCTTAGCCTACAAGTCTATGATCTTATCCCTAGTCTGGATTATAATTCCTCCCAAGTCCTCCCAACTAACAGTGAAAATGACACCAAGTAATGATCAACAATTAACATTGTGTTAATCTAGGCAACTAAGGGTCAACCATTTCAGGGCCAAGGGTTTAAGGTGGCTCCGCTTCCTCTGGATTATTTCTTTAATGAAGTAAGGGCATGTAGTACACTGAGAAATTATCTGACATGAAGAAGAAGCAATATTTCACCTGTTCCCTTCACCTGAGTCTGGCACCCTATTTCTAGGGAGCTAACGCTTTGGCTCAAGTGCTACTCTACATCAGTCTTATCGTAAGATTTGAAAGTCCAATGCAGACCTTGACTTTCTCATGCTCCTCTTTGGGTATGGCATCCTGCATGGTCTGCAGTTTGGCCTCTAGTCTGGCAGCTTGCTCCTCAGCCTGACCACGAAGGGTCCTTTCCTCCTGGAGCTCTTGCAGTGTCTGAGCTAACTGCTCCGATACTGCAGACAGCGCCTCCTTATGTTTTGAGAATGGCACTGCGTCTTTCAGCTGCAGGGCATCCTGTGCTCGGCCCTCCCGCTCAGCACACAGACAGTCCAGAGCCTGGGCGGCTTCCTGCCTCGCCACCTCCAGTTCTTCTCTCACTGCTGCCAGGGAGCGTCTGGAGTGCTCTGATTGGACAGAGGCGTGATCATGCGCAAAATGGTCAGAAAAGTCAGAAACTTTAAATGTTTTCACTGGAAACCATCAACTTAAACTAGCAAAAAAAAAAAACACTGCACACCTGATATGACTGAGGGCTCTGAGCTCACTGACTGCTCCTCCTCTTCTTCCTCATCATCATCATCTCCAGGTGGAGGAGGCCTGAGTCTTTCCAAATCCAGGAGCGCATTGTTGAGCCTTCTAGCTACGTCTGCCCTCTCCCTGGCCAGCTGCTCACACTGGAGCCCCAGAGTCACCTGCACTTCCTCCAACTCCGAGCGGGGCACACACTTTCTCAGCTGCCCCTCAAGCTCTGCCAAACGCTCCTGGAGACGATGGACCTGATCTCCATCTCCTGTTGCTCCTCCCTCTTTCCCTGGTGTCCTGCTCTCTGCCAGGGCTGCCTCTAATTCAGCCACTTTGTCGCTGAGACACTTCACTGTTTCTGTCTCTCCTCCTTCGCCGTCTTTCTCCCTTTCTTGTTTGGTAGACTCTTTCTGGGCCAGAGCAGCTTGGAGTTCCTCTACTTTCTCTGTCAGCTGCTTGATTGTGTCGCTGTCCTGGCTGCTCTGACCCCCTGCCTCACCCCATCTCTTAGCTAGCTCCTCCTCTAGCTCCGTCACCCTCGCTTTCAGCTGCTGCACCTCTTGGCTCGGACCCTCCTCTGCAGCCCCAGACCCGCCCTCTGTCTCACCACCTGTTGCGGCAGTATCCCCTTTACCACACTCAACAGAAAGCACCCCAAGGCACATCTGCTCCCTCAGCTCCTCCAACTCAGCCTGGGAGGAGGCCAACTGCTCCTTCAGCCCTTGCAGCTTCTCCTTCAGAGCCTCCACGCTTTCTGCATCTGCGCCTCCTTCCTGAGACTTCTCATCACCACTGCAGAGCAAGACAAAGATTATCCATCTTTCAAGCACTAACTCAAAGAATAAAATCAGCAAATCAGCAATGAAAAGGTGCACAAAAACATGTCAAACATTAGATCATAACCACATACGATCAATATGTGGATAATATCCAGGATTAATTGATTATGATTTAGTCTATAAAATGTCTGAAAATAGTGAAAAATGCTCATCATTGCAATTTCTCAAAGCTCATGGTGACATTCTCAAATTGACAGTCCACATACCCAAACATATCAATATATAAACATAAGCTTTCCTATCAATGAATCTATTAATTAACTAATCAGAGCAGTCATTACATCCTACAGAATATATCACATTAACACTTATTGACATGTATAACTGCAACCTGTTGTAATACAAATACACACATATTTTCATCATTCCTCAGTATAGTAGGAAAGCAACAAAGATGTGAGAAAAACAAGAATTATCATGTAATCGAGGTCCAGACACCATCACATTCATGATGTCATGAGTACATATTTTGCACCCGAGCCTGTTCAACCTCCAGCATGCTGCAGGAAATTACAGCCAAAACATTAAAACCACTGACAGTTGAAATGCTTAACATTGACCATCTCGCTACAGTGAAATATTCTGCTGGGAAGCCCTGCATCCTGGCATTCATGTGGATGCCAACTGACCCCCCTCCCCCATGGCACCGGCACACCCCGATGACATTGGTCCCCCAGCAGGACAATGTGTGCTGCCACACCACAACAACTGCTCAGGAGAGCCCGAGGGAACATGACAAAGAGTTTAAGGCGTCCACCTGGCCTCAAAATGCCCCAGATCCAAATCTGATTGAACTACATGAAACGTGCCAATCCATGGATGCCATCGGGGAGTGCTGTTGCCATGGGGGGGTTTTCTTTGTCTGAAACAATGTTTGGGAGGGTTTTATGGGTCAAAGAACATCCACATGAATGCCAGGGCCCAAGGTTTTCCACTACAACATTGTACTGTAGCCATGATCAATGTCATTCATTTGATCTGCCAGAGGTTTTAATGTTGTGGCTGATCGATGTATAAAAGCTCGGGCATTTGCCTGATCTACACAGTGTAGTTTAAGTGAATGTGATCTGTGATGGCTGCTTCAGTCAAGCTTCATCATAAATGTGCTTGAATGTATAAATCAATCAATCTTACCGCTCCTCTGCCATGCTGGAGGCCTCGTCTGAAGCCTGGGCCTGAGAGAAGCGCTCCTGAAGGGCTTCAAACTCCTTCCTCAGGGTCTCATACTGAACTATGGGGACAAAGTCCGAGCTGGAGGTCTGCATGTCTGTGTCATCCTTCTCAAACATTTCCAGCATCTATACACAATAAAGAAATGTATAATTTATTGATGCCCATGCTGACGTAACCCTGGTGACATCATCCCATGTTATTATCTCAGACTTGACAAAGCTCCTCCAGAGCCACAGAGGACACTGTGCAACGGTTTTCACAGGCTAAAAAGTACTCCTAATGACTAGTAAACTGACATGCATGTGTAAAATGGGTGGAGCTGCCTTTAACTAACTTCAATATGAGTTATGGAATGCCCTCTACCATTTGAATCACAGCAGGAGGTTTTTGTTCTAGTTTACTTCTGACCTTCTTCCACAAACCAAATCTCTCTTTGCTCTCGTATGAGACCATAGATGCCCCACTCTTCTTGGCCGGCATAGCTGCGTCTCATAGAGTGGTGAATGAATCACCCCCGAACAGAATATTCCAAACAAACGTCAGTGCTTCCGCCAGCATGACCCAGTTAGTGAAGAATGTCTACAAAGTGCCCCCATGTCTGCATCTGATGCTGCTCTATTTATACCTGTATGAACACCACTGTCTGAGTGCATTAGTGTACCAGAGTGCAGCATCATACATTTTAAGTGGTCATGACTATTGCTTGAGTCAGGGGCATTAAGCTTCTCTTGATCCAGTGTGTGTGTGTGTGTGTGTGTGTGTGTGTGTGTGTGTGTGCGTGTGAGTGTGTGTGTGTGTGTGTGTGTGTGTGTG
>JBBPCS010000375.1:6862942-6874496 GCA_037974645.1 Hollardia meadi
TGTGTGTGTGTGTGTGTGTGTGTGTGTGTGTGTGTGTGTGTGTGTGTGTGTGTGTGTGTGTGTGTGTGTGTGGTATGTGAATAATTGAAAGCTACCTGAGATCTCTGGTTATAGCAGCAGTCTGGAGACAGCCCTGCTCTCCTGCTGCTGCTCAGTGACACTGAATCCCAATGCCCCTCATATACACACACTGACTCACACATATAGCTACACACACAAGGAGCAACCTGGGACCTACATAAATGGCTACTTGATGAGGATCAGGCAAACACTGTAATAGCAGGTTTAAACACTACATCTCTAAATAGCTTGTATGAATAGCAAACAGGTGTACTGCTTTTAAATACACTCGTAAAGCTCTACTTGCCCCTGATGGCTCTTACTTCATTCTTTTTAAACTTTGCCTTCAGACTCTTCATAGTGGTCCGATAGCCTCTGTCTCAACAGGAACCCTACAATGAACAAGGCAAAGTAAGAGATTGACAAAACAACGGGAATTACAAAGGATTTAGAGACTAGTGCACACCATTTTGAGACTAAAATTGAGTGTTTCTGCTCTATTCTTCATTGCATGTTTTCCATTTAGTTCTGTTTTCAGTCAACAGCAGTGGTCTAAGCTACATGACAACAAGTGGGTGTACCAACATGTTAACACAACCTGACCATGCAGCCTACCTGTGGAGGACAGTCCTGCTCCAGGTGAGTGTTCCCTCTGTCCCATCAGCTGCTCGCGGCAGAATACCGAAGTCACTGCAGCCGGGCGGACAGCAGGAATGCACCCGCCCCACTCGTAAATCAGCCAATCAGCAATGCGCAAAATGTCGGATCGGCGATTGATTGGCAATGACGGATGATATATTGTGCCTGCCTGCCACGCGCAGCACAGCTGACACGATGTGGTGCTTTTTAACGGACCTGTGATGAGCTGCTGAGCTGTTGTTGTGTGGCGAACAGGCTGATGTAAACTGTAGAGTCACACTCCATCATGTACGACTTGTTAATGACACATTACGACTTGTCCTGCGCTACAGCAGCACTTCTAGCTCTGTTGGGAGTGTTCCTTATTTTGGACTTTTTAGCCAATCACTGAACGCAAACGTGAATTCTACCAATGGCAACACGGGAAGAGCTGAACCCGGAAGCTAACACTTTTGTACTGTAATGAACGAGAGGTGAGTGGAAAATAAGAAATAAATAGCTAGGTGTTGGGCTAGCTAATGCTACTCAACTATTATTTGGTGTTAGGCTACTGAGCTTATATACTTTATTAAACTGATAATTTGTTGACATTGTCTATGTTTTTATATAAATGTGCATCTACATTGCCGGTTCTTTATCATGAATTCATACTATATATTTTTTACAAACTATTTTTCCGAAAATGTTGGCCAAAGTTAGATGAGACCTGCCTCTGTTGTTATTTCTAAATTATAGATGCAATACACACGAGCCACCAAATGAGGGCAGTAAATGCAAGGCAGAGGAATCTATGGACGTCAATTGTTTCCTTCAGTACAAGTGTTTGTAGCCTCGTGTCCAGCCCTTAAAGTCAGCCGAAAGATAAGTAGCTATATTCAGATTACATTCATGGTTTTGAAAGAGAACCCTTGTCGCAGGTTGCTCGTGAATATCTGCAGCCATTGGTGCCTATACAACATGCCTGTGTAGCTTTCAGATTAATAAATGATGCTGTTCAACTTGGAGTGAGCAACAACTAAGCGTGAAGTTCAGAGAAAAATGTCACATCCATATTTAGCTCTTTATAATGAGGGAGTCTTATTAATTCTCGGAATTATTCCACACCGCCTTGTTGTTTCTGTTTGATTCAATTAATTATTTGGCTTCCATGTAGCTACTGTTTACTTTGCATGAAAAAAACACAATGACCATGTCTGTCTGTCTGTCTGAGATTATCTCTCACTGGGAGAGATCCTGATTTTCCATTTCTTGCCTGCTGTCTCTCTCCATGTGGCTTCCTCTTGCCGAGTAGGACAGCTTGCCTCTCTCTATGTCTCAGACTTTCCATCTCTTGTTCGCTTTTAATCTTTTCTTCCACACAGTTGTGGTGCTCAGCCGGGCCAGGAGGGAAACAAAAATTAAATGTATGCTCAATATGTGACTGGGTTGTGGGGGGGGGGGGTTAGAGGAGGTGTCGAGACTGAGCAGATCAGATCGTGCAGAGGAAAAACAGGAATGTGTAGCTGATGGGAGGAGGGGGTTATTGGTACATTCATGAGAATGGCAGAGAAAGGGCAGGTGGAGGAGGATGGGGAGTACAGAAAGATACCGTAATGGTACTGATTCCCTGAAGCTTTAAGATGTGAGGGAAAAGATCTTCACTTGTGGGAAGAAGTTGTTATCTTACGGGAACAACACCACTATGTGTTGCAAACAAATGATCTTGTATCAAGATGTTGTGCCAACAAGATCTGTATCAACATATTGAATGGCTAGATCTAGATTCCCAGAAGATAAGACCTTTAGAACAACATGTTGATCTTGTTCCCAGATGATAATGACTGTTGCTCACAATATATAAATCTGCTAACAGACTAGGGCCGCAGTAAAGAGACGTCACACAGGTTTTCAACCCTGTAAAACAGACATATTTTTACATTAGTAATGCACCGATACTGATACTGATATTAGTCTTTACTGACTGAAATTGCTGGATTGTGGCTGATCTATTTTTTAACGTCTACATGTCACGTGCATGTTTAGAAGAATTTCGATTCCTGTTTATTTTGAATGTTTTGTTTTTGCAAAGTTACTTGTTTATACTGGTGCGAATTGTAATTTTATTTATTAAATTTGTTTGCACTAGTGTGTGACGTGATTGGGATTTAACTACCAAGTTGCTGGTGCACAAGTATTGTTGTTGTTTGAATATTAAATAACAATTCACTAAATATATCTAAACATTAGTATCGGATCAGCACTCTGTATCAACAGATGTCTAAAATCAGTTATCGGAAATTGGTACCCATCTGAAAGAAGTGGATTGGTGCATCGCCTGATGTCATAAAATCGTTCCTGTCTTCATGTTTACAGCTGCAGCTCTATAACTGGTTTAAATTGGACTTCAGGGATCTGCGAGATGTTTTCAATGACACACCCTCAGTGACTTTAGAATTCACTCATTAACAGTTTGGGACTTGTTTATGATCCCTGTGACCCCCCTTTAAGTCTGAAGCAGGCGCTTGGTGAGCACTGGAGCAGAAGCACATGGCAGGCAGGAGGATGTGACGGTCTTGGTGGCATAACGCTGATGGTTGTGGTGATAGCGGTTGGGGGTGGATTCTCACTCAATGACCTCATCCAGTCCCCCCGCCCCTGGGAGAAAGTGAGCTCATGAGTGTCGTAAAAGAAAGAGGCGTTTACGGTCTTTTAACACACTGAGATGGCCTTACCCACTGTAGCACACAATCCAATTTACCAGCTTGGACTTTGGCTAATGGGATGTTTGTGAGAGGAGAGTGAAACGGCTAACAGGATGAAAGAAACGGAATGAAACACACACTCAACAAAATGCCTTATGTTTCAATCAGGCTTCAGGGGTTTTGTCATCTTGTTTTTGATGAGGGGTGTTATTCTGCCTTCTGTCTAAACTTCACATCACTGTCTATGGATGTTGCCCAGAGGATGATGGGAGTCCTCTGATCCACCAAACCCTTATATGAGGAACCAGATAACAGTTTTGTTCTGTCTTCAGGCTTTTTTTTTTTCATGTTAGACTTTCTTTGAGGGGAAAACTGCAAAAATAATTCCAAAAACCTTCAGTGAAGCTAAAACAGCAAAATTCTCCAGTGATGTCATGTGAATAAATAATGCACATCCTTGGAGCACATGCGTGCGAGTTGATACTCTTTTTTTTTCCTTTTTCCAGTTTCTGTTCTTTCATTTGTTTTCCCCATGCAGTTGTTGTGATTTTGAAAGAGGATATATCTTGTTGCAGTCGGTATGGTGTGCAGACATTTCAATGAATGAACGGTCGGCTGCCTGCGAAAGGGAACAGGAGGATACTCCACTGGGAATGAAGCACCTCCCCTTTAATCGCTCGGCTGAGTTTATCTCGGAGCTGTTGTCGCCCTCGTCACTCGCACGTTTGCCGTCAGTCGTTAGAGGAACTCGAGGCGGATTTCAGAGCTCCAGTGTAGTTTGCTTTTTGTGTCCTTTTGTGGAGTAAAAAGCGCGAGCAGTGGAAGGTTTTGCCAGTTCTCTGTGCCGTTATATTGTGATCGACATGAAGAAACGTGAAATAAATCATCCAAAGTGGCTGAAGGACTGAATAGGTGTTGGTAAGTGAGTGCGCCTTCGCAGCGCTCACTGGGTTTTAATTCCAGTGTTTTTGTTGACTTGTGAGTGGAAGTCCAAGAAAAAAGAGCTTATTTTCTGCTTGCTTATTACAGAGTTCCAGTTAAGTCAAAACTGAACGTTTTATATTTTATGTTTGTTCAATTACAAAAGGAAAACAAATAAGATGTTCACATTTAATACAACTTTGATTCGTGCTTGCTTTGATAGCGCCTTCCAGTCTTGGTTTTCCTTTATTGCCAACATGTTAACGTCGAACTTTATTGCGAGGGTGTGAAATGTAATTGCAGACTTTGAGCAAAGTCCAGATGTCAGACGATATTGTAAAACAAAAGGGGTGCGTAAAGCCCAGCTGTTGGTGTAGTCTAATGTCACACAAGTGCATGTAAACGCACACTGATTGGTAGTCTGTGGTCAGGAGAAAGTTGTCCAGTAGAACATTTTATAAGCGGATCAGGACCTGTGGATTAGTTTTGCTTAGGAGAAATTATTTTTTTAATCTTTAGACTGTCATGATCATAAAACACACCAATCCATAGCTGACACAATCCTGTCAGAAATAAGGTCAAGGAATAAACGCCATATCTGTCCCTGTCTGCCCCCTGCAGCCTCCTGCTCTCACTCCATCACACACCAGCACGTTGGAAAGCAGAGCTGCGATGGCCAAATGGCTGAAAGACTACCTGAGCTTTGGCAGCAGGAAGGTGCCACCACAGCCGCCCACACCAGACTACACAGAGAGCGAGATCCTTAAAGCCTACAGGCTCCAGAGGGACCTGGACTTTGAGGATCCTTACGAGGACTCTGAAAACAGGTCCAGGGGCGAATCGGGGACTTCTGACCCTGCCACACCTGTGTACGGGTCTCCTATGAAGTCATCCAGTGTGGACGTGAAATCGCCCAAACACAGACTGATCAAAGTGGACTCCCAGGAACTGGGCCGCACCAAGATCCTCCTCAGTGCCATCTCTTTAGAGGACCATCAGGAGCCAGTAAGAGTCTCAGTCTCTCAGCACGTGTTTGTAGGTGTTCAGAGCAAAGAGCAGGTGATGATGAATTCAGTTTTTCATGCTGTTCCTGTCTTGTGAAATGGAGGAAGGAAAAGAGAGGGAGGGATGAAGGGAAGGCAAATAAGTGGCGCAAGGATAAAAACACCCTTCCACTTCTCTCTCTCAACCCATTTCCATCACCGTGACAGCTTTATTGATCAGACTCCATCAGCAAGTGACTGGTAATGTGTGTCATCACAAATATGCATTGTTTACATAAATCATATTATATCCCATGCGCCACATAAATTCCCTACCCTGGATGGAAGTCATAATTATTGATGGCCTGAGCGGACCGTTGAGTCGGAGAGGGTCACAGTCCCTTGAGTTTATGTCCTTCCATAAATAATAAACGGGGTTTGGATTTGCAAGCTGAGAGGGACCCCTGCATGAGCACATGTTTGGGGCCATAAAGGGTACGCCGTATGGTGATATGCCAAGGGTCACAGAGGGGTATAATTTATACTGTAGTGCTGTTTGTGTCATCGGGCTGCAGTGCTTTCCTGGCTGTGTACTGCGCATGTTGTCCTGTAGGAAACCTGCACAGCTACCGTGAAGGGAAAAAAAAGGCAGATGTAAACAGATGTTGAGGGACAGCGACTGGAGCAGAAGCAAAGGTTTCACAAGGAGATGGTCTTTACATTAATTCAGCTCACATCTGCTGAGTAAGTTGAGGAGTATTTCAGGGTTTTCATTGCAGCAGTTAAATCCATGACTCCGCTCGTGGAAAATGCTACAAGTGCGAAAGACCTGAAGTGGATTGAAGTAATAGTCTTAACTCAAGTCGATAGCTGCCCCTCTCTACCCCACTCTCCGCCTGCTCTCGTTAATTTCCCAGGGTCTGTGGGAACATCCGCACTCTAATTAACATTGCAGATTCCTGTGCATCGATAGGTAACCTGTTACAGAATCAACAAGGGATTAGGATGTGATTTTGTGAGGGCGTGTGCACGTTGAACAAGAATTTAGGAAGCTAGCCTTGCTATAGCAATTTCCTTTGTCAGAGGGAGAAAGAAAAGGAAAAGAGCACTTTGCCAAAGGTGTGTGTGTTTATAGCCATGTGTGTGTGTGTGTGTGTGTGTGTGTGTGTGTGTGTGCGTGAGAGAGTGAGCGACCATATGTCTGCCTTTGTAGCTGTCATTGTGCCAGCTGACCACTGTTTTCCACCTGTGCTTGCATGAAGGAACAAAAGCCCCTAATCAACCAACCTTCTCCCTCTTTACTTTCAGTGCTCTCTTCCTAAAGCCAAAAAAAAAACACATCATCCTCAGACAGGATTATGATGTGGCTGCATTGCATATGGCTTCAAAGATACAATACAGCTCCTTCTTCAAGGGTTTTAATGTTGTCTGCAACCAAACATATATTTAGCCTACCATTCAGTGAGGATCTGGTTGTTTGTCAAGAGTGTTGCGCTGCTCTCTCCATCTCAGATCCCGATGAGCTATTGTCTGTGCAACACTCCTTCCTTTTTAGCATTTATACATGTGTTACAGACTGAATTCTCCTAATTAGCAGGGAACATTTGGATCCTAGGGTGCTTTCATTCAAGTGTTTGATTGAAAAGTGTGATGTGGAGCTTGACAACACTGGAAGTCAAACTCATTATAGACTAGAATTTAAATATCAACTCTTTTTCAAAAACAATTAAAACAAAAACATTTAAAACTTGTTTTTTTTAAAAATCTATTATTTAAAGTTTTAAAAAAAAATGCAGGTGACATTTGTCTCCAAGTTAATGTTCTGTAACAAACCCCTTTTTTCTTCATGAGTATGTGTGTATTTTGTCCTTCAGGTGGTGCCGTCTGCTCCGTTGGCAGGCGACACAGACTATTCGGACCCATTCGATGCTCGTTTGGACCACAGGCCAGAACCAGATCTCGGACCTGTTCCCTGCGAGAACAATGGCTACATGGAACCGTATGAGGCCCAAAGGGTCATAACAGGTCAGTGGACTTGTTTTGTTCATCATTAGTCAGTATCTTATCCGTATTAGTCCCCTTCCCTTTTCTTTTACCGCTTCCTTTTTGTGTTTTTTGTTTTTATCTCCACATAAACCAAGACATCCAAACAAATAATGAATCAGATTTGCCTTCATAATATGGGGGTAAGTGAACACCATGAATGGTTAAATTCAGACCTCTTGCCTGACAAACAAATCACAGTCAGGCATTTGATTGAATTTCAGGTGCACAGAATCATAAATAAAATATGTACCTATGGCATGAAGTAATATCTTTCATCTATAATCTGTCTGTACTGTCTTGGATGAACAACTTTAAGATGATCAATGGCCCATTCTTTATCTTATTTTTCTTTATTGTGAAGTCCTTGTGCCTTTGCACAATAATGTATCCTTCTTTCCATATTTTCCTGGTC
Source organism: Hollardia meadi (assembly GCA_037974645.1). Classification (NCBI taxonomy): domain Eukaryota; kingdom Metazoa; phylum Chordata; class Actinopteri; order Tetraodontiformes; family Triacanthodidae; genus Hollardia; species Hollardia meadi. Next base: position 6,870,685 of record JBBPCS010000375.1, read on the forward strand.
TTTGTTCTCAAAGCACCACTGTTAAAGGCAGCATTGCTCAGTAATTCCAGTATAATGACTCCGTTTGTTAGTAGACAGTACTACAGTAGTGTGGCCACTGTCCTTGTTTTTAGTACATCACAGGCTGAGTCGGCTCTCAGCCCTACAAAATGTGTCTTTTTCAAAAGATGTCTATTCAGTGTCCAGTCTCAGACCCTCCCTATCTCCTCCCATGTGATTTTCTCCCACATCTATCATTTTCCATTTGTCTCTCCTCCTATAACATCTCTGTCTGCCCCTTTCCCCCCCGCTCTCCCCGGTCTGTCCCAGTCATTTAGTGTAAAAACCTCCCCCCTCCTCTCTCTCCATTTCTCTATCTCTCTTCATCTTGAGGGCTCTCTCCGGCCCTGAGGGGAGTCTGACTGTCTCTCTCATCTCTCCTTTTAGCGAATTTTATGTCCCGTCCTCTCTCTATTGTCACTTGTGCTGCCTTTTTGGTGCCCCGAAATGAAGTTTGTAATATGGGGTTTAAAGTGAATGGAACATTTCTTCTTCTGCTCAACTGAGAAGCCTTAAAGACAATCTTTTCTCGCTACAGCAGGATAAAGCCATTGGAGAGATTGGATTTGATTTGCAGCGGGTGATTGCAGACAGTTTGTCAAAGTATTGTCACAGCTCTTTCACTGATATTGAATTGCGCCTGTCACTTCAGGGCTGTCTGTCTGCCTGCTTTTGTCTGTCTATTAGTCAGTTGTTCCTCAAAAAACACAGCAGAGTGGCACAAGACAGATGTGAGATTGGAATAGTAATTATCTCTTACAAAGACGGTACTAAAACACACCTGTGTGCTTTTTTTTAATCATCATCAGTGCTTATAGTTTAAAAGACTGATTTCCATTTTCCTGCTCCTACATGCACCTGTATGCCTTAACACTCACCAGTCCTCCCCGTCGTTATTCCGCTCAATCTTCACTATCTGTCACCTTTCTGTCAAATTGCCATTTTCTCACTCCCCGCTTGCGTCTCCCACCATCATGTTTCCTGTGACTTTCTCATTTTATCTCCTACGTGCCTGTTTTTGTCTCCCCACTTTCATCTTCTCCATCTCCATGCTGCCACTGACACTGCTGGTTCCCAGCGCAGGTAGAGCAGCATTCAGCCCTGCTGTGCTTCTGTCTCAATGACTTAACATCAAACGTTGACAGACCCCGTTTCCCCTCACCTCCCTCTCTCCCGTCACCCCTCCCCTCTTCCTCCCCTTGTTTCCTTACTGCTTCCTTTTCCTCTTCCTTCTTCTCCTGCTCATTGCCCCACCACCACGTCTTTCCCTCCTCCCCTCGCCTTGCTCCTCCTCTCTCTCCGTTTCCCCTCCACCCTCTTCTTCATAACCTCAGGGACTTTCCCCAGGGCCTCCACTTGGTCGCCATGGTGACCAAAGGGCCGCCCAATAGCAACGTCTTGTCGTGTGAAGGTTAAAGTTTTTCTCTGCCTTTCACCAGCGAACCCTTGCATTTATTCCTGTTCCCTTCTCTCGTGAGTGCACTTCCTTTATAGGGCTGCTGGCTGTGTACACAAAAGATGCCTACTCCTTCATTTTCCCCCCATTTTCTCTTCTTATGTACCACCTGTTTCTTTTTTAAAGGGTACATTTTTGAGGTCAACATATCAAAGTGCCATTGCTGATTGCTGCTGCAGCAGCTCAGAAGCTCCTATTGATGTATTCAGAAATCAGAATTCATCCTGCTGCTTGCATCAATAATCTTAAAGCCTTTTATCTCATAACGCCACACAACAGTTGCAGGTGCTGAGAAACATTTCGTGGTTGGAACCCACTGAGAAAGTGATGAAAATGTTAACAGGCGAACATTGATGCTGTTGTGAGCCATGCTAGACTGCTGCTGGGATTCAGGATGGACAGGGGAAGGGGGGCTTGGTTTGTCTACAGTGTTGCTACTCAGCATCTAGCCCAAGGCCTCGTTAAGCCCCCCATATGAGATTTTGAGCTCACGGCAAGCTGTGCAAACGTCATTTGTCTCTCTCCTTTAATTCTAGTCATGTCAGAACTCAACAGGCGTTTTGATTTACTTTGTAGTACAGAATAATATCAGTGTTATGTTTAGGGGAACCTCATCGCTACTGCCAAATGATATTTCTTAACGTCGCCTGTTCATCTTGCAGACTGGTTGAATGTGACACATCCAAGAAAAAAAAAAAGTGACTATATGTATCTTAGTATGAATTTGTGTCCTTTATTGCATATGCATTTAAAGAGCTGCAGCGTGGCCCAGGAGGAGGACGGCCACGGGGCGGGGTGCAGCTCTACGACACCCCCTACGAAGATGAGCGAGGCCAGCGCCTGGGTCTGTTGTATGGAGAACTTCAGGAGGAGGGCAAGGAGAGCAGCAGGCTGCCGCAGGATGATGAGAGACCGGCTGATGAGTATGATCAACCCTGGGAATGGAAAAAAGATAACATCTCCAAAGCTTTTGCAGGTAACCAGAGGAATTATGATAGTAGTATATGTATTCTGACAGCAAAGAGAGATTATCACTGGCCTTTACTTATAATTTTCAAATTAGAAAAAAAAGAAAACTCCAGTCAAGTTTTAGTATATGAGCTGCAGGAATAGTGTCATTTTGAAATTGTTATTTTACATATATGTGTTGAGTTTTAATAGGCAGTGAACCACATCATTGTCTAAACCTCTCCTCATACTTTGTTGGTTTTCTTTGGCTTCCAGCTACCAGGTTCAATCAATACAAAATTTTTTCAGAACATCTTTTTTATTTTTTATTTTTTTGCAAAACTGGGGTTGTGACATTTTGGTTGGCTAGCCACTTTTTAGGAGAATCATTTTTACCTGAACACCCACATCTTGGCAAACATCCATTGTATTGGAGTGTCTTTGAGTGAAACAATAAATCCCGACCACCTGCTGTACAAACGAGAGCTCCTGGAGCAAAAACCACAATGTATCTCACAAAATATGCTCTTCTGATTAGAAAGGAAATCATTCAATAGAATAAGTGAAAATGACAGGGCTCAAAAAGGACTAGTTTTAAAGGTCAAAGCCCTTGCAGGAGCACACTGAGAGCCCTGCTGCTGATACAACATGGTGAAATACTCATCTAACTGTCCTGACCTTTAATGTAGTGTCTGCACCCCATCTCCACTGCCCTTTTTGCTGGATGTGGAGAGTGCTGTGACCTTCACTGTTTCAGCTCAGATGACACATATCTCTCTTCCTACATTTAAACACCTTCTGGTGACTATTGAGTTCTTTATTCCTTCTCTCTCTCACACATATGTCCACAGTTACAAGAATCTCTGAGATGATCATTAGAATTGACGAGGACGTCTTGTGTGTGTATAAGCATGGGAGAGGGCAAGGTTAATTTTCTTTCATAATTGTCTCATCATCTGCAGTATTTAAAAAAAAAAAAAATTGGCATAGTACATGATTACTGTTTTTCAAAGTTGCCCTGACGGAGCATGTCACATCCCATCCCTATCATGTTTCATCTCTTGAATATAATTGGAGAGAGTTAAGTAGAAGTAAGAGAGCCAGAGAGGAAAAAAGAACCAGAACCAGACTGATGGGTCATTTAGGAGTGGATCAGTGTGAGGCATGCTAGGCCAAGCTGACTTAATTGAGCTGCATCTCCAAGTCACCAAGGTCAAGGTGATGGGATAATAAATCAACCTTGTCTTGTATGCACTCCCCTCCAGTCCCACTCTCTTTTCCCCTCTTCCCCTCCGGTGGGGGGGGGGGGGGGGGGGGGGGGGGGGGGGGGGGGGGGGGGGGGGGGGGGGGGGGGGGGGGGGGGGGGGGG
>JBBPCS010000375.1:6874596-6888708 GCA_037974645.1 Hollardia meadi
CCCCCCCCCCCCCCCCCCCCCCCCTCCCCTTCTCAGTTAATTGCATGCCTACATGTGCGTGACTGATCCAGTGCTAATGAGAGAGTCATGGTCAGCACACTACACACACACACACAGATATATCCATTCACACCGTGTTGATGCTCGAATCACTTAAACTAGAGGAGCTGCAACGAGGCGCCGTAACTTAGTGGAGATGATTTCAAAAGGAGGAGGACAGTTAATTTAAAAGCCAATATCACCTCTCACCTACTTTAGCAATCATTCCTGCTTTATCTGTCCCCTCTTTGTGCCACATGCAGAGGAGCATTTACAGCACCATTAGAGAATGCAGTGGAGGAAAACGCTTGTGCGGCTCGAGTTGTCTGACCCAGTGTTTTTTCCATTTGGAGTCAGCACTATGAGCTTGGCATGCTGTCTGTCTGAGCAGACCAAAGCACTGAAGTGTAAACACACAAACAGTATTTTCCATTCTCACACTTAATCCATATTCCCAGGCCCACTCCACGTTGCTAGGCATGAACCACGTGTGAGGGAGGGGAGAGACGGGGAGGACGAGGATGGAGCAGAATAAGAGAAAAATGGCATAGAAAGAGGGAGACAAAGAGGAGGTATAAGAGAGAGTGGTGGACAGAGGGAGAGAACATGGACAGAGATGCTCTAGAGGAAGCTAGCTGGAGAGAAAAGGGGAAAGGGACTTCCAAGGTTATGGTATGTTTGGTGGCAGCTCAATGGTTGTTTGTGGAGGCCCAGTGCTTCAGAGGGGAGGGGCGGTTGAGGAGAATTAATGGTCGGGGACTGTGCTGAGGTGAGGCGAAGGGAGAGGAGGGGGAGCCAGGGCCATTGTGGCAGGGTGCAATCAGTCATCTGCTAATGCAGGCGCACACTCTCACACATATATACACCAACGCAGCAGCAGTGACAGGGCTGTCCCCGCAGCCCACCCTCCCTGCGGACATGACACACTCTCTCCGATAACCTGCTGCAGGGGCAAAAGGGGGCATCGAAATCTGCCAGCAGCCTCTCATCATCACGAACACAGGCACATGTGCACACACATGTGGATTCTCAACTGGGTTTTTCAGCTCTGATTGTCAGGCATCTAATTCAAGGCTGAGAGGAGGTTGAGTGCGTGTTGGCACAAATGAGTGTGTGAGTGTGGGAGGGTGTTGGGGAGTGTTGCTGTTGCATATTGTATGTGGATTTGCGTGTATTGCATTCATGTAAGCGCTGCTGAGCAGAATCTCTCTAATTATGATTTTCACAGCTCCTTGCTTAAATGAAGTCCCTGGGGTGAATATTGCATGTTGCGGCTATTTTTCAAATGGTATCAAAAATAAGCTTGCCTCCAAAACATTTTATTTATTTTCCATTGAATATGGAGTCCACAGAGCCAGCTGTGCGAGGGTGAGCCTGGCAGTGCCTGAGGGTTCGGACGTGACAGGCCCCTCTCAGTCCGGTGGGTTTTAATTACAGTGTTAGAAAGCTGTCACCAGTCAACACCATCCAGCTCAAATTACAGCAGTCATTAATTCCTGGAAGTCCATACACAGTCCAGCAGTGAGATATTGTCCCTGCAGCCATTCAGCACCAATTAGTGAGCTAATGAAAGGCACAATCTTATTACCTCTCGGATAGCCACACCTAATGAACAGATGAATTGGTGTTTCAGGTGTTGCAGATGATGGTCGTCTAAAGGTGGAGGAGTGGGCACGTGATGAGAGAACTGCAAATCAGTTGGAAATCAGGATGGGGAAGGTGAATGAATAACATTGCCACCCCTAGTAATTACTATTATGGTTCCATTGAGCAAAGCACTTATCCTCCACTCCAGTGCAGCTGCTCATTAGGTAACAGCGAAAGACAGGATGCAGTACAAGGAAGCTCCCGAAAGTATAAATGTGTGCGCCCTAAAAGCAAGAGGATGGCAGAAAAGATTTCTTTTTTTTGTTGTTGTTGATTTTTAACCATTTAGATTAACTGTTTGCAGCACAAAAGGACTTTAAAGTTGGTATCCTTGTGATCCTATAGTTTGCTTTCATTTTCTGTGGCAATCCGGATGGAAATGTCAATCTGTCGGTCAGTCCACCATTTTGGTCCAGACTGAAATATCTCAGCAACTATTGGTTGGATTGATTCATTTTTGTACAGATATTCATAATCACCAGAGGAGAAATCCTACTGACTTAAGTGATCCCTTTTCAGTTTTGACCTGCAACACCGTTACACTTTGTGTTTGCTAGTTGGCAAATGTTAGCATGCTAGCATACTAAACTAGAGCTGCTAGCATGGCTGTAGATATTAAGAAATAAAAAAACGAATCTGAAGAAATCAAAAACTATTTTAAAAGCTATCCAGAGCGGTTGATTCTTGTGTAGATAGCACTGTTATGTGGGTGTTCGAAGGTTACTTTAAAGTGTTAATGCATACAGGAGCAAGATTTCAGTTTAGCAAAGCTTGCAAAGACACCTTGACAGATGGCTGGCTTGTGTTGTGTCTGGTTGTCTACGTGTGCTCAGACAGCACAAGCCAAGGTTTCCTGGGCTATTCTGTGTGTGCGTTTGTCAATGTAAGAGACTGAAAAATGCATGTTTCTGTGTGTGTGACTGAAAAAAAAAAAAAGAAAATTACATTTCCACTTCTGGTGTGATGCTGCTCTCCTTGGCTGTAAGCAGGCCTGGGGGCATCTGACCAGCCTCTTCATCAATTTACTGGCACAGTGGAAGGACTCTTGTTGCTCTCTCTCTTTTACACTTGCCTCCTTTTTCTCTTTGTCACATTTCCTCTCTTTTGCCCCTTCCCTCTCCCCGTCGCTCGCTCGCTGCTTTTCTTTCTCCTTTGGTGTGAACCCTCAGTGACGTTAATGAAAAGGCACGTCCTTTGTGATTCCCCCTCGCCAACGAGTATGAGAGACGAGGTGGGGAGATGATGGAAGTAGAGTAGGGCAAGAGATGAGAGCGAGGGAATATGGAAAGAGAGATAATGCCCCACTTACATGAAGATAGGTGAAAGGAGGGACGAAAAAAGCAGGAAGTTAAAAACAGAGACAGCGAGAGCACCATGAACCCTTATGAGAATGAATAATCAATGTCTGGAAAATAGACAAGGTTGTCAATGTGCAATGCTTTTAAGATTAAAATCAAAATGGTGTGGATCCATATTATGAAAGGGGAACTTGTGTGAATGCATTTTTTTTTCCCTCACTGGCATAAGGTGTTAATTGTTTGTCCTTATGGGAGCCATTTTGCCCAGCAGAAGGTCTTTGTATGCAGAGGGGAGATGGGATGCCAGGGCTGTTTGAAAACAGATGTCTTCATTATTGGACCTAATGAAGCTGCTCTATTGTCTTTGTCTACTTCTCCTGTATTACAAGAACAAAGAAAGCAGCTGGTGTGCTCGAAAAGTCAGTTATCCATCACTCATGTCAATGTGTCCTGTGTGCAACACAGAAAGGAAAACCTTGTCTGGTCGCTGCTTCGCCCTCAGATCATTTTCGATAATTGTTAGCAGGTAGTTTAGGCGCCAGGCACATGTGGGATTTTGGCAAATTACTGAATTGCTGTCATCTGTTTCATCAGTGAGGTTAAAATGGGGGGCAGGATGGATGGAAAAAAAACACTCCTTTGTTTTAGCACGTTATGAATACAGCGTAGTAGATTTTAGTCATGTGAGTGGGGCCTTTGTCCGTAAACCATTAGTGTGTCTCATTGTCTCGTGTTGGAGAACAAAGCGGAGCACTAACGGCCTTCTATGTTTGACAGAGCCACAGGTTCCCATTAGAGGTGCATTGAAGCCAGATGTTCTCAGCTAGCGAATGAGTGGCATGGTGTGATTGTGTGTATTCGCTTGGTATTCAGCCTTTTGTTATCAGGCAAGGTTTGTGTGTGTGTATGTTACTAGTCCTAGTTAGCTTTTTGGAGCTTGCAGATTTGGGAGATGACGACCTTAAATGAAAGTGAAAGTCTGTGGTTTCATTATGCTTCTGCGCCGGCAACAGCTGTGGCCTGTTTTGGATTGTCCGTCCGTTCGTCCCATTCTTGTGAACCTGATATCTCAGGAACACCCTAATGGAAATTCTTCAAATTTGGCTCAAACATTCACTTGGACTCAAGGATGAACTGATTTGATTGGTAGTCAAAGGTCAAGGTCACTGTGACATGTTAAAAAAATTTTTTTTGTCATAACTCAAGAAGTACGCTAATTATGACAAAATGTTACACAAACTCTGCTGATTGTATAGATCTTCTGTGCTGCCGGGTTGAACGTGTGTGTAAAGAATCTTTGTTTCAGAATTTGTAGCTTCTTTGCAGCAACATCCATATTTGAAGTGGTGTACAGTTCATTTCAGTTCAGTCATTTTATTATCCCAAATGGGAAACTTGATTTGCAGTCAGGGGCAAAGATAAAAACATCAAAAGTACAGAAACAGAGACAAAGCCAAGAACACCCAGCACAAACATATTCCATCACGTACAATAAACAGAACACACAACAGAAACAATCTTTAAAAATTACATGTACAAATTAAGCAGATTTATTGCACAGGGGAATAAAGGAGTTTATATTCCTATAGTCCAACACAAGCTCTTTGATTTTGATTTGATATTATATAAGTCTGGACAGATATGACTGGTGTGCGGAGGCATACAACCATGAGGCTGTAATTCTAGTTATAAATACATGTAAACATATAGATTTGATATATTGTGACAGAGAGTGGAATGATTCATTCCGTGGCATAAGGTAACAACATTTTAATATTGCAAATTAACTAGCAGCACATTTATGAGCACATCACACCAAATCCCTATGCTATGTTGTGAGCATACACAGCCTGAGCAGTCACCCAAAAATACACAGCAGTACCTACAAATGTCTTCTGTCTGCATTCTGTTTGATGTTTGTTTGATGACAGCCGCTACTGGCTGTCTCTCTCTGTGTGTGTGTGTGTGCGTGTGCGTGTGTGTGTGTGTGTGTGTGTGTGCGTGTGTGTGTGCGCGCGTGTGCGCGTGTGTGTGGGTCACAAGATTTAGAAACCTTATGTGATATTTGAGAAGAAATAAGATTTCAGTGCTGGACTTCAGGACCCAAACATCGACTGGATTTCTACTTATCTAATCAGGGAATGAGTTACTGCTTAGCTGCAGGATGAATGCAGTTAATTTCAATCTGAAATGTAAATGAAATGTATGAACCTGCCAGAAGCAAGAAAATGTGCGTGTCTAAAACAAAACCCTTTGGCAGATTTTTGACTTTATAAAAAATACAATTTTATGACTGCAGGGACAACAGCCATCCAAAGTGGCTAGAAAGGAATCTTGATGGAATTTCCTCCTGTGTAACACCACTGCCTGAGCTTATCTCTCACTCAGATGGCCGAGCACATTTCTGATCTGTAATAAATTGTCTGTCTCCGTTCTTTCTCTCTCTTGTCATGCTTCTCTCTCAGTTTTGCTTGAGATTTAGAGGTGTGACATGTGGTCTGCTGGCAAGTGGACAGGCAGCAGAATGTGGTGGTGTTTTAGGGTATCAGGTGTGTGTGTGTGTGTGTGTGTGTGTGTGTGTGTGTGTGTGTGAACCTGTGTGTTTGCGTGCATGTCTCCCATTGAGGGGTGCCAGGCCACACTTAAATCCTGGCTTCAGCGGAGGTGCGGTCCGCTCCAGATGGGGCCATTGTACTGCGCCATGCATCAATAATTCACGGAGAGCCAGAGAAAGTGGCGGAGTGTGTCTGCCTGCTCAATAATTAACTAGAGAGGGTGAGAGGCATGTATGTACAGCCTGGGTCTCTCTCCAAACGCCCATTCAAATGGCCTTTGATGTCGCAGGCCTGGGGGGTCTTTGGATTTGTCGACTCATTAAGACATCACCTCTCTTTTCCTTTTATTTGTTTTGTAATCCGGTTTCTCTGGGAGCAGGAGCTGAATGTACGGTGTGAAACTGGAAAATTGCATAATGCATGTGTGTGTAAGGCTGCAGTAAAGACTGTTACAGTAGATGGCTGCCTGCCACGGTAGATAATGAGCTATTTTCAGTTCTCTCTCACAGTGCACCTTCTGCCGCTCTTCTATAGGTAGGTCAGTGAATGTAGCATTATATCAGTTCCTCTGTCACACTGTGGGTGCAGTATATAAGGAGTCCTGTTTTGTTTTCACTGCTGCTACTAGACAATTTCTTAAAGTGGATTAGTTCAGATGACTATAAATAATGCAGCCTCTGACTTCTCCTGTCCTTTCAGTTTCATCTTCTTCGCTTTCTTCAGTCTTATCTCACGTGATGAATGACTGTAAATATGGGATCTGAAACACTGAGACAGAGTTTTTCCACATACGTGATGAAGCAAGGAGACAGGAGGGAGAGTAAATTACTTCTCCTCATGACAGGGGGTGTAGTTAACTACATTTCATGACATCACATCCTTTCGCACACATGCCGCCTCAGCCACTCTCAACAGGGCTTCCCTTTTTCGCACCCTCCTCCACATCTCACTTCTCGCTTACACTCACATTAAAATCTTGCACCTGATTTCCAGTCTCACTTCTTAATCATCACCACCTCGCTCGTGCAACTTCCTTTTCGTTAACTTTGTTCCAACCCATCTGCTGTTTTCTCACTCTGTCGCTCCCTTTTTCTCTCGTCTCCTCCCGCTCCCCTCCTCCCCTCTGTTAGAAATGAGGGAGTTGTCGGAGTTACCCTGGCCTGCCCCAGTGGGTCAGCTGGAGGAGGAGCCCCCCGTCAAAGAGCAAGGTGACCTCCCACCCTGAACACAACCCACCCCACTCCCCCTACCCTGCCATCCTTTATCACCGCAAACATGTGCATATGCAGTCACCCTGACCTTTGTGACCCAAGCTGTTGTCCTACATCTGCTCTACCTCCATCCTAAAGCCCTAGTGACCTGCATCTGTACCACTTGCATCCCTCCCTGCCTGTTGCGGCCATCGGGTTGTTAGCTTTTTTTGGGTTTAAAGCACTCCCTTCCTACCATATTACACTCTTGCATCAACCATGCATGAAAAGCTCCCTAAATTAGGATGTCTGCCTTAATCGTGTCAGGGTACTTTGTAGTACTGTGGTACACTTAATGTTCTGTAGATTGTTCTCTAGTCTTAAAGTTCTGTAGATTGAATAGCACAAAAGGGGTAAATAACACTTTAACACTGTACATGTGATTTGCTCCAGAATAGAATCAGTATAGTCAACATGAAGAAATCTGCAGTGTAGTCTGCTGAAACAGAAAGACATGACATAGCCAGTCAGGGGAGACGCCAACTTTCCTGTCTCTGTCTGCCCTCGGGGTCTCATAAAAAGGTTGATGGTGGTAATTGTGATGATGCTGATAGTTTTGCCATCTGTCAGACCGGGACCTTCTCTGTCCTCTAGTTCGACCCATCGATGAGAGGTCTCAGTGCTGCATGCAAGGATTTATAATAACCGGATGACTGATGTTTACCCTAGTCTGGCTGTGAGGTTTAATCCCTTTTGATCATTGCATTGTGTAAATACTATGACTCACTTTTTCTGTTCCCCGTCTGCCAACAGTGCAGTTTGATGGCGCAGAGTGGGACCGCTCCTCATCTCCCACAGAGCGGTTGCGTCCTCCAGGGCCCAGGTCCAGCCCGCTGGCAGGAGGGGGGATGAAGTTTCGAATGCCGCAGGAAGGCCTCTCCATGGTGGGGGAAAGAGTGGACCCTTCTCTGCCTCTAGAGAAGCAGGTGTATGTATGCAGTCTTCTGTTAAACCCATAGGAGTCACATTAACACAATGCTTTGTGTCAGCATATAGACTACACTCTGATCAAGATTTAATCAGATTAAGAGATTTACGTGCTTTGGTATTCAATGGTCTATGAGCTTTTTAATGATTGATCGTCTCTGCTGCCATTCATTTAATTTCCTTGAATGTTAAACAGGATAAAGAAATTGACCGGTCTTAGGAGAAAAATGGCAGTAAATAGTACTGGTCTGTGTGACCAGACATTAGCTGATCAGATTGTACCCACAATGCTTTGCAAGATTGAATATTTGCACATTGGCCAAGTAACTAAATCTTAGCATTATTCTGAGTTAAGATGTTAAAGTACATCAAACAAATCATCCTATTAATCTCTGTAGGCTCTAAATGTGTCTGCACGGCTGTCATGCACATACATACTGTATCATGCATTGTAATTAAAGTAATTTTGAATATTTGAGGGAGAACGGGGTTGTACATCCCACACATTAAGCCAAAAATCAATTTTATTGCACCACTTTGATCTATTAAGGGGCATGGACACATTAAAATGGAGCAGTTATGTGTTTCGGCTAAGCAGCACTCATCAGAGCTTACAGAATTGCAAAAGGTTAGAATGAGAACTAATTAAGTCAGAACATTAAAAACACACATTTACTTTGGTCTTGTAATTTCAGACATCATTGGTGTTATTTGTGTGCTGTTTCTGTGCACATAAAAGGCTGTTTTACTAATGAAATCCAAGCACATGACACCCGTAAGCACACATGACACACACACACACACACACATAGTCTTCCCTTGAGGTTGGTAGTTGATTATTATGCCCCATTACTCCCTTATGATTAAACAGAGAAACAGCATCGCTGTCAACCTGTAGCATTCAGTTCATACACCTTGCCAATTTGTGTCCAAGACAGTCTCATCATTATGGCAGAAATTATTTAACTTACTGGTTGTGTTAGTCCCAAACAGTTTTGGAAGTCCCAGTTTTGGTAGGTTGTTAGTCCCAAACACTCTTATATTTTTGATATTGTGCTTCTGTGAAACACTCTTTGAACAGTAATATTGATTGGTTTATTGCACGGTTGTTGGGTGGTTGGTCCATCACATTGATCCAGACTGAAATATCCTAACATTTACTGGATGGAGTGATGCATAATTTTATCTAGAAGCTCTTGGTCCCCGATGAGGAATCCTAATGACTTTGGTGGTGTGTGTGTGTGTGTGTGTGTGTGTGTGTCTGTGTGTGTGTGTGCATTCTGTCTTTCAGATGGTACCACGGATCTCTGTCGCGTTCAGAGGCAGAGTCGCTGCTAACGCTTTGTAAAGAGTGTAGCTACCTGGTGAGGAACAGTCAGACCAACCGCTCTGACTACTCCTTGTCTCTACGGTAAGAGACACACACACACTTACCTAACAAGTGAAGCAAACGCCTGTGCACCTTCAGTGTTCAGTTCTCCAATAAACAGCTTTACAATTTAATTGCACACTTCTCTTTTTTTCCACTGTTAGACTGAGGAGTGTGTGCAAAGTGTGTGTGAAGCCACCTGAGCAACCCCTCTCATATCGCAGTCTCCACACCTCTCCATCTGTCTCTCTCTCCCTCCCTCCCTCCCTCCCCTCCACCATCACCCCCACTCAAGATCATTGCTGCACTGATTCCTCTCCCGATACTCATTTGCAGGGCACAATACTGCTTATCTGGTCAAATCTCTCCCTTGTAATTAGTACCATGATCCATCGCCTCTGCCTCACACCGCTTTCCCATCATCCCTCTGTCCTCACCCTATCCTTGGCCCCTCTCCGTGGCCCCCCTCTTTGGCCCCAGCGGGCCTTCTAAGTGGTAATCAGGCAGGTAGAGCACACTTCAGTGCACACATCATCCTCCCCGTAATCACTAATGAATATGAATTACCTTCTGTGGGCCACACAAGAAGGGAATCATGGAGGGAAGAGAGAGGTGGAGGGGGTGCAGGAGTGTCACTATGTTGTGCTGACATATAAACAAGCTCATGCATTACTCATTTAAATGAGTAGAGAAGGTTTGACACTTGTACACAGACACAGACATGTGCTCAAGCAACAAGGTCACTACTGGCACCTCAAATATGGTGTTTGGAAGACGTAACATTTCTCCAGAAGCTACAAAATCTATCAACCTTACATTATTTTGGTTGTTTTGACGGCGGAACTGTCCTTCGTTCAAGTAGACCTTTAGAGTCTTAATGAAACAAAAACATGGCGCAAACTGATAAGAGTTTAGTCCAGATCTTTAATCAGCTGAAAGGGAAACTTTGGTTTTACACAGCCTCTATTTTCGTAGTTTTGGCCAAGAAACAAGAGCAGCCTGATCATACAGGTTTTAAACAAAGCTCCTGGTTATCTGAATGTATTTGGAAAACTATGGTAATATTACCCCATATTACTCCTTAACCTCCATAACAGCTTAAAGACCCGCCACAGTTGTGCATGCACACTGTTTTCCTGTGCAATTAGAGATTATCACCACCAGTGTGTTTGGTGTGCTCACTTTTGGTTTTAACTTGCCTGATGTTTTTCATAGCATTGTTATCTATGGCGAACAAAATTGTCTGCATGTTTGAAATAAGTGTCTCTGCTTTCATTGTCTCATACATGGCATTCCTTATCTTTCCTCTTTGCAGTACCCTTGAGTGTAATCTTGTGTCAGATGTTTTCATCAGGTCCATTTACTGGAATGTATAAACAGTGCTCTTGCATTCTGTTTGTTTTGTATAACCTAAGAGGGTTTGTGACCAAAATCCTGTTTATGTAAATAATAGTGTAAAAACCATTAGATTGTTTGTTTGATCATCAGATCACTTGTGTTTCTTAACCTGTTGGATGTTATAGCGATGCTGCTGCATTCCCAGATATCAGAAATTACTTTAGTGAACAAAATGTTATGATAATTTTCCTTTAATGTCTCTGGAAAGTATAATTTCCATCATGCCTGTGTCTAGATTGGAGAGAAGCAGGAGGTTAGTCTTTATCACAATGTTGTGACTAGTTTGCTGACCATGATGTCACTATACCCTTCAGTAAGGATAGCTTTTGTGATATTAGCTACATTTTGCAAAATAGTGCATATTTTTGCGTTCTTTGGAAAAAGTGAACCAAAGCCAGCACATGTTAAGATTACACAGTAATGTGGACAATGGGAGCAATGACGGAGATTGTTAAATGGAGACAAAATGAAGGTCAACTCCAAAGTGAGTCAGACAGACTACCAGATTTAAACCAACATGAATATTTATGAAAGAGCACTGGTAGCTTCTAATGTAGCATGAGATACAAAGAGTACCCAAAACAAACAGGCCTGGATGAAAGCACATTGTAGAGCGCTGACATGTTGAAGCATCAGTGCTTTGGAGGCCGGTGGGACGATTATAAACTGTCTGTTGCTTGGCTGTTTGTAGTGACAGCGAGTGTTTTTGGTTGCACTGCTCTTCAAAATTTAATTTGGTTCACCAAAACAATGACAGTTACGGTGACCAGTTTCAGCCCTTATCTTTCCCTCTGCTTCTATAATTAGACATACACCATGACTGGCTGGCTGGCTCTTAAAGGGGAAGTCCTGTCGTGGCTGCCTGACACTTAAAGGGAAGGAGCCAATGTGGTTCTCTTGGTTAAGCCACTTTCACAGTTTAGTGTTCTTCTCTCCCACTCTCTCTGGCTTTGTCATTCCTTCTGTGTGTTATTACACCACTCGTTCATCCATCATAATGTCCCTTCCTTCCGAATATGTGACATGGTGTTAAATCTTGGTTAGAATCACGGCCTGAAATGGCAGGAAAAAGATGAAGATTTAAATCCAGGCTGTCATTTCCACCTTGTCATTATGTGACAAAATTTGTGTAAGGCTGCATGGTGCCCCACATTTCATGTCATCCGTCTTCTCTTCCTACACTTCTTTCTTACTTTCATATTGGATCCCTCCCAATTTCTTTCTCCTTTTGTCTCCCTCCTTTCTCAATCCGCTCTTCCTGTTTTTTCCTCACAGGAGCTGCCAGGGTTTCATGCACATGAAGTTCACCCAGTGTAAAGATGGCAAGTACGTACTGGGACAGAACAGCCCTCCCTTTGACACGATCCCAGAAGTCATTAACTTCTACACCACACACAAACTCCCAATCCGTGGTGCAGAGCACCTCTCCCTGCTGTTTCCCGTGCTGGTGCAGACGCTCTGACTGACCCTGACGCTCTTCCTGGACCTCCAGGATTTACTTGTAACGGACACGTAAAACTACAATGTTCGACATGGATTTTCCCAGTGGAGTGTCACTTCTCTCTTCTTGTTGGACTGGACTACTTTTGATGATTCAACACACCAGGGGCTAATGCCCTCAACCACCACTGCTGTTGTACCTGTGCCATGAGTCTGTAACATCCGGGGGATCCATTCACATGAAATGCCTGAACTCTAGGCCACCTTTGGTGTAACTCCTCTCTCTCTTCTCCTTGCTGAACCAAACGGGCAAACTTCAGGACATCTGAAATTCTCCCTTTCCTTATTACATTTATTTCACATCTGAATGAAATGCAGAGGAAGTCAGCAGAGCTTGGAGAAAGTGTGTATTCTGTTCTCAATGTACTGGTGCCCCAGTTTGCAGAAGATTTCAATTTTAATTACTGCTGTTCCACAAAAACACCTCATTGAATTACTGCTGTAGGTGAAAGCCTCACGTCATATTTTGCTGATTTTTCATGTTTATACCAGAATCAATAAGTTAAATTGTACTGTAAGGTGAAAAACATTTTGGAAGAACCTTTTGTAAATAAAAAAAGCCAACGCTATTTTCGAAGATATAAGGTTTTTACCAACAGCAGTTATATCCCAGATGCTTTTCTACACAAAGCCACATCTGTTGATTTTCAGCCAGTCTGTCCTGCACTGTCATGCCGCTGTACGTTGACAATTTGCTTGACGTTTCTCCATGTTACTTGCTGATTGTTTATTGTAAGCAACAGAGAAGTTGTGTTGTATTGGTACTTGTGTTGACCTGTATCTCTTGTCTCTTGCATTTGGTAGACAGTGCTGGGTTTGTAAAAACTAACCTGTCACTGCTGTCATTGTCTTTTCACCGACACAAAGCCAAACTAAACTGAGCTGGAGGCTAAATCTGACGCAAAGATGTAGACTTCCTACATGTTTTCAGCTGGCCAAGTCATTACATGCTGGTTGGTGAGTTGTATTTGAGTTAAATGCTTGCCATCTGGACTGGGTTCCTATGTCTGCTGCCTGGCTGCAGTGTCATGTGGCAAAAAACTGATTTCAGAAGAGAGCCAACTTCTGCCAACACACATGTATCGCCATTGGAAATGACAAATGGAAGAGTTATTTAAGTCATTACTTCTTCATCCAAAAGTATTTGCTTGGTTGTATCAATTATTGTCATGGACAATTTCTGTCACTAGTAAAAGATGACGAGCTGTATAATTTACCTACTGTGTTGAAGCATCTCATCTGTATTCAAAGCTTTACTAAAAAGTGTTGATTCTACATGTAGATCTTTATGTAGATCAGTAGCTCTGAACCTGTGGGGCTGGAGCCCCCACAAGGGGTTTGGAGATGACTGTGGGGGAAAATAATGAAAAACAAAATTCTGCTACACAAATTCATGTTACTTTACAGCCCCTTGTCTGACTTTTGCTTGTAAAATACTATGTTCTTTAGGTCTCTAAAAGTGAATCAAATATAATTGAAAAGGTGAAAAACTGCTAGACATGCAACCTGTGAGTGGTCACGTTACTATGAGGGCCAGTTGCAGTAAAGGTCGGGAAGCACTGATGTAGATGAAAAATCTTGTCAGGTCTTGTTGTTTGATTCAAAAAGAAAATGCTTCCAAAATATTCCGATTTAAGTGTATAGCGATCAAATTTTATACAATACTCATTTGCACCCCAGAATAAAGGAAAAGAGGCACAAAGGACTTGGCAAGATTGCGTGCTTCGCACACTCAAACGCACACACATTTGCTTTCGTTCATCCATTAACAGCAGGGTTGGGAGGGAGAGGGTGGGGACTGGGGGTGAGGTGTGGCTGAGGAGGGGTGAGGCAGCCCTCATTATTTGGGCTGCTCTGCAGTGAAAAGCACTGGGATTGCTTTCATTACTGAGCCAAATGAAATAGCAGAGGCTGATTACCCGTGTGACGGAGAGAGGAGTCGAGCTGGATCACTCTCTATTGGGAGAAAGAGTGAAGGAAGGGGGAAAAAAGGGGAGGGGGCAAATGAGGCAAGGGGGAAGAAGGCTGCCTGGCTGTACTTCCCCAACAAGACTCCAAACAAGTGTGTGTGTGTGTGTGTGTGTGTCTGTGTGTGTGTGTGTGTGTCTGTGTGTGTGTGTGTGTGAGAG
>JBBPCS010000375.1:6898613-6931300 GCA_037974645.1 Hollardia meadi
TCACATTTTAATCACACACTATTCAAAATGTCAACTCTATATATATATATATATATATATATATATATATATATACTTATATATGTTACTTATATATAGAAATTCTAAACTGTGATAGTAAAAGATCTGAATAGGCCTACTTCTTCCACAACTGGACACACTTAGACACACATCTCATCATAGGCAGAAAGGAAAGTTGGAAATGAGTGGACATTTTGAATAGTGTGTGATGAAAATGGGAAATGGGATGATAATAAAATTTTTGTAATAATTAAGACACCCAACCCAGCCTAAAAGAACAAACAATGCTAAAATAATTTATTTAAATATTCTTTTTAGTGATGTATTCAGAGCTACTTATTGAATCTTACATGTCTGTGTCTGACTTGGCTTGTCACTATTGGGACTCCATACATAAACACCCATCAAAATGTTCACAAAAACCCAGAAGGTGGCGCTGTCACTCTTCTCAACCTCTTAAGGAAGCAGAAGAGCCTCTCGGCAAAAGACAGCTGAAGGAAACTTAACAGCAGGTGAGAATTTGATACTCAAAAGATTGTTTTAATAGGGTGTTTGTTTACCTGCACAATTACTTGTTAATTGTTGCTTATTATTGTTGCTATGGGCTAATAAGTGGCAGGAATTCTTTAAATTAGATAATTCAGCAGTGGTAGAATGTTAAGTACAATTACTCAAGTACTGTATTTCAGAACAAATTAGAGGTACTGAAGGATTTTCATTGTAGTCTTCTTCAACTTCTACGTTACTACATCTCAGAGGTAAGTATATTGCATTTTCTTCTCCACTAGATGTCTGTAAGTTTTACTAGATCACAGGTTTTCATAATATTTCTTTCCAGTGAAAACCACATATCTTCAATTTTGGCGATTTTGAATTTGAATTTTTCTGATTAACTAAAAGCGAAAGTTTTCTTTTATGGGTTGAGAATACTCCTCCACGGTTGAAAACCTCTCTTGAATTAGCTGAACATGCACCATCCACGTCTTTGCAAAACCACTGCGACCGGCTCGAGTGTTGCTCTCTTCAGACCACCCATGCACCATCGGAGCTTCGCTGATGTTTGTCCTCATGCAGACAGAGCAGAGAGCCAGAGAAACAGTCTCTCTCAGAGCTCAGACAGCTTCCTCTGACATCTCCAGTCCAACAACAGAATGGACCTGACCTAAATGGCACTTAACATTGGCCTCTGTTATGCTGCTGTTAAAGGTAGAGACAGCGTGTCTCTTAAATATGTCACTCTCATTTTAAACAAACTCTGGTCATGTTTTTTTTTTAATTCTTCCTCAGCGAGCAAACTGAAGTAAAATTACACAGAAATGCTGATGTAAAATGATCTTTATAATATCTTGTGCCACACACATTTATAGACGTTACTTAAATGTTACTTTCTGTCTCTCCTCTGACTACTGAAGAGTTACTCCTAAGCCCCGCTGTGTCTTCATCGCCTATTATAAAGTGACATGCCACTGGACACCAGGGAAGAACTCTCCTGCTAACAGTCGGTACACGTTAATGTGTAAAATATATTATCCACAGTGTCAGGAATACTTTGTTTGAAGATGTGCTTCTGACAATGAGTGGATACATTAGTGCAGTCAAGTGGAAGTAAAGTAGAACCTGCACACAGGAGTCAGATCCTCAAAGATAATTATAGCTTGATGTAGTTTTTTTTTAAAAGGGGGTGCTTGGGGCCAGTAGGTATTTTCCCTTTGCAGAACAGACTATATGAACTTGTGACTGTGTTCATTTATTCATTTATATTATCGATTATAGTAAATATTGCCCAGAATGCTGTACTTTTTGGCCTTGATTATGGCATGTTCAGTATATTACTCTTTAAGTTGTAAGTAATTATTTACTGATGAGACAAAAACTGTGCAAAAAAAATGCAGTTGTTTCTCATAGACAGTTCCCGCGGGAGCTTTTAATATGTCTGTCAGATGGTGCATTTGGTCGCTAGATAATGTTTTGCAATGTCATGTTGCCCTAGTGTCACTTCCTTTGGGCCAGTCTGAGGATTTTGTCATGTGCTTTTTCTTGGTCATAGTGAAGAGTGTTACGTCTGATTTCATGATATAAATGTGATGGTTTTCCTTCATCCTAGCTTGGTATTTCAGTTTTCTCACTCATATGCTTTCAATAATAATAATAATAATAATAAAATAGAATTTTATTTACAGAGCACTTATCAAGCACTAGACACAAAGTGCTTTCCAAGATCAGAGGATTCATACACAACATTAGGGACAATTGCAAGAGGTAAGTAATAAAAAATAGACATATGTATGCAAGCAATGTGAAACACAAACACAACCATATCGGTATACATACATACATACTGTTAATATACCTACATATACTCACACACACGCAGACACACATACTCATATACTGTATACATATGCATACACATACACACATACACACACATACACATATTATATACGTACATACTTGTACCATATATATATACATATATAAAACAAACGAAACCATTTGAAGTGCTTTCAGCTATTAGGAAAAGCTTTACTGTAAAAAGTAAGTTTGAAGGCCAGATTTAAAAGCAGCGACAGACAGACTCAGCTGATCTGATGCTCAGTGGAAGGCTGTTCCAGAGCCTAAGAGCCAGAAATGAAAAAGGCCAAACCGCCCGTAGTTTTCAACCTGGACTCTGGAATAGTTAAGAGGCCCAAACTGGCAGACCTGAGGGGCCCATTTGGATAATATGGTATGAGGAGCTCAGTTATATACTCGGGCGCCAGATCGTTCATACCCTCGTATGTGATTAAGAGCACTAGTGTGTGAATATCTTTTTGTTTTTGTTAATAATCAGGCTGCTGAGTTTTGAACAGTTTGAAGCTGCTCCACAGCTCGATTGTTTAGGCAAGTAAACAAGGCATTACAGTCGTCAAGGCGGGAGGATATAAGAGCATGGATCATTTTCTCCGTATTACTAAAGGTCCGTTAATCATTGAACCCAGATTGAACGGGCCTGCTGAGAACAGAGTGGCCCCGCACATTTCAATGGGTGTATTTCCTTGCCTTATAAAAACAAAGTGAGAGCATTTCACTGGCGGTATATCATGGCTCATTGATGAGGTTTATAGTTACTATACTAATCTTCCCATGACGTTTATTGTAATTGCACAGCGTGCATCCGTGTGAGAACCTCTCAGTTCATAAAGGTAGTTTAAACACTTATTGTGAGACACGTTCAAGCCTTTCATCAGTTGACAGAGTCTCAAAACGGATTACCTATTTACTGTCAGTTATTTTTTGACCTCATCAGTTGATGGAAAACTGAAGCGACCACACTGAAAGATGTTTGTGGTAACCATCTGGTGTAATTACTCCAGAGACCCCAACGACATAGAAAAACATCTTCGCGCTCTTATGGCTTCTGCACTCAGTGAGTCATTGCTGCTGAGTGAAGTTTTAAACATTTTGCAAACACAATTAGCAGCAGCTATAATCAACATCACCTTATTTAGGCTAAAAGAGTAACGCATTTGTATTTAAATTGGGTGGCATTCCGCTTTCAAGTTTTTGACCAGTTTTCACACATACACATACTGGTGAGCTATTTTCCCATGAAATCCCGGAGATCACTACAGCGAAGTGCAAATGTTAATAGTGCGAGAAAATGTGTTACAATGCGAGTCGCAAGACATTTATGTGATTCTACAGTTTGGTGAGCAAAAACACGTTTTGGTTGTGACTTCCGATTTGTTGTCTTAAGTGTGATATATTGTGACTGTAAGGCCTGAATTCGACAGCGAAGCAGTTAGTCAAGGAGGTAATGTATACCTCCAAACATATGATTACCACTTGTATACCCCATATACTGTTTATTTTATGTACATTTAGATCGTATCAGATTTAAGTGCCATTTAAAAGGAGTCATGCATACCAAGTCAAGTGGGATGTATTTAAGTGCTTTCAACATGATTTGCTGACTTCATCGGCGAGAGGGGAACACAGAAAATACAGCAATTGTCTGTCAACAGATCTTTCTTTGCTACATTTTTTTTTGGGATGAACAACTAGTCATGTGAGGGGGGGGGAAGGGGGTTACAAGCAAAAGAGAATTTTAAAAAAAATTTTTTAACTCAGATACAAAATTGAGTTATGTAGAGAATTATGTCTCTGTTGCAGCTTGTTTTTCTCTCTTATCACCATATCCCCACCCGCTCCTTTGCTCCCCTCTGCCCGGCTCTTCAGTGCCCTCTGCTGGTCTCAGGCTGTAGGTGAAGGAACGCAGCAACGGCGCCGTCCTCATGATGTGCGAGAACAACACAACACAACAAAGAGGTTTAAAAACACACAAACATTTGGCCCATATACTGTACTCTGTGTCTCACACACACTCTACAGAAACCAACACTAAGCTGTGGCAATTTTAGAACACAGCAGATAAGTGGACCATTTGGGAATTGTTTTTTTTTATTTATTTAATGCACTGTGTTGTGGTGCAAGTGAAGGGCACACAGTGTCAGGTGAGACACCAGTGACCATCAGATTCTAAATGACAGCTAACCTGGTGCCGGTCGACCTCGGCGGGTTACTGTAGGTAAGAATCAGCCGCTTGCCTGATATGTTATCACTTTGATTCAAAACTTTCTTAGTGACGTGATGAATGTTATCCTTGTATGTGTGTGTGTGCTCATAAATGCATCTGTACGTTTGTTCAGGAAGGACCGTCCTTGTTTGCGTCCTCCATGCGTTATTCGTCGTTGTTTTGCTCCTCATCATTACTGCATGTAGACAGGGACCACTTCAGGGGACTCATCTTTATAGCAAAAAAGTGAATTTATAAAGGTAACAAGTGAAATAATTTTACCTCAGGCATTTTGTCTTTAGACGAAAGAGTATTAGTTTTATTGTAAGATCACGAGAACTCCTTTAACTACAACTGAGGACAATGTTTCAATCTTTCATAAAGGCTGAAACGTCTTTGAGTTATTGAGTCATGAAAGTTTAATCACTCATGTGCAGCACATCACTCCCGCCATGTCTGTACAGTTACACACACAACTGTGGGAACTGTCCATGCAGTTCACATGACTAGAGAGCTCTAATGTAGCAGTTAGTTATGTTAAGTTCCTTAATTTTTGCATGAAGTTGGTCTATACAGATGCTAACAGACCAGCAGATGTTTTCCCAGCTGGTCCAAAGAATCAAACAGTGAGACAGCGGACAGTGTCTGGATAGTAGTTTCAGCCGCATTAGTACATGTTTGTAATACATAGAAGTGATGTGAGAGAATAACAAGTGCATGCAAGGAGTGCGGTGCAGCAGGAAAAGCCCTCATGTAACAAGTGCAGCTGTCCCTCTATCTCTTCAAGCCTCCTGTTCTCCACGCCAAGTTTCTCTGGCTGATTAGGAGCCACACTGCTAATAATGCAAGCTATTTTTTTTAAGGAGAAGAAGTGGCTTCTGGGAGTGCAGCTAAATAAAGAAATGTTTTTATTATTCTGCAGACAGTTATCAGAGAAAATAGATGGTATTCATTTCTTACAAGACAGAAGAACTAAAAGACAAAGTAGACTTTTCCTAGTGTCTTGTAATAAAAGTGGAATGCTCAAGGAAAAAAATAGATGCTCTGTTTTCTCTGCTTAATTTAGCAGAGTTGTCTCCACTGACTGAGTGTGTGTACCTCCCTTCAGGAGAAATGTTCTTTATTTGCATTTCAGTTCACTTTAACACAACACAGCAATCAGTGAGACTGGGAGCAATCACTGGTTGAACAAGGATACATTCTTAATATAATAGCTCAGACAAATGCTGAAAAATGTCTTCTGTGGAAATCACACATTCAGCAACGGCCATGTGTTCCAACGAAAGAACAGAAAAATTTAGAAAATTTTTTGTCACATTGAAATTAATGGCCCACTGAACAAAACTTAAAATGCCAAGGCTGTCCTCCAGCAGAAGTTTCTGACCCTGCACCCAGCAGTCTGACTGCCTGAACCTCCAGCTCTGGATGCACAATTAAAAAAATAATGTCTACTCTAAAGTGGATCACACTGCAACCTCTGAAATAATTAACTGGTAAAGAAGATAAACAATTGAAGCTCACTGTATAGATTCAAAAATCATTATAAATGTATGAGCACGCAAAGCTGAAGAAAAACACATGGGGGTGAACCTTTGTCATTTTTTCTACTGTAGGCCAAAATAGGAAGCACTTTTGTTCACAATTAGCCGACAAACATCTCCCACCCCGTTTTCTGTGAAGAAGTAGTGCCTTTTTGTTTTCACACAAAATTTCACATTTAAGCACTGAAATGCACGTGTAACCTTTTTGTAAATGAATTGCTCTTTTAAGGACATTAATACCGAGAGTTTCCTGCCATTGAACAGGCGGAGTTGATCATGCTGCTGCAAGAGCTGCATGGAGGGCACACCAAGAAGAAGAAAAAACAAATGTAAAGCTTGAAAATATTGAGAACTGAATCAGTATATCAGTGGTAATGTTGGCATTGGCTGATGGCTGTCAGTCCCATCTTTTCGCCTACATCCTCTGCTTTGCATCGATGCTGTCTTTTTAAATATAATGTTTGCTGAAATAAGCTTGGTACTGTTAGAAACCACCAGAAGGGGGCAGAGAAAACTTGGTTCATTGTACATTTACACTGGTCTTCAGGCTGTACTGGTATTGATGATTCAGTTGCATACCAACCAAGTTCTAAGTGTCAGCTGGACAGTGCTAGACTGTCTTATTTTTCAGCCGTTTGCAAATGGAGGAAGTCAAATAAAACTGCACGCCAGAGTTTGTGCATGTAAGATTATCTACTTAACCCAAGTGTGCTCAACTAATAGACTTGGGGGTAAACGACTTGAGTGTCATGCAAACAGAGTTAACTGTTAATACACGCAAATTACCTCTATACACACAGCTGGGTGCAGCAGCGAGTGGTGGCCCGGCACAACAGTGTGGTCTGGAGTCATGCTGGTGTTAAGTCATGCTAATTTTGCTCATTCTTAAGTCTCCCTGTTTTTGTTGGGCTGCAAGGTTTGTTCTATTTTTTTTTTTTTTTACCACCAAGCGTGCTCAGTGTGGGTCCACCTCCCAGTGACAAAACCAATATGTTTGGACCTTATCGGCCTCAATATACATCTCATGTATTGGAGGAGAGCGTACTCAGGGAAAGGTTAACTTCTGGACAAAACTGAGCAGTCAAGTGTTTGTCCTGTGGGGCTTTCACGGGGAAACTGAAGTGCATGATGGGATGAGATCATGTAGGGCTCTCATCTGTGTGAGGATTTCAGTCCTCAATTAAGGCTGCAGCCTTGTTGTAGCTTTCAAATCCCATGATTGTGCATTCTTGGTTAAGTCCAGATTACTTCAGATAATGAGTTCAGGTGTAATGACAGTAAATTTCTTTCAGGCTTTGACCTCTTTTCCCTCTTTGACTTCATGCCTCAGTATTTTTAACCTGACAGAGCCGTTTGTGTCTGCGTAACTGCTGTCAGGCACCTCCTCCTGATTTGATCCTCACAATGTTTGAGTTACCTCAAAATACTTTCTTTCTTTCTTTCTTTCTTTCTTTCTTTCTTTCTTTCTTTTAAAGTTGCTTTTCAAGGCAGGGAGAGAAATATCAAGCAAAGCGCTGAGAGGTTTTCTCTCTCGCTCTTTGCGCGCCTGTGCATAAAAACTTCGAGCCTGCCGATGATCAGAGAGCCAGAGAGGAGTCAGACGAGGAAGTTGGGAGGAGGGATTAGTGCAGTGGCGTGGTGTGTGCTGAGCAAAGAGTTTATTCTCCGGACGCCTCCCGCACTGTGAAACCTCCAGTACTGGTTTTGGACCCAAACCGCAGCGCATAGATGGACGCAAGACTGAAGTGCTACCGTGCATCTGCTGCTAAGCGAGTTTTTAACGCGCTGTATTTCTAAGAAAGTTACACACCTATACTGTCAATGTCAGCACAGGTAGTGAAGAGGATCCCGGAAGAACTCGTAGCGCAGGTTACCAAGTTATTAGTGTAGCCCACAAGTCTTCCTGAGCGAGCGAGCAGATGGACTCATTCACCTTATTAGAAAAAGTAGTTATTCTCTCTTAAAGTTGTTGATTTAACGTGAATGAACGCAAAGACGATGAAGGAGCCGAGGAAGAAGAAGCTGTACGTGGTGATGGACGTGCTGTGCGTTTTAATCGGTAAGTCATGGACACTTAAGTACAAAATTCTACATCAGCGTAATCTGCCTTTTATCTAGGAATTTCACTTAAGTGTTGTCAGCAATAAGAAGACACGATCTTTGTGGTGTTGTCGGCACTGTCTTGCCAGTCGTGTTTGTGCATTCGGTACCCATGACAGCAGTTCAGGTATTCCTCTAACAATGGGAACTCCGCAGTGTTTATTTACGTGTTAAAATTACAACAAAAAGCGTTTTTAATCCGACGGAAGATCCTCTGGATAGCGCAGAAGCTGTTTTATCCCAGTCTGTCTTTTAAAGGTCCAACGAAGCAGCTGGATTTCCATGCCTGAGTCCAGTACTAAAATATTGCAGCCGGTTTGTTTATGCAGATCCCAACTGCAATATTGTCCAGGCTGAAATGTGACATTAAACTGCGCCATGGAGACACGCAAGAGGAAATGGCATTCTAATCCTCCTCAACGGGGCAGCTACTTCCTCCAGCCTACACACCAAAAACTTCGCAGGACTTTAGAGCCTCAGGAAGCTTAATGTTTGTTTATGGAAAATTTGATATGCATGCATGTGTGTGTGAGTGCCCCACATATTCCTCATTTTCGTCAATGTTTTGTCTGCCAGGAATCTTCTCAGGAATGTCCCCGCATCCCACATGCAGTGCATTTCTCAAGATATTCCTTCCACGTTGCTTTACAGACCATTGTTTCGACTTTAACTTTGGTTAGGAGTCTTTTTTTTTAGTTTCCATTGTTGTGGTAGCTAGATCTCATCATTGGTGTGCAGGGTTGTTTTTTTTTGTCTCCTCCCCGCTCTTGGCAATGCACAAATAATGACATGTTGGTTGATGAATCATATCAATGACACATATAGTGGTTATAGTTGTCTTTTGCCTTTCAATCTTAAGGAAGGGAACTAAACATAAAATGTCATATGTAATGTAATAAAAGTGATATTTCATTAATTGATACATTTAATACATTTAAATGGCCACTGAAAAGATGATTTAAAAAAATATGAGTATATGAATTTATCAATAATTAGGCTTAGGTCAAATTTTAAAAAAAGGGGTTTATAAAAAACAATGTAAAACAATAAATCCATCATTTAAAAATAGATAATAATGCCCAAATAATTTACGGGATTTCAACACCAGAAAGTTTTCTAAACATGTAACACATCACAACACTTGATGGCTGTGGTCCTAATAATAAGTACAGACAACTACAGTGAGAACTCCTCTCCACCTTCAGCTTCAGATGCAGCCTCAGATACTGCATGTTCTGTATTAAAGCCACAAGCCCTTGACAGACGTGTGTCTTGTGATGGTCTGCTGTGTGGCATGTTCATCCCTTGTTGTGTCTACAGTGACAGTGGTGAAGTTGGAAGGAGAACAGGGGCATGTTCAGAGGGCTTATTGGTATTTTTTTCTGTCTGCGGGAACGTCCACAGACTGCTGAACTTGATAAGCCTCGCCATTTTGCTGTCACAAGTCTGGGATTAACGTCTGGGTTGGGTTGGTTGGTCGGTCAGATCTGGGTAGCTGCATCCCACCCTTTTGCCTCTCCCTTCCCCTTTTGCCACCCACGTCACCCACCCAAATAATCGTCAAGTCAACCCCAAGCTTATGTGAGGTTTCCCCAGCCATATAATAACAACATGGTAGAGCTTGTAATTATGCCGACCATTAGCCTATGTGGAAACAGAGTTTTGAGTTGGGTTTTGTCTGCATTTTGGGACTACTTACATTTCTTATTGTAATCTCTGAATATCCTCTCTGTTATTATCTTTCTACTCACCGTTGTTCAACAGAAGCCATTTCTTTATTTTCACTGCATTTGCCTCTGACTCTAAATATTATTCTCCACTTTGGCATCGTGCATGTGTCTCTCTCAACCATCTTTTGCCTTGAAATTCACAGGCCAAATAAAAGCAGGGGATACAATTACAGAGCGATTTCTTTGACAATGCCCTGCTCGGGTCAAACGAAAAGCTACTGTGTCATATGAATGGATGTTCCTCCTGCTATGTTCATACAAAGTAAAGCACAAACTCTTAATGGAGAAATCTGATGCAAAATGGCTGCCTAGAGCCAAGGAGTGGATTACTGATACCCTAGACACAAAGTCTGCTCTATTATCTGTATAGTTTATAGCTAAACCTGTCTGATAGCTCATGAGGGGCGTTTGAGCTGTTTTTGCTTTTCAAATATCTGCCTCTGTCCGAAGTTTGTTGTTCTTCGTAAGCTCTTAGCCTCCTTCCTTCTTCTCTGCTCTTTCTCCAGTGTATCCCTCGCTCCCTCCCTCTCTCCTTTGCTGTCTGAGTAAGCCTACACTCAGTACAGATAGATGGAGGGTGTTGGCTGAGAGCACAGAGAGGAAAGACCGGGTTTAACCTCTCCCTGCCCACAGCTTGTATTCATAGGTGGGCAGTACTGCTGGTGGTGTAGGTCGTTTAGGAGCCAGAGGAGGAACCCAGCTCGCATTTCTGCATGACTCGGGCGCTGCTGTAGGCGATATGAATGGTGGCGAGCTGTGTGTTATGTGTGATGTGCTAGATACTCTAAGTAATAGTGTGTGACTAAATAGCCGCGAGGCAAGGCATTGGTGCTACACATGCTCAGGCACACTTTTGTTTTTGTGTGCTGTAAAGTGTGTTGTGACAAACCAGTTCTGTTCAGTCTAAAATGGCCTAACACAAACACACAAATGTCTACTGTATGCAGAGGAAGCAGCCAGTTTTCATTCAAAATTCATTAATTTTTCTTGTCCATGCAGGACATACAGTAACTCTGCTGGAAAGACGACACTGGGTTGTAGCATTTCACCAGCTTTCACACAGCTGTAAAACTATCAAAGAGTTGCTACTCTCGTTTTCTCCCATTATTTCATACTTGACTCCCATTAAGTTGTGTTCTTTGACCTCGCTGAATGTCGTTGGGGTTTGTCTGCGTTACAGCGTCGTTGCTGTAGCATCTCCAGGGAGATGGGCTTCTCATGCAGTTGTGTTGGGAAGGCTGATTGTCCCAAGTTCTCAGAGAGAAGCACTGAAGACGCTTGATGGGAATTGTTTCCCGCAGGAGACCTCTGTCATGGAAACTGAAGACATTTGAACAAACAGGCACATCCCTCTGAGACATATGAGCCTAGTTTATTTCCTACAAGGTAATGTTTTTAGCTTGTACCTCATTCTCATGAACGTATTATCTCAGTAACGCCTGGAGGGAATTTGATTAGATCTGGCACAAACATGCACTTGGTCTCCAGGGTGAACTGATTAGATTTTGGTGGTTAAAGGTCCAGATCATTGTGATCTCACAGTAACGTTTTTTATTAATATGGTAATTGCAGCAAATTTCACTCAAATGTCTCATGGGATAAAATGATAAAGTGATGACAGTTTGTATCCAAAAGGTCAAAAGTCAACATCACCGTGACATCATAATGCTCTGCAAAAAAGATTGCGACCATATTTCACATTTGGTCCGATACTGAATTGGTGACACTAATCTCGGGTGCCCACCATGTAACTGTGCTGATTCTATAGATCTTCTGTGCTGCCAGGTTGAAGATGTGTGTGAAGCGTCCATGTTTTAGAATCTGTAGCTTCTTTGTGTTCTGTCAGAATCAGCTTTATTGGCCAAACGTGAACACACGTTACACATGCTGTACATACAGCAGCAGTTCACCACAAGCTCGTTGGTTTTGCTGATATTGAGCTTCAGGTGATCAAAGTCTTCAGGACATATATTATATGAGTGTGGACAGACATGGATGTAAACATCAACTTGGCAGTAATTCTAGTTCTAAATATCTGATTAAGAGATAATATGGAACATTGCCACATTAGTCTAAAAAGATCTAGACCTTTTGAAAAATGTCTTGTTGAATGATTTTATTCAAAGTCGCAATGTGCGTTAGGTCATCTGTCGCTATAACTTCTGGGAGAGAGTCGGAGAGCGAGCACGCCACGTTCCCCCCAAAGTCAACCAAGTGCAAAAAATTTTTCCGAAATTGGTTTGAAGTGTACCTTTTTATTCATTACAATAGTTCTTATGGTTTTAACACATTACTTAGAAGAAAACTGACAGCCTCTACCACCTGATGTTTATTTTGGATTTCATGAGAGAATTTCTTAATTGCTACGATCACATGCTGTATGTCCAGCACAAATGTATTTTTCCAGTGCCTTTTAAAGGCAGGTGATTAAAATGCATGTTTATTCTTTCCAGTTAAAGTCGGAGAGAAAACGTGTGCATAGAGAGGGAAGCCCAGCCAAGTGAGGACGAGAAAGAAATAATGATTACTTTTGACGGGGGCTAGAATATAGAAATTCGTGGTCCTGATTTGGAGAAACACTAAAAACTGATCACTGGTGTTAGACAGCAGCTAAACATAGTTTGCATTTGCATACAGTAATCATACCGGTTATATTTAGCAATGATAAGCAGATGTTTAAAAGTGTAATGTAGGAACATTCTGAGAAGCTCGGTGCCATTCATGATAGTTCAGACCTTTATGGTTTTAGTTTAAACCTGTGTAGCTTACTTCTTTGATCCCCTCCAAACCCAGACTCTTTGATTGCCGGCCCAGATTTAGCTGCCCTCCCACCACTGAGACCTCGTCTGCCACCCTGTCTCCTCCTGCACTGCTTGGAGCTAAGCATGCGTAAATGATGCACGGAGCTAAACAGCAGGATTAAAAATAAAGAATGGGCAGCAGCAGCAGCAGCAGGATTTGGTGTGACTGGTGAAGTTGGGCGTTCCTCATGTGAATTAGAATTCCAGAGGCCAACGCCGGCAGAGGTTGTAGGCTCAGCACATACCTTCCACATTAGTCAGTCCAGCTTGGGGTGAGACAGTCAGAAAGAGGGAGAGTTGGGTTGTTTTTTTTACAGCAAGCCATCTCTTCAACGCCTGAAACGTCACCTATGTTGATACATTAAAGAGCTTTGGTGCTATAGGTCTCTTGCTGTCACCTCAACAAAGCATGTTTGAATTGGATTGAGGAAACAAAAGAGAGACGGAAAGCAAAAGAAGTGGAAACACTGACTGCGGCTTAAAGTCCTCGTTCACAGTGGGAGGGGATGAGAGCTGGAAGCATAGTCAGATGAGTAAATGACTGAAGGGAGACACGGTTATGAATAATAAAAGATGCAAGGAATGGTGTTAATGTGAGAGGAAAAAAGATCTCTCTACAGAAGCATTAGTTGGATTGAAAAAGGGGTGGAGAAATGCAGAAAGAAGACATTCGCCGAGTGTCCTTTACACCGGCAAGACGAGAAATGAGAGTGGAGGGAATTAAAAGGAGGAGCAAATGTTCCAGCTGTGACCCTGGAAAGTTTTAAACCAAACGGGGCAGCCCAGGGGCGTGAGAACACACCTTACACACCACACACGCAGGCTGCACGCACCTTGGAAGTGTGCTTAATGAAAACCCAGACTGTATGTGTTTCAACTTTAGGTGAATGATTGTCTCTGCACATGGTTTTGCAGGTGCAGCAGGTTATGTCAGAGTAAGTAGGTGTACTGTGTACACTCGGACCATTTCCAGATGATTGTGGCAGTTTTAGTCCAGGCGTCAGATCTTTCTTTAGTAGGACAGCAAACAGAAAGGGAGAGAAAAACTGAGGTTAAACAACTAGACGGAGAGAGAGGATGTGACAGGCCTTGCAGTGCGACTGTGGTCCAAATGGCCCCGCATAATTGCACATCTGCCAGCTAAATAAAGCACCAACCCATTGAGACCGCTATATTCACAACAGAGGGAAAAGTCTGTGGGAGGATGCTGCGATTAAAAGAATGACAGACAGAAAGATTAAGCTGCAGAGAGAAGAATGAATGACTTTGAACCAGAGAGGGAAAAAAAACAATGGAGGATGTGTATCAGCAGTGGCGGAAGGAATGAAGGAAAGACTGCAAATCTCTTCTTACACAGACATCTTTGTTTGTCCCTGGTATCAATCAATGCTAAAATCTTCCATGATGCTCGTGACGCGCAGTTGTCAACAATTCCTCGGCTCTCTGTGGCACCAATACCCACTTCAGCAGGGGGAGACACTGAGGTGCCACTGCGCATGAATGCTGATTTGTGGCCAGGTAAATGAGAAGCCTTAAAGTTCCCAAAATGGAATCAAAGCCTCTAAAATGGGCCTTCTTAATCTGAGACAGGAAAGCTCGAGTCCTGCATCCTGCGATTTCAATCAGGCTCCCATTAGAGGAGATTTTTTTTTAGCTTCCTGGCTACATTCCAAACTGGCAGCGTTCCCTTCCCTCCATCTTTAGAAACAGGTGTCCAGTAAGAAGGTTGCGTCCTGAAAAGGTATCTCCAGCTCATTTAGAGACGCTGCTTGGTCTTCACGTGGAGGCATCTCTGGAGCAGTGTCAGTTTGGGTTGTGGGGTTGTCTCATGGTATCCCAGAGACCTACTGTATGTTGTCTGCCAATGGGTCTGTGAGCTGTGTGTGCGTGATCTTTGGGTTTCTGCTTTTTCCAAAGAGTAGCTGGTTAGTTTTTTTTTCGCATATATTAGCCACAGAGGCACTGCTGTTAAGACACGTTCACACACATCAGGATGCGCTATGTTTTCTGCCCATGACGACAGTCCAGACTCTTTACATAATTTTATTTGACTGACTTTATGCTCATGCAGACCTGTGATTTATGACTTACAGGTGTCAGCTGAATTCGTTCTTCATTTATGTATTCATAAATGAAGATTTTTTTTTTTTTTTACAAGCCAGGGGAGGGTTATTTAAGGCCATGTGCCATGACTTCACTCAGTCCGTGAACTGTGTGGCAAACTGGCAAAAGCCAAGTTTGGTTAAGAGCAACAAGCAGATGCAAAAGAACTCATAGAAACCTTTAACACATGACTAAACAGATAAATACAAATAATAGGCTACTGTAGAATGTGATATTGTTGATGTACATGCAAAAGCCATTTATGCTTTTGTGAGCTCGTTAGGTGGAAGAAGGTAATACATTTTTTATATTCATTAGCTGCTTCTCTTTGAAGCTTCTCACTTAATTTTCCTGCCACTCCTCTGTGATGAACGGCCCCGCTCTGGTAAGTGTTAAAAACCTCGTAAAACACTTAGAAGCAACTCTACCACGTGACTCCAATGTAGAAATAATTATGTCCCTCTGCCATTTTAAAGTGACATTTACCATGCTGTATTAAGTAAATAAACATTCTCCAGGCCAGTCTTACACAAACCTTTACAACTTGCTGTCATATGTGTTAGTATCTGGTCAAACAAGTCTTTCCTTTGCTTTTGTTTCCTGGTCCAGTTTGTTTTATTCATGTGCTAAATGCAAACACAAAAAGTTGCTATCGGCTGACGTAGTATGTGGAGTGGAAACAGACCTCATGTCATCATGTAATGACGGCCCAAAACTCCCGAGAGGGGCAGTGTTCGTTTTCATGTGTGGTAATGCAAACACCCTGCTAATTTTATGTTTTCAAATAATGTTTTAAATTTTGTTTTGTAATTTGCATCGTGGAGAAATGTTGAAACCTGCCGACACACTTTGAGTTTGGTAAACACTTCTAAAACAGGTGTATTTTTACAACTTGTGTTGAAACGAAAGTTCAACTGTCACAAGGAGATTAGAGCTTTTCGTGTAGGAATAACGTGTTGGAGTCAGTTGATATCTCTAGTTGTGCTTTTTTTGTTCTCTGTTCGTATCAACCCAGCTCCTCCAAGGTCGGGTTTTCAGTGGAGTCCAATATGCAACAACGTGTTTATCCTATAGAGCACTATTGTTTATTCTCCTCTCAACACAAAGCTTCTATTTTGCTGCCGCCCTTCGTTACGGAGCCAGTAAGACTCTTTGTCTTTATATTGTCTGAGTGAAACGTCTGTGCAGTTGGCATGTCACTAAACAATGTCCGCACTCCTCTCATGTCACCTTGGGTGTATGCGATGTCAGACAAGAGCAAGACTCACACTGCAAGTCATTGTGTATTGTTGTTTATTGTGAATTAAAGCATTTATTGAGGGAATTGCTCAGCTTCGTTTATTAATTACTGGTTTATTATAGATATTGAGGGCTTCCTCAGTTTTTTCTTTCTCAGAATTAAAAGGACTCCAGAGCTGCCACGATCGAAAGAAAATTAGTTGCCAACTACTTTGATAATCAATTAACCTTTTCAGTCATTTTTCCAGCAAAAATGTCAGACATTTGCTGCTTCCAGCTTCTTAAATGTGAGGATTTGCTGCTTTTCTTTGTCACTTATGATAGTAAATGAACAGTCTTTGGGTTTTGGACTGTTGATTGGACAAAAGAACCTACTTGAAGACGTCACTTTGGGCTCTGGAAAATTGTGCTGAGAATTTTTTCATATTTTCTTTTACATTTTATAGAGGAAGAAATGAGTCATTAAAATAATAAAAAACAATCGATAACAAAAAAAATCTTTAGTGGTAGCCCTAAAGGAATCTCTGCCTATGAGCTAAACTTTAGTGTCACACATCAGTCAAAAATACTTCTTCACATCCTTTTGAGCTGAAAAACCATTCAAGAAAAACATGACACAAGTGTTTGATTGTTTTAGTCAGTATTTATACATTTACTGAAGAATATTGTTCCATATCCATCATGCAGGGCGTCACAGAGTCTTAACCTCAGTTGAATCTGAATCCATATTTTCCTTTAGTTTCAGTCTTCAGCATATGGACTCCTGGTCTCTCATCAGTCGGTCTCACTGGACGTCCTCCTGGCGTTATGTCAGCTGCAGGTATTATTTGAAAGAATGGGAGGGGTGCACTGCTCATTTACGCAGGAATGTAATACGATTGGTGAGAGCACTTTTCAGGCGTGTGCACTGTTTTTTCACATCTGTTTTTCTTGCATTTATTATGTGACCATATGGCATTCCCAAGACTGTGTGTCTGCCTATTATGGATAGTGGTAGTGGGTATCAGGGTGAAGAGACATTCCTCAGTGGGTCTGCGACTCATGAGTATTTTCATCTGTCAACTGTTTAAACTAAATATGACATGTCAAAAATAATTACAATTACCTATCAGTGGAGGCAAAGTGTTCAATTCGCAGTGACATAAAATGGAGACATGCACATAAAATGATAAATTAACCATTACTGTCTATCAAGTAAGGTCTTCCTCCTATGCACTGCATCTAACAAAGTCTTACTCCACCTAAAATCTTTTTAAGAATGGTGAAAATTTTTCACCGCTCAGATAAAAATGTAGCATCCAAAAGATTCTCTTAAACTACTTGCAGCGTAGCCCACTTCTCAGCTGCCCATCTGCATCCTCAGTATGTTCAAAATAGTCATAGTTTGCTAAAAAATCTGCCTTAAAGACTCCTTCATTCTCTGCCAATTTGACTTGAGCAAAAGAGCAGCTGCAAAATGTCCTCATTAGCCTGCGTTTATCACTACAACTTTGGGAAGAACAGAAGTCTTAAAATTCAAACTGTTACTCACACTTCATCTACAAAATGCAGCGAAGGGAGTGTGTGTGTGTGTGTGTGTGTGTGTGTGAGTAAGAGAGAGAAAGAGGGGAATCATTTTGGGAACGGGTGTTTCTGAACATCTCAAGGACATCATTCGTGCACTCGAGTCTCGAGCAGCTATATTTGGTCTTATTTTCAGACGGAGCCACATCATTCAAAAGAGCTGCGTTTGTGTCTGCAGGATTTGTGTACCGCCTTGTTTATACGCTCTTGTGTCTATTGGCTTTGGTGTGTGATGTGTGATTTTTGCATATGCCCACATGCCTGAGTATACTATAAATAATATTTTGTGCTGTGTATTTTTGTAATTCCTTGCTGTGCATTTCTACCCTGACATTTAAGTGCTGAATGTTTTTTTGTTTTTTTTTCTCCTTGTGGGTTGTTTTCATCACTGTGATTTTAGACGTTGAGGTCCAGAGGGAGGGAGAAACAATTTGGCTATCTTTAGAGAAACATTTTCACTTCCCAACTTTAAAAATGATGTAATGTCTGAAAACCTGCAGAAAGCAAGACAAATATGTTATTCCAAAACATTTTTTCCCCTCAAACATTAGTCTCAATAAACCTGAATCAACCTTGTTCCTGCTCTGCGTGATCAGTGATAATCTTGGCTGTGGCCAAGCATCATATATCACTGACAATAATCTATGCATTCATCTCACTTCACCAAAAGCAACATTTCTCCCAACATAGTTAATATTTGAAACCATCTCATAAAATTCTTCTGTTGTTTGTTTTTCGCTACAGCTGCACTTCCCTTCATCATTATGAACATCGTGTTCAAGCCATATGAGAGAGGGGTTTACTGTGATGATGAGAGCATCATGTACCCCATCAAACCAGACACCATCACTCATGGTATGCTGGCGGCTGTCACCATCTCCTGCACTGTCATCATTGTAAGTTGTACCCAGAGCATCAACATCCCTTCTCCTCTCAAAGGAGATTTATTAGGTATCGCCTCAATAAAGCCAAAATCATTGACACTTTACTGGGCTTTGCTCATTTGACAACCTCCTGTGCTGTTTACTCCATTACTAAATGGCCTTTAGGAGTTGGGCAAAGTGTTGACGTATAAGGAGAAAAAAAGTAATTTCATTGTAATGATGCAAAAAATAAAATAAAAATCAGAACAAAGCCAGAAAAAAACTATTTTCACCTTTTAATTCCTTCCTTCAGATCTCCTCCGGAGAAGCTTATCTGGTCTACAGCAAGAAGATTTACTCTAATTCTGACTTCAACCAGTATGTAGCTGCACTCTACAAGGTAGTGGGCACCTTCCTGTTTGGAGCGGCTGTTAGCCAGTCGCTCACCGACCTTGCCAAGTTCACCATCGGCCGCCCGAGACCTAATTTCATGGCCGTATGTGCCCCCAAGGTCTGCATGGGATACATGAAGGGGATCAACTGTACTGGCAGGCTTCAGGACGTCACAGAGTCCAGGTAGGAGGAGAATATCTCAGTATTATACTTGTATCATTGAAATTCTAACACATTTCACATGATAATGGTGCCAACTTGATTTTACAGTCTAAACATCCCACGTGAAGCCTTAGATTTGATTCTTTCTCTTCTGCAGATTGTCCTTCTACTCCGGTCACTCCTCTTTTGGAATGTACTGCATGCTCTTCCTCGCAGTAAGTACAGCACATGAGCAAATGATCACTAAAAATCTTAAAACACAGTGTAAATATGCATCTCCGTGTACAGTAAACATGAAAATATCGTCATGTGATCTTCATGCAGATAGCTCAGTTTGAATCTAACATTCCACAGATGGGCTCCGAGAAGAGAACAGGCTTATGAATCTGGATCCGTGCTCAAGGGTTAATTGTTGAGAAGGAGAAAAGGCTTATAGAGGTTGCTTGTGCCAGTGGACATAAAAGGACATGGCAAGAGTTCCGAGGATGAATGTGTATACTGAGTGAAGTGATCTGGAGGCCTCTGCTGCCTTTTTCCTCAGCAACGATGACAACAGGGCATGTGCTGTGTTCTGTCTTCCAGGCACCAGTGCTAGACAGCAGGCTTCAAGAGGCCAAGGAAAGCAACATTGTTCAAAGAAAGAAAGAAAGTTTGAAAGAAAAGACTGAGTATCTCAAGCTAGTGTCTTTTCCTTGCCAGTGTTTCAGTCCATGCTGTCTATTTGCCAGGAAAATAAGGCAAACAAATGGAGATACGTTATGACCCAGCCTGTGTCCTGCAGTGTTCAGTGCAGAGTGAGGGGGGGGGAGGCTGTAAGGCTGTAAGTGTGATGCCAATATTTGCACCTTCAACAGCAGCCCAGCAGAAGCCCAGAGAAGTCTGCACTGTTGCTAAGTGTATAATTGTTTTGGCATCTTCTGATTTCCAATTTTAAAAAAGGGGGTTTCGGTCTATAGTGGACATAATTCATACTCGCCACCTTTTTACACTTCCAAGTGCAAAAGAGCCGAGCAGCCACTGCTTTTGCCTTAGACAGATACTAACTCGTGCTCCAGATGACTTTTTTTTATTTTTGGTGTTTGGAATGTGATACCATCTTCTACCCTGAAGATAGAAGGAGGGACTGTATATTTAAGCAAGTACAGAGATGACTTGCAGAAATTTGACTGCTGTATTACATTATCTTATTTTTATCTTTATTATCCCTTGAAGGGAAATTTAGGTTACAGTAGAAGTCATAAAAAACATAAAAAAGCACAGACATGATCTACAACAAGGACATTACATTTAAATACGATTGTGTCAATGCAAAATGTTGCTTCTGACACCAGTTACGTTCTCCTAATTAATTCTCCAAAACCATTTATGACTGCTCTCTCTCTTTTCTGTCTTTTCTCCCATCAACCCACCCCACCATCTACCACCCTCTTCTCTTCTTCCACTCTATTTCCCTCTTCAGCTTTACGTGCAGGCCAGACTGGTGGCTAAGTGGGCCAGACTTCTCCGGCCCACCATCCAGTTCTTCCTGGTGGCCTTTGCGGTGTATGTGGGTTACACCCGAGTCTCTGATTACAAGCACCACTGGAGCGACGTACTGGTGGGGCTGCTGCAGGGAGCGCTTGTTGCTGTGCTCAATGTGAGTCTCCAAGATAACTTCATTCAACGGAAACTGCAAGAGTTTCTGCATGATATTTCCATGAGATAAGATAAGTTATAACCTTTTGGAGTGATCTGGAACGAAGATACTGAGCTGTTCCAACATGGAAGCCAATTTTTGCCAATTTACAGAAAGTTTGAGATTTGATACTGAAAATAGTATGATGTCTTCAGCTTACAGTCAAAAGAAAGACATTTACCTCAAGAAATCCTGGTCACACAGGAACATTTTTTGACATTTCTTTTTCTGTGAAGTGGCTCCAGCCTCCAACCTGATTACATCTTAACTTGGAGTCTCACTCTTGTGGTTTCTGGCTTTAGGAAAAGCAAACATGGGTGGGACTGTCCAGATCATGAGAAATTGTTATTTAATTGAAATCTGTCTGTTAGTGATACTCCCTTTCAAAGCGGAACAGGCGCAGAAGAATCCATATTTCAGCTTCTCTTCAGGCTCACAGTAAAAATCCATATAGACAAGAGGCATGAGGGGGAGTGTGACGGCAGCAAAGTGTGACTCGACACAGACCCACACACTTACACTGGCATGTTCTCAGGCAATAAGTCTGTTCCCCTCACTTCATCCAGCTGGCCTTCTTTATTGTTTGGCCCCTTCCTCTGTATTGAGTGAGCCACTGTCAACACCGCCTTGTGGAAATTTTGGAGTGGTCGAGTGTGTGTGTTTGTGCATGTGCGTATCCATGTATGATTAATTGCGAAGTAAGCCTGTGCCTTTGGCCTTCATAGTGCTGTGTGCAATTAGAGAGCCTCCTGGGCATCGTGTTTTATGGTCTGCAGGGGTTGTGCCTGCTCTCTGTGTGTTCCCCTCAGATGTGTGCGAGTGTCACTTAACAGCTGTGCACAGACCTGTCCAGACATACTGTATGTAATCACAGTTTCCAGCCCAGCCCTTACCTCCTCTGTATCTCTAGCATGTTTATACTCCAATTTCTGTGGTAAAAATATCCTCAAAGCTAACCTCCTCCCTTCCTCTCCTCTCCTCTGCAGGTGCACTTTGTGTCAGACTTCTTTAAGAAACGTCCTCCACGTTCCGCTAAGCCAGACGCGGCTGATAGCGAAGAGCCAGAGAGGAAACCCAGCCTGCAGATTGCAGACTCCGAGCATGGCAACCATTACAACTATCACCACAATCCAGGCCCTGTGTGATAATGGCTGACACGAGGCTGCAGCCTGCAGACCCCAAACTTGTGTGACGGGGTCCAACTCCTTAAACTGCAATCTTGATTGGGCAGTCAACAGTTAAGATGACCTGGGCTCTCTGCAGTCTTGACCCTGTTGTCTGCCCACTGAAGAATTCTGATGCAATATGAGATGTCCTATAAGTGGAAGGTGTTACATTCTAGAGGGTCTATATAAATTCTGTCCCCAGTCCTTTATATATCTGTTTGAATGGAGTAAATCTAGGGATCTGGTCTGTAGCTTGCAGCCTCCAAGCTCCCTCTCTCTGTGTCAACCACTCACACCCCGACTACTCCCCAACCACTGAACTGACTGAGGGGGCTGCATCCCATCTACAGGTGCCTTAGCCCCCTCTCAAAGACACCATGATGACCTTCTTTTCTCCTGTAAGAGAGAGAGGAGTGTGTTGTTTTTAATGCATCATTGTTGATGTTGAAGCGTATGTACTTAAAGCTGCATTAGGCGAAAGACTC
The DNA here is from genome assembly GCA_037974645.1 of Hollardia meadi. Lineage (NCBI taxonomy): Eukaryota > Metazoa > Chordata > Actinopteri > Tetraodontiformes > Triacanthodidae > Hollardia > Hollardia meadi. Next base: position 6,921,014 of record JBBPCS010000375.1, read on the forward strand.
ACCCATTGAAACAAAGCTATGTTATAGCCATGATGCATTAAGTGCTTGTGGCGAAGGTGTTGGCAAACAAGTTACACGCAGCAGAAACAGAGGAATATGGGCATCCCAATGAGAGTCCTTTCCTGCCAAATGATAAACGTAAGTCATATCCTTTTGTGATTAGAGATCTGGGGCAAGAATATGTTAAGTTTCAATGGGATTGGTAGAACTAGCTACTCTTTTTACTTACCAGAGGCTCTTTGATTTTAATGAGGCTTTAAGAATTTTTGTATTTGTAGAGAACGAAATTTGAATGAGAGGAAGAAAGACAAGAATGTTGATAGATGTTTGTAAAGGCACAGTTTGTTGAGTTGATTAGCTTTTACTTTAGTGCACCTTAAGCTACAAACCAGAGGGGTGTTTTAAGTATTCAAATTATTAGAATTATATAAGCAGTTCACAGTAGATGAGCTATTTTTTTCTTATGCATCATGTCACGGCAAAAGGCTCCCAAACTAAAAAAGGCCACCTCAAAGCTCCTTCTGAAAGAAGACGTAACCAACATGCCAAACTAGAAGCAACATTCAGGAATTGGCTGCCGATATGTTTCCACCAGCTCTCCTAACTGCCACACAAACAGGTCTGGGTTTCTACTCCGGCAAACAATATAATGTCTTTCAAAGTGACCATACAGGCTTGTTGTGCCCGGTGACTCACACTACTTTGATTAACTCTGATTCACTACCACCAGTAGAATGTGTTTACCATAGATTATTCTTACTGGCAACTCATCAGTGTCATGTTGTATCACTGCCCAAGTGACTCCAGAAAAGAATCTGACTAGTGCCACCTAGTCTGAATCTAAATTAAGGAGAGGACATACTGATACTGAGTCTTAAGGACAGATTCGCCCCCAACAGTAGTAGTCATGCTTTTCTAAAATGTATAAATTTAATTGTAGAGTTTGGGAAAGATTTATGTTTCCCCTATGTGAAATGGACTGCATGGGTAGAAACCAGACAGCTTTAATTTCTGTTGGACTTCATGTGTCATACCACTACTATATGAAATTTGGCCTCTATCTTGTCTATATTTTCTGTTTTGCTGTGTTTTTTTTTTAATTTCTCAAATAATAGTAGTAATAATCAAAGAAGGATGAGAAAACCATTTTGAAAATGGTGTTTAATTTATTTTAAATACAAGAAGTTTTTATTTACCCTTGCATGGTTGAAAATGCCAGTGCTGTTAAGGTTTTTGTGCAATCACCCCTGCTTGCCACTATGAGCCACAAATACTGTATATACGAATGCTATGAGACATTTTTCATGTTGCGTGAAGGATGTATAGACATGCTGTTTTGTTTTTTTTATTCACATTTTTAATTTCAACTGTACAGTGTGCCTCTCAGACTGGTGGCTGTTGGAGTTACCACACAAACAGATTCAATTCCAGGTCCAAACATAAGCCAGATGTCTTGGACTTGTAAAAGGGCTGCTGTAATGATCAAAAGTTACATACCCAACTGTGTCTTTGAAGCTAGTAACACTGCTCCGTTCCCACTTCAAAGATTTGTCTGTGTTCCTTTTCCCCTTCCTGCGCTGATAGATGGGCTTAGTTTGTGAGTTAGGTCTCGTGTACAGTCCTTGTATACAGGATGGAGACCCCTGACGGGAAGACGGAGAGAATCTACTGAATGTGAAGCCCCGAAGCTGGGCTGGGACTGGAGAAAGGTGGGTTACTTTAGGGGTTGGGGTGTGGGGTATCCCATGGTGAACCCCGGCCCCTGGGGTCTTCCATACATTTAAATCGCAGATTTACAGCTGGAACTGGTTGTGGTGAAGTCCTGTGCGAGCCCTCCCTAATAGCCCAAATGAGGATGAGGATGTAGAAACGTCATGGTGTTTGATTCCCCTGCAGCTTCATGGAAAACAAGGTTCTCAGCTGGAAATGTGGCTCCATATGTTATTATGCTTTATTGAATTAGTGCCTTAAAGAAGGCACCGGTTGGCCAATCTCCTGTCTATATGACTCATGTTGTTTTCTTTTTGTATATACGTAGATTATAGGCTCTAAAACCAGAGAATTTTAAATAAAGATATATTCCACATTCATATATTGTTGTTCATATCTCACTGATGTTATGATGGAATTATAACAGGCTTTCTAAATTGTTCATACAAAGATTTGAAGCCTACAGATCTTTGAAATGATATATAATAAATTGCATTGTTGCAGCCTCATGATTTGAAGATGATCTTGGTGAGGTCACTGTTATCTTTATTGCAAACAATTTTTCATTGGATTAATGCAAAATAAAAATCCTTCAACCCACAAGTTGGAGGGTTTGCAACACTTGAAATTGGTGTTGTAACAGGTGTTGTAACAAGGTGCAGAGGGCACCATTTGTGTCATTTAGCATTTATCTGAAAAATGCTTATTTGAAAGTGAATCCACCATATGCTTCGTTTTGAGATCGCCTTCTTTAAGATGCTTCCACCCCAGTACAATGAAGGTAGATGAAATTTAGATTGTGGTGCTAAAAAAATTTTTTTTTTAAAAGAAAGAAAGAAAATTCCACAGTAAAATGTCTTTCCAGAAACTGAAGGCATGTTTTTTTTCTGTAATTTGGGTGAACTAACCCTTTAACATCTTAAATTTTGAATTTCTTTTCCCTGCTCAATCTATCATTCTTGCAGCCAATAGTTTATAATATGGGGAAAACATATGTAGCATTTCCTTTATTCAATGGAAATGTGAAACATAAGACACAAGATTAGCCCCGACATAATGTATAGTACAGAGTGAAGAGTGACGGGAGAGACGAGATTAAAGGTTCCAACCAAAGTTCAGAGACGGGCTCGTGTATATGTTAAGAGCATGTGGTTTGAGTGCTTGTGAACTCCAGTGTCTAAAGATTTACAGTTTTACCTCTGGAGACTTCTGTCAAGGGACTGATTTAGACATGACTTCCTTGTGCATTAGACATTTATTTAGCAAAAAGAATAATTAAAACCAAGTGCTGAGGATTCTGGAGGGGGTAATCAAGGCTGCCCTGCTGCCTCACTACATCCAGATCGGAAAATAAACACATATATTTATCATGGAATAAACACTGGACCCGTTGGGACATTTGTGGGAGTTGCCTTGGCAGCAGTGAAAACCACTGTAATCCTTCATTTAAAACAATATTACTCACTCGGATGGTGTGTGAGTTCTGCGTATGTGGGGGCAATTTTTCTTTTTCTTTTTTTTTACTGTGGTGTCAAAACAACTGGGAATGGAAGTATTTTATTTACATGAATATTTAGCCAATTAACTTCTTCTTCAGGGTGATTTGCGATATGTAAGTTCATAGCTTTGTCATAAATTTAGCGATGCATAATATACCCTTGGTGAATATATTATCCTTAAGGCCTCAAAGTAAATGGACCTTGGTACATTATGAAAGATGATCTCTATGGTAACCAGGGCGTTTCTGAGCTTGCTAAAGAGCATGTCGTCCTGTGGTTGTAAATAGTAAGACTTAATCTATCTGGAGGGCATTATCTAACCGATCAGATCTGCCAGAGTCAGTGAGGTAGATGAAGCAGACACTGCTTGGGGTAGATAGACAGACTCCTGTGGCTTTACATTATCTCTACATCTTATAGATAGTCTTTCATGAAAGGCTAAATATGGTGCAAGACATTTAGGTTTTATATCAAAACAATGTAGTATGTCCGATCCAATGACAAGTGTCGAGAAACAATCATAGCAAATAAACCATTCCTTAGAAACCATCACACTCATAAATGGTCTGGTCCACAGGGGCGGAGTTGTTTGAATGACTGAGGGCTTGGTGAGAAGTGGCTTGAGATGAGCGGTTTGGGGAAAACCTCAGTAATGGAAGCAGTGAAGCATTGCAGAAAAGACTTGCCAGTATTGGTTGCCAGTATTTTGATGCTGTGGTGGACGCTGCTGAATGCTATATACTTGAGTGTTCAGACCACTGTTGCTTTGGTCAGTGTCCCTGTGGACGACGGCAATGTGGTTTCAAGCTGGAATTTCAGGACCAGAAAGAAGAGTGAGGAATGAATGTGGGACAGGGGCACAGCTAGAAATTCTAGGACCCTTTAAGCTTATTTAAGGTCCCGAAATATTGAATATTTGTCATGTTCTGGCATGTTCCAACCTCTTTCCACTTCCTCTTATTCTTGTCAACTGTTGCAAAACTTGCATAAGACAGGAAACTGTTCGAGAGTTTAATTAGATTATTTAAAGTTGAAGTAACGGTGGTATCATCATGAATCAGGGTGTCCCCCTGAGGTCCCAGGGACCATGCAAGGCACATGCATGGGGTTGCTCTTTGACTTGTGTTGAATTTAACTTTTTCTCCCATTCCATTGAGCTGTTTGCATCCCGTTTTCAGCACTCGAAGTGGGGAACTGTCTTTGTGAAAGTCACTAGTGCTCCACACACCCACAGTCACACAGTCCATCCTGCAGCCTCACAAACTACTGGTGCTACTGACCCTCTGTGTTTTAGTACACGCTGTGTATTCTGAAACTCACAGTGTAGTCGCGTCTCGTGCGAGTGCTTTACATTTATTCAGTATTTTGGCAATCAACATTATTCTGCAGCATTGATTCGGAGGTGTTACAGAGAGCAGCTTCTGTTACTCTCCCATGCTGGAGGCCAGTGGAGACATTTTTAGCTTGGCACCGTATTCTAGCAATTAAAATGCCTCCAGAAATGAGCAGCTAGTCTCTGTTGTTTTTCTCTTCCTATTATAGACAGTAGCTAGTCTTCCTGCCCCACTGCCAAAGGTATTGCTTCTGCACATTAATTAACCCCTTTTCCATTCCATGCACAAACATTCCCACACACGGACGCACACAACATTATTAATGCAGCTTCATCAGCCAGTGTCACAGCCTTGTGTAATTTGAAATAAGCAGCATGGATGTGTTATTTTATAATTAGGCCCAAAAGACTCAAATCTCATGGATTGCCTGCTCTAACCCTTGTGTGCAGAGAGAATAATTTTATGATATGAGAGCTTTGAAATCGTTCCGAGGTTCAGTGTGTTGGTCTCATAGAGTGCATTAAAATAAGGCAGCTAAACCTGGCTTTACATATTTTATCAATTTAGGCCCAAACACCTGCATTTTGAGCTTTGCATTCAAATTTCTGCATGAACATCAATAGGAAACTGTCACCAAGACACTTGCGAAGGTGTACATGTTAGTGGAGAGGGAGCATCAATCTTCAAAATATCCAGCTAATTTTTTCCCACAGTTCAGTGCTGTCATATAAACTTTTTACATTAAAATAGACCATTACATTTGTTTCTATTGGACAACATCATATTTTCCTTTTATTTACAATTAATTCACTAAGAGCATTTTCTTATTTTCTTTTTTTTTTCAGCCTACTAACCTGCAGCTGTCAAACTGTATGTATTTATAGTTTGTCTTTTTCTTCCCTACACCTGTAATTCACTTTCCCTTCCAGAGCAGTGATTAGTTTGTGACAACTATAATTACCAGTAACACAACTAAGCTGCAGGAGACAGACGTGGATGAGGATGATAATGGTGGTGATGATGATGGTGATAACAACATCTAATAATGATAATAACCTTTGATCATGACAGGCCAGACTGAGAGGGTGACATGGCATTTTGTGAGATGCCTTATTGAGATCTTATTATGAACAAGTTTTATCTTAAATTATATATTTATAAATTATAGATTTATCTTGAATTATCTTGTTATAATAATGTTATCCCGATCAGAGCTGGGGGGTCAAAAGCGGGCTAGTTCCCAGCTCTCGGGGAAACTGCAGTATTCTTCTGGTACATCCTTGGCTGCTGACAAAGTGAAAGTGATGATAGAACGAGTAATTAGCCACATTTAATCTCTAAATTTTCACTTCCAGTATGCACTTTTTTTCTGCAGTTTCCCTGCAACGCATTTCTGAGGCAGAAATTCAGCAGAAAACACATTGATTTCATACAATTACCTTATTGTCACATTCTTATCTTTCACAAAATGTGTACTCCATACTCAGGGGCCTGGTTTTTAGAGGTACAATGTCCATTTCCTTCTGACCCCTCGAGTCAAATATTGAATTTGCTTTGCGTGTGTTGAGCAAATAAGGTAGTTGTCCAATGTTGAGTTGTGGCCACTTCCTTGGACCACCACAGCTCAACTGCAACTCCACTGCTCAACTTGGTTCTATTAGTGGGCTCTGATGCCTCGGTTTCACTCCTAATGTTAAGGGACCAGTGATGGCAGCCTTCATCAAGACTCCACAGACATGATAAAGTGACTACATCCCCCTGCTACTGTTTTGGGACCACTGGGACATCCCCAGTGAGGATGAGAGAGTTGTTGCCGAAAAGGATCTTTTCTTTGATCTGTTCATCTACTGTCTGAGCTCTGCTGAAGAAGAACCTTGGCTGGAGGGATGAAGCCATGTACATACACTCTCAAAACACATTTTATTTTCTAGAGATCACACTACTTTCAACTCAGGAATGTCTACGAACTGGCGATGACCAAGTGGAAAGAAATAAGTACTGAGAGAAAGGTAGTGGGGCAGGAGCAGCTTTTGTCTTTGGTAAAGGTGGTCAGTCTGGGGAGGTGTCTAAAGCTATCTTGTCTCCAGCTTCCAGCCTCCAGTTTCTTGGCCTTTGCATGTCAGCATTTTCTGTGCTCGGGGGGGAGGGGGGTGGCTGTAGAGGCCTTGCTGGAGAATGGCACATTTCTTCAACGCAGCCTTGAGACAGAGATACAGAGAGAGACAGAGCAGAAGCAGTGTATCTACCACCAGTGACCCTGATGAGGGATTTATATATTTATATAATTACACACACACACACCAATTCTCTCACCTCAGCCAGGGGCTTTGTGTCGTCTCTATCCCTTCGACCCTGCAAGTCATGCAAGACTTTATAGATTTATGGTTGAGGGGAATTGCAGCTACACTGAAAGAGGTAAACAAACCTCGGGTACGTCACTTGAGGCAGTGTGTGACAGGGCGTCTGTTGGGAAACAGCCCGAGGTCCTGTTTCAGGCTGCAATGACGTCATTCCAAAGGGACCAGCACCGTGTAGTCGAGGCCACATGGATGAATACAGGCTGTAGTTATTAATGCACAGGAACGATAATCCGGAAAGGTGGAGTTTTGTTCCTGTCATATGTTTACACAAGAAAATAATATACAGTGACATGCTGTGAATCACTCATGCATGGGCTTATGCAGAGACCACCCATCTCATCAGCCAAGGATCAGTACTTGCACACGATGGCAATTCCCAAATACTAACATCCAAATGACATTTTAACTACATTTTTGTGGGACTCAAACTTAACGGTCTGACTCGTTACTAAATCAGCTACAGTGAGAATTCAGTCACGCACCACCAGTGGGGTGTGAAGGTGTTGTATATCAACCTGAACTTGTCATTTAACACTCCTGTTTACTTTAAATGTGGTCCGTCTTTGTGACAACTTATTTTTGTGCTGATAATAAATTCCATCACTGTGCAGGAAATTGCTATAGGTCTCTAAAGTTTCACACCTTAGTTGGTCTCTTTTCTAAATTATCTATGATAGTGCAAGAAGCATATAGTTAGGACTCACACACAATTCAACTCATTACATAAAATACATACAAACCTGCAACACAAAACCTGATATAAATAGTTAGATTAAAAATATATATATAAATATGAAAAAAAAACATAAATATTAAAGCACTGCGTGCCGCTATCTTGACCATACATGCATCATACTGCCTGGTCACTGAGTACTGAATCATACTTTTAATTATTTTTTGTGAAGAGAGAGGATGGCATGGAGCAAAGGGCCCAGGCTGGAATCAAACCCATGCTGCTGCGGTAAGGACTTTCATATATAGTGCTGTGAGCTCACTTGTTTCTTAAGTAGTTACTGTGGAAGAAAAAAGCTGCTCAAAGGCAGCTGACGTTATCTATTAAAAGTTAAAAAGTTTTGCTTTTCAACATACAACATTTTCTCAGGTTTAACCTAGACAAACAAACTAGCCAAAACATGTTTGGACACAAAAGTCACCAAGTCAAACCCTACTAGTCGTACGTATTATTAACAGCTGCATCTACCACCTGATATGACAAGATAGGAAAGCACATCTGTGATTGATGACATGAGGACAAATGCGATTAACTTTGCGACAAGACAATATCTCTCATTGAATAATCTCATTGATGATAAATTAGGTAACCATATACGTTTATAAGAAAGAGCAAGCAGCTAGCAAGTGAACCAAACCACTTAAGGATTGCTTTTTTTCCCCATTTTTTAAAAAGATGATATTTTATACATATACGAAAGTCCTTTAAATGTCAACAATTTTGAAAAATCAAAGCTATGGCCCTTAATTTCATGACAAATATTTGTGTGAATATGTGAAAATATTAGGGTCTGACTAGGTGGTATAGGAGTTTAAAAAACAAGCCTAACATTTGAATCCAGATATTTACACCGTATCTTGACACAAACAAAAAATAAAAATAAGTTTCATGAACTTCTCGGGGAGGATTCCTGATGCTTGTATCCTCATTGACTCACTGACAGCTCGGCATATACAGTGTATTGGCGACGCTGTGTGGACACATTTATAATTGCAGCCTAGTGCAGGAAAAATGCATCTTCATGCAGCATTTACCCTCTAGTGCAATATTTTCCCTTAGACTGTTTTAACCATTTTTAAAAAGACTCTAAGTGAATAGTAAGTATTTGAATTTTCTGCAGGCACAGTGAAGAGCTGTTTGTCGGTATGAGTTTGTTTTTTGCTGAGCTGCAGATAAATTAGAACTTCCCCCTGAAAGGTAGGCTGCCATGACAGAACAGCTCTTCTCCCCCAGTGATTATAAAACATTATCAGTAATAGTGTTGACTATTACTTATTAATTAAATTGCAGTATTGCGCCCATAATTAGCAACAAAAGATGTAGCCTACATTGTATACCTGCCTAATTCAGTTTGATCTGGCTGCAGTACTTGTGTTGAACAACAGGTGACAGTATAATGCAGTGCTTCTACAATATATCCCCTAGTTTTCAGTTTGGATATGAGTGTTTCTGGAAGGCGGACATCATTATATTGACTGTTTTCTGTCCATATCTAGCAGTAACAATGAAGTTATTCCATTATTTAACATCTCACTCTTTACAAACGTGTCTAATTAGTGCCACATATTCATTATAGGGAAAGTTCAGTATCTCTAGAATAATTTGTTAACCATAAATGTATCTTTTGTTGCTGTTTGCCTGTTTTAAAAAGAGAAGTCGTGTTTTCAGCCTAAATTTTGGGAGCAAGACACTGCGAACATCCAACAGATCACTGCAGTCTCTCTCAGCTACATCTCTTATCTTAAAGCTTATCTCTGCATGAAAAAATAAAAATAATAATTTATGTATTCTCCCTCCTGGTTCAACACACAAATTAATACCTGACCTGCTCCAGCTTGCCAACACTCATATTAAGTGGAAACCTGTGGCAGTAACTGCATACTTTTTTTTTTGCCAGAGAGCGACAGAGCGACAGAGTGACAGTGCTGTCAGTAGCATTTGCAAGTCAATGCTCAGATTTAACCTCTTCACTCTCCCTTCAGCGTGGACCAACTCCCTGAATTCAAAATCAGCTGCTGAAAAGATGCTCTCTTTTTTTTCACTCGGCCCTAAAACGCAGCAGGTTGTGAGAATGTGAACGGTAGCATTGACCTCATCTACGACTTCCGTTGGCACATTAGCAGTTTTCTTTTTGTTGCAAGACAACATGAAGAAACTGTTTTCTAAAACTCCTCTTGCTTCATCATTATCTCTGTGAGGGTGCACTGCAATTTCAGATTTCATGGCCAAATTGTGCAAGTTGGTGGATTCACAGATATTTGGAAAGTCAAAAGGAGATTCTACTTCACTGCAGAGACACAAATCATCCCATTGTTCAAATTTGTTTTTTAAAAAAATGCCAGTGAAAAAAAGAGGTGTAAATTCTTGCAAGGGTCTTCTCTATGAAAAGACTGAACTATTTAACAAATATTATAGAGGTAGATGGTTCGGACTTTTGAGCGGGGAACAACGTTATGGCACAGCACTGGAATTCCCAGATACACATGCCTGTGGGCATAAATGTGTCAGCGTCTGTTTTATGTGTGCATACGTGTGCGTATGTGTGTCACAGAGGGTATTTATTTGTATCTGCCTGAGAGGTGTGTGTGTGTGTGTGTGTGTGTGTGTGTGTGTGTGTGTGTGTGTGTGTGTGTGTGTGTGTGTGTGTGTGT
>JBBPCS010000375.1:6940644-6959774 GCA_037974645.1 Hollardia meadi
GTGTGTGTGTGTGTGTGTGTGTGTGTGTGTGTGTGTGTGTGTGTGTGTGTGTGTGTGTGTGTGTGTGTGTGTTAGAAAAGAGAAGTGTGAGCAAGACTTACAAAATGTGTGTGGGTGTTATGGTGGGTTTTTGTGTAAAGGAAAAGGGTGTGTATGTGTTTGGGGGGGTGCTGTCTGTGCTGTAGGAGGGGGATCTGGCCGACAGATTGAGAGCAGCTTGTTAGAAAGAGGAAAAATGAGGCCACAGCCCCTCTCCCATCTTCTTTTTTTGTTCTTTCCCCTTCGCATGCTCCCTTTCTCTCTTTCCTTTTCTCTCTTCTGTTATTTCCATCTCATAAACAGATTCTCTTCTCTCTTTATTTCCACCTTTCTCTCTTGCTAGCCTCGCCCATATTACCTGTCCATTTTTACTTTCCATCCATCTCATTTTTTCCTTCACTTTCCTGTCTTCTATTAAACTTGTCTCTCCACTCTCTCCTTTCCTCAGTATTTGCTTTCCTCTCTTCTGATAATGTTTCATCTGCTGAAACACCTTCCACTTTTTCTTTTTGATCTGTCTTCCCATTCGTACATCTCATCGCACATTGTCACTTACATGTGGACATGCATGTTTCCTTACACGTGTGTTCCGACTGTAGGTGCATGTAGTGCTTGTTTGCAGTGCGTGCCAACACGCAAATGCCTTGAACATTTTCATGCACTGCCCGTGGCATTGGAGTTGAGCGATGCTGTTAACATTAATATTAAACATCATTAATGCCTGACGGACATCAAAGATGTGTTAAAATGTGATGTTGCTTTTTTGTTCAGGACTACCCACATGTATGCATTACTGTCTTTGAACTGGGCCTGTTGCTGATGTGTTGAGATGGAAAAGTGGGAAGATTGTTGTGGGGTTTCCGGTCGGTGGGAAATTCAATTTGGTTTGTTTTTCATAACTTAGAAAAAGGCTTTGTCCAGCAAAGGCTGTAATGAACATACCCATACCTATACCATAGCAAGGGGGAATGTCTTAGAATTACAGAGCTATATTTCTTAACTTTTATTGCACAAGGAAGTTGAGTGCATTACAATAAATCCCCAGGGAGTCATACCAAAAATGAGTTGCCCTCTTGGGCAATGTTACAGCAATGCAAACTCAAACTTTGTGGCACTGGTTGGCAAGTTCTGTCTGCTGGATCTGCTAACAGTGTCCGCTTCTTGTTTAAGCTATTACACAATTCTTAAGAAATGTATCAGCAAATGTTACAAATCTGTGACAAATTAACTTAATCCGTACCATAAAAGGCCACCAGAAATTCATTAACATCACAGGCTTATTCTTAAAACTCTTTATTATAATGTTAGCTAATACTCTCTGCTATTTGTGGTTGTATTCGATCAAGCAATCCTACTTGGCATTTAATCTATGTTCTCCCATAGTCTTCCCTCTTTCTTTGCGCACCACACCCCCATTAACAGGCTGAGAAAAGAGCTAAATCTGTTTGAATCAGGTGATAAGACAAGGTGCTTTCTAGCAAGAAAATCACAGTATATTATTATCACTTAACCTCACCTTCAAACTTGACCATTGGGAAACTTGTCAACCGGCTGTCCTGGGCCCCCGTTGGCTCTCTGCACTGTGTTATTTTGACAGAGAGCCAAATGGACTGACGGACCGACAGACCGACAGCCCCCACCACCGGCCTAGTCCAGCTCTCAGCCCCCTTTTGTCTGCCTGTCCTGTAGCATTACCCCTATGGTTGTATTCTCCTAATTGCTCTGAACCCTGCAGAGATGGGAGACCAAGTAAAGGGTTGGGAGGGGTCTTCATGGCTGAAGACCCCTGCAAAACCTTTTCTCCCTCCCATCGCTCCATTTCTCTTTTATTTCTTCTCAGAATTGCAATTAAGCAGTGTGCTCATTTGGCTAAGAAGCTCTTGTACCGTTCTGGCCTCTGTAGTGTCTCTGTAATAGACAGACCCCCCAACACACACACACACACCAACACACACATACAAATTCTGGCGAGCATGCAGATATGATGCTTAGTTTTGCTTCCTTTATGTTCTTTGTAGACGCAGTTAGTTTGAACTGTTTGAGTACACAAAAAAATTACTCAGCCATTCGACCGAGGAATTTGACACAATTTTGAAATGGGATGTCAAGAACTATTGCAACTATTCTGTAACTGTCTTCTAAAGTATCTTTTGTCAGTCAAATCCCTAAGTTGGTTGCCTCCTCTCTTTTCAGGCACCTCTACAGCCACCCCCGGGGTCCTCGGCCTCAGTGGTGGCAGCTGCAGCGGCGGCGGCGGCAGCAGCATCGGGGACGCCCCAGTCACTAAAACTAACCTACCCAGAGACTTTGGACCGCATCAAGGAGGAGTTTCAGTTCCTCCAGACACAGTACCACAGGTGGGTGTTTGGGAGTTTTTACAGGGAAGTCTGACCAACAACTCTGTAACACGAACGAGAAAATTCTACTCTATCATAGTGTTTCCAAAGAAATCTACAAGGAATGTGCGTTTGCATGTATTTGATTGATCAGTGCAGCGTGAAGCTAGATGACATTGCACTGAGCTGTGGCAAAATTTGAGCCAGGTGGGATTGTTTTTCTTGCCCTCTCTTTTCTTACACGTGTCCATTCAGTCTCTTTCCATCTCTCTCGCTCCCACACACACACACACACACACACACACACACACACACACACACACACACACACACACACACACACACACACACAGTATGGTGTGCTTGTTGTGCAGGAATGTACTCAGAATGCCATTTTGAATGTGGGATTTGGGCTGACTCTGGAGTCTCAGCCTTTTCTCCCTCCCTCCCATCTCTGTTCTCGTGGCACACCTTCACAGGGTCCCCACCCCCTCACTCTTCTCCTCTCATCCTGCTTTGATTTAGCCGGCCAGAATCTCCCCTCCCTCCCTTTCTGTCCCACTTCAAACTTCTTTTGTATGGCCCTTGTCCAGAGCCCCTCTAACCCCTGCGGCTACTGCTGCTTCTCTGTACACACAAATGCCTGTGTGTGTGTGTGTGCATGCGTGGTTATGACTGGTGTGCTCACAGACCAGCTGAGTCTACAATGATTCATATCGGTACTTTTGTAGGAAAAAGACTGAAAGATGGGACCTAAAATCTGTATTAAAATATATTATCAGCTGTATCAGCTTTGATAATGATAAATATCAATACATGTATTCCCTTTATCATGTTGGCTCACTTACTGTTATCTGTTGCCTGTTTAATTACAGTATGACCAGTTAAAGATGGTGGGATGTTGGCTGAATTGTTGGTTAAATTTGTGGTTATATCTCACTGGTTGTTGTAGTTATTGCAGGCTAACTCTTTATCAAACATTTCAGTACGAGTTCATTTAGGACAGTGAGAGAATCGTAATTTGATAACAATTAGTTGTATTGTCTAGTAAACGATGAAACAAGACTTGCACACTGCTATCTAGTCCTAATTCTTCTTTTATTTGAATATGTAACATGGATATGAAAACTCCTTAACCACAGATGGTGGAAACATGTTGTCCACTCCAAAATGGTCTGAGAAAAAACATTTGTGGTTGGACTGTTGTAATGCCCATGCATTATCAAAGAATGAGACGAATTGTGTGGGTGTTATAATAAATATACAGTAGATATGCATGTGTTTCCTGTTGATTTTCCAGTGGTACCACATGAACCATTGCCAGATTAGGTCCCACATACCCACACTTTTCCAGCAAAACGGAAAAAGGCTGTGAGTGGCCACCTCTTAGCTTGGTATCCTTTTTGATATCTGTTGGGACATCTTGATTAGGGCTGCATGATGTTTGAAAAAGCTGACAACTTTCACCGGATGAAGTATTTTAGTCATTAGACGTCTGAATCTTATCAGAGAAAGAAGCAGAGCTAACATTAGTGGCAGCTCCCCTCCTGACGTCCTGTGTTCACCGAAGAGCGTCGGAGGAACACTTTTTTTTTTTTTACGTGAAACTGCTCAGGTCTCAACATTAATGCTTGCCTGGGGCAAGTGTTTGGGTTTATCTGAAAATAAACTGTGTACCGTGTCACCGAAGTGAAGCTTTTCCAGCTGAGCTTTGTGTGCGAGTCTGTCTCACCACCAGTGAATAAACAGGAAATGACAAGAAAAATCATATTGGACATACTGGACTGGAAGTTAACTTGCATGTGAGCAGCTTACTTGTTTTGCCCAGAATCTAAGTATTATGCCACTCCAGCGAGGGCTGCAGTGTGATCATATCTCTTTCAGAACCTTTGTAATTCAGCCTTGAACTGATTATTGATGATTATTTATCAATTATCCCATGTTGAAAACAGTTTGTTGTTCGCATGGTTGTTAGCCGTCCACTGGCAATCCCAGGATTCGTTGGTTGAGCCTGTCGACCAATCAGAGGCTGTGTTCCTGACTTGTCGGCCAGTCAGAGTGGCCCTTGGTCCCCAGCTAGCTATTATTCCCACCTAGCTGGATAGTGCACATGTTGGTGGAAAACACTGCTTGACATTGAACATCCTGCGATTGCGTTATCAATGCATCGAACGCTAGTGTTGCGCATGCAAACATTGCGATGTCGATGCTGAAACGATATATCGTGCAGTTGCTCATCTTGATGCACATTGAATTTTGTGTCGGTGTGGGACAATGTCTTGTGTAGTGCTTTGCAAATCAAAGGACAACCCGAGGTTATCGTCCTGTGACCACTTTTAAACTCCCAAACATTTTTGCAGAGCTCCTGTGAAACACACTTGGAGCATCACTGAACTAGTCAAATCAAGCCCTTTAGTAAACATGAATCACCCCTGAATCCGCCAGTTGAGACAGTGTGATCAGCTCCACTGACAGCTGTTCAGCGTTACACCTCGTGTTACAAAACACCTGGAGCATTGCCCTTTTGCCAAGCACTGTTACTGAGAACTAGACAGCAGGATAAATGATAAACAAATAATGAGATTAAGAACGCAATTGAGAGCAAGAGTGGACTTGTGATACCACGGTGTGCTGTGATACCCCGGCGCACTGTTTTAATGGGCCTCGTTGAAGTTTCCAGGAAAGATTTGTTTAACCTTCCTACAGGCTTCTTCACCCGCCCACAGGCAGCTGTGAGCAGCAGACTATCACACTGCATGTGGCTACAACTGAAAGCTGATACTGTCACAATGGCTCCTAACAACAAGTCATTTTGGGAGCAGACTATGTTATCAGACATCCTTTTCACACATCTGTCAGATGCATGTTCAATCTGGCAGGTAGGTATGAACATGCTAATTGGAATGACTGGTGGTATTGCTCACTGATAATTGGCATACAAACCGGAGTAAAATTGAGCTGCTGCTCATATAGTTTTAGAGACACAGCAGGAGCAGCAGCCTTTAATTTAAAACCAACTTTTTCTGAGCACCCACGAACAGGAGCAGGACTGCACAATAAATCAAAATGATCATTTATGGGTTTTCATTGGTAGTGTGATACTATAATTACATAGTCAAAAAGTCAATTGAATTTTATTGATTTGATTTATGTTCCTCAGATGGCTTTCCAGGTAAAGTCGAATTTAAAAACTAATACATTTGTTATTTAAGGTTTTCCACATTTGAGTTTTGTAAAGCAAAACAGTTGAACACACTTAATTGCATTGAACATTAATTTTATTACGCAACTTTGTATAAATTCGCCATACACCAAGTTACAACAGTCCTCAAATAAATCCTGATGGTTGTAATGTTTAGTATTTGTATCAGTGGTCATTTTTAAGGCTGCAGTTTGTGGTGCTTTATGAATTTTATTGTATTATTTTTGTTAAAGTGTTTCTGGTATCCTGTCGAGCCCATTTATTTCAATAAATGGAGATTATACATTAGCTAGGTGGACCTAATAATAAAGTGGCAGCTGAGTTTATTTTGGACAAATGTTTAATGTCTTGCTGGGCTGATGTCATTTTAAATGTATTTCAAATGGTTGCCATGATGCAAACTGTAACTTTGCTTAGCTTTTACTCAGGTCTTTTGTGTGTATGGCAATTACCAAGAAGCCCAGTCATGTATGTCAACTTCTCTTGGGTCATATCCTACTTTTAGGTCATAAAACCACCATTATGTAGTAAAAACAGGAGTTGTCCTTAACCCTTTATAGGGCACTCATTGAAATACTTGGAAATTCAAAATTTCAACCCTAGAGGAGGATATTAAAGGATATTACAAGACTTATTATATTATAATAATATAAATATATAATATTTATATTATATATATTATTATTTTATTACAACACTGAAGTTACCAAATATGGTCCCTCGCCCGATAAAGGGTTAAACATCACAAGCAGCATTGTAAACCCACTCTGGTGTAACTCGTAGAAGTCAGTTAAAAGTCAGTTTGGCAGCAGTTTTGGAAAGGTCCAGACAGATAGCGATCAGCAAGATTAACAGTGGCTTTGTTTAGTCCCACAGAAGACAGGCTGGAGCACAGATCCACATGTGATTGCAGGCACCTTCATGTAATCAGATCCACTTGTACACCATTCACTCCGCTGGGAAAAGATGACCTGAACGCCCACAGGGCCAGACACTACACGCACTGATCCATTCAGAGAAACTCTCCAATCTGCTGCATGTGCTTAACAAACACTTGCACACATGCAAGGGCCTCCCCAATAATCTTCACACACATAAATAGATGTCCAGAAATAGCAGGGCTTAGTTGTGTATTTTGTCTGCAGAGAAGGTGGCTGGATTCTGATGGATGTTGGATTAGACGGCAGGAAAGAGACGGAGGGAAGGGATTAGTGCTGATGAGCTGCAACTGTGTGTGTGTGGGCGGGAGGATGGATGGGTGGGTGGCAGGGTGTGTTTCTAAATTTGTGTGTCACTAGTTTATTTTGGTGGCAAGATTTGGTAGAAAGATTAAGGAACAGTTAATTAAAGGGTCATTGACTGGTCAGCTGCTCTGATATTTGGTGTGTGTGTGTGTGTGTGTGTGTGTGTGTGTGTGTGTGTGTGTGTGTGTGTGTGTGTGTGTGTTTTAACTGTCTAAACAGGCTGTATTCAGCAGACTGAAGGGAGATGGGAGGAGATGCTGACACAGGGCTCTCATTACTGTAATTCTCTTTGTATAAACAATGCAACCTGTGTGTGTGTGTGTGTGTGGTCTGCAGGCTCTCCACTCTTCACTAACATGTGGCCACTCATCACTTATGAGTCCCTCCACTCAACTCTGCCCAAATAACTACACAAACTGCTGCCACACACACCCACCCTGAATAAGTGTGCGTCATCTTTAAAGATATTCGTGCGTCACCATCAAACGCTACAATTTTCTGACAGAGTGAAACGGCTGGACAATATGGCAAAAATATTATCTCAATAATTTTGTGAAAACCTTGATATTAATAATTGTATATATTTGATCATGCTACAAGTTTGAATTGTACCCTGATGATGATTAAAGCCTGAAGCAACCAGAGGATTCATTAGTTAAACTTTAGAATAACATCGTTTGGGTTGTCTGTTGGACAAAACAATTTGAAGACGTCACTTTGGGCTTTTGAGAAAAAGTGAAAGTCACTTTTCATTCTCTTCGAACATTTCATAGACTAAATGATCTCAAGAATTGTTACTAGGTTAATCATTAATGAGTCTAATGGCGGAGAATTGATCTGCAACTATTTTGATAAACAGTCTGACTTCCTTTTTCTGTATTTTTCCAGTGGTGCCAAATATTTGGAATTTGTGAGCAGCTTTTGATTTTCTGATGGTTTATAAGCCTAATATTGGCTTAGCTGATGTATGTGATTAATTGTATGCATATCAATAGGTGCTAAACCATAGAATTACACATTACATTAAAATTGTTAAATTTCAGAGCTGAAATGTAAATGTCATCCTTTCTTTCTGTCTTTTACTTTACTTTGACTTAGTTAGCTTAACTTGGTTAACTGTTTTAACATCAGTCACATTACATTTCTGTTCCTGATAGAAATGCCTGCTCACCAAAGCTGGGTAGTGACTGAGCTGTACTGAATAACTGTCTGGAGGAAGCTATGAAACTGAAGTATCTTCAGAGTACATGTATCCAGAAAGGCTGTGTTTGCACAGATATAATTAGATGAAATAGTCAGGAATCCTGTGTTTAACTGCCTGTCTGTCACTCACCAAATGATGAATGATAAAATTATATTTGCTCTAAGAAGGCCTGAGGGTTTGTCGTTTGTCGTATAGTTGCAATTTATTTGTAGGTTGATTTATGTGATACAACCTCTCCCTGTTTTAAGTGTGTGTGGGTCTGAGTCTGGCAGTAGAGAGGGGTACAGTTGGCCTGCTATTGTGCGACCAGATCCCAGCTCTGTTTTGTCTGTAGGTGTGTGTATTTGCTCTTGTACACACCCTTGAGACATGATGAAAAAGTACACAGGCGTGTTGGGTGGGTCCTTGGGGTGTGTGTGTGTGTTTGTTTGAAGAAAGAGAGAGAGACTGGGAGAGAGGCTGGAGGTTTTTCCAGTGAAGCAGAGGGGAAATGTTGATCAATTGTTAATGTGATGTAAAGTGAACAGTCACATACCTGCAGGCTGCCAGGCTAAATGGTACTGACATTGTAAAGGCACAACACTGGTGCAGTAGCTACATGGCTCCCATCTGTGTGTGCGTGCGTGCATGCGTGCATGCTTGTGTGTGTGTGCTCATTACAGGCTGGTAGGTCTGTATTTGTATAGCACTTGTCTCACTGATGATGCTTGTTTGCCAAGATGACGATGAGCTCCAGACTGCAGAACAAGTGATGGAGGAACCAGACTTGGCAGCAGCTTGCCAGGATTTAGAAGCAGGGTTAGTGCTGAGTGGTTTTACCTGGAAATGTTTTCTAATTATAATGTTTATCGGGACGGATGATGTTTCTCTTTAGAACGATTAGTCAATTGATAAAAAATTAACCTTCAACAACATTGTTGTTAATTTAAGTAATTTATTTAGCAAAGATGCTTTTCAAATGTTTTTTTTTTTGCTTATGTCTGTTTTATATCAATACAAATTGAATATCTTTGGTTTTGAAAAACATGTCTCATTGGGCTCTGGGAACTTTTGATTGGCATTACTTACTGTTTTCTGACTTAATTGATATTTAACTGAATTGTTACTTGTAACCGTCAGTCCTGATACCCATCAATCCTGTTTTTGATACCGGTTTTTCTATAACCCTTTTTTAAAACTTTAACAAAATAACAAAAACCAACAAAAAAGTGTTTGTCTTAGCACAAGCTTTGTTTCAATAAAATAGTAAAAAGTTACTAAAATTGTGTTTTGATATAAGAAAATAAATGATAAACGAATTGGTCAACAAGACAAAGAATCTGACCAACTACTCAATGCCAGCTTTCAGAGCTTGACGGACACCCAGTGCTACATGCACTTTCCAGTCGCTAATCTAAAAGCATGACATTTTAGAGCTGCAAATAACAGGGTTTTTTTTCTCATGGATTGATCTGCCATTTAATTTCTGGAGTAGTCGTTTTGGTCTATGAAATATTAGAAGATTGGGAAAGTAAATAAGTCCACCATCATTTCTCAAAGCCCAAGCTGACGTATTTAAATTACTTGTTTTGCCTAACCAGCTGTCCAAAATGCAAAGAGATTCATTTTTATCAAGTTCAAACAAACCAGCAAATGGTCAAATCTCTCGACACTAGAAATATTTAGTATTTTAGTGTAAATAATGGTATAAATAAGTGATTATAAAATCGTTGCCTATTTGATTTTCTGTCAATTGAATAATCAGTAACTCAACCTCGTATTCTGTTTCCATCTCTAGATATGACTAGAAATTTATCTGTCACAATAAATGATATCATAATTGTAGGATAACAGTGTTTCAGAGACTAGACCTATGCCGTGGCATTACACCTTTATGTTGGTAAATCTCCCTCTCTAGTGTGTATTTGTTTAGACTGTTGGGTGCGAGAAGGAAAAATTAACTTCTTTTCTTTTGACTTGAATGGATTGTTTGGGGTTCCTCATGCCTGACTCTGTAATTCAGAAAAATTATGATCAGTATTATTGTTTTTATCAGCTTGCACCAACTGTTTTCATGATGCAGAGCAGTCCTGAATTTTATCGCTGTGAAATCTCAGTTAAGAATATTCTCAAACAACCAAAAGCAACAGACAAATGGCTTATAGAAAAGTAAAAAGCCGAGAACGTCTTTGTTCCTTTGAGTAGAATAATCAATAAGGGAATATTGAAAGTATTGTGAAGAAAAACAAACGGTTGACATTTTTACAATACCCAGTAGCCTGTTTCAAACATAGACTAAAAAAAGCAGTCGGCACATTTCTAGCACAAAACAGTCTAGAGAGTGCAGCATCTTAATTAGATGCTGCACTCTCTGTAAGCTCTCGTTAGAGAGAGAGAGAGAGTGTGTACAAGCACAAACACACACAAGCTTAAATGCTTCCATGCTCCAAGTGGTGTGTGTGTGTGTTTGGGTGTGTGTGTGTGTGTTTGGGTGTGTGTGTGTGTGTGTGTGCAGTAGCAGTGCAGCACTGACAGAGCTGTCTGAAGGCTGGCAGGCTGCAGATTTGTAGCGCATTCGGCTGATCATCTTATCTCCTGTCACCAACAGTGAAAGATTGGAGGAACCGAGCCCACCGTGGCACGCACGCACGCACGCACGCACGCACGCACACACACACACACACACACACACAGTCATATCTGCTTTTTTCTTGCTGGTTCTTTCTCTCTTGCTCGCTCACTCAATCTTGTTTTCTTTCTCGGTGTTGCTGTGTGTTTCTCTCCCTCCCTGCTTCTCTCTCAGTAAATGGCGCTGAGCCAAACACTAATTATTACAGGCAATCATTTCGACATGAAATACCCTCTTCCTGCTCACCGCACTCCTCCCATCTCCCCTTCATTTTCTTTCCTCCTCCAATTCTTTTATGCTCCTACAGTCACATAATGGACGCACGCACGCACGCACGTGCGCGCGCACACACACACACACACAGTAATTACATTCTTTGAAGTCCATTTTGTGGGGAATGATTATTTCTTTCTGATTGTGACCTTGGGGTCTGTACTGTAAGCACAAGAAGTGTCCTCCTTCACTCTATGTATGTGCTATATCACCTTGTAATGCTATTGTGTAATTTCTAGAGCACCATGCCAAAAACAGAATTGATTTGAATTTTCGTTCCTGTCCCTCTTTAGTGGTATTTAATCGAATGGCTGATTGAATGGCTCATTGCAAACTGAGCAAGGTGTTTTTTGTGAATGTGACATTCAGGACACAAACAATTATTTTCAAGTTCCTTGAATTACAGAAATGACCTGATCAGCTGTGAATTCCCACAAAATGATCTGATGGTGATGTGATGCAGCTGAAATAGTTTACAGAAAATTAATCAAATTGCTTCTTACGTATGTTTTGGCCATTTTATAGCTTTATAGATGAGGGGGGAGAGAGATGGATATCGGCTTGCAACAAAGATCTTCAGCTCGACTTGAACCAACCAGGGCCAATTTTGATAATTATGTGCTGAACTTGTTAATTAAACAAAATTACCAAACATTAAAGTAATCTTCAGTTACAGTCCCCAATTACAGCAGCACATCTTATCATATCTGTGTTGATGAATAAATGTGTGTGTGTGTTTAGTCATAGCTTCACCAAGCTCATCCCAAGTTTATGTTGTGATGAACACACTGGCAGCACAAATGCACACACAGTTGCATTAGTTCACAGAGCAGTTGTGAGTGACTTCTGCTGAGAGGCAGTTCACTGCTGTGGGTGGGGGATTAATCCTCACTACCTCTCCCACTCTTGCTTCTCTCCCTCTCCTCCCTCGTCCCTCTTCTCCTCAACTGGCTGGCAATGATAAATGAGTCAATTATGTGTGTGTGTGTGTGCATGCGGCGCTGGAGAAGGGGAGCGGATGGGCCGTTATTACCTGTTGCGGCTGGGTGTAATGTTGCAGTATTAATCATATTCTAATTTTCCTCCGCCAAACCTTACCCCCTCCTCCACCACTGTATCCACCTCCCTACACCCACATCCAACGTCCCACATCACCACACCACAGCATCCATATCAATCTATCTGCCGCCCTCGAAGAAGTTGGCGTAAACTGCTGAAGGCCCAAATTTACAACCTCTCTGGGGAGGGAGGGGAGATGGAGAGTGAGTTGCAGAGGGTGCAGTTTGTGTGCTTGAAACAGATATACAAACATATTTAGAAATGTGTGTGCAAAAACAGCCATTGGTATTATCCACCTTTAGAGGACATGGGGGACCGGATTGAATGTGAGGAGAGACAGGCAGACACAGAGGATAGACACAAATATAGGTCACATTGGAGAGGCGTTAGGCTGCTGTGACTTAAGAGAGTCTGGAGCTTCCAGCCCAGGCCTCCTTGTAGCTGTGGTACTTGCTCACAGAGTGAACTACAGACCGTGGTGATGTCTTGAACACAAGTAAAGATAAGTGATAGTTAAATGAGGAAAAAAAAGGCAGATTTATTACACATCCAGACAGAAACAGCCCATTTTGACCCACTTAAAAAGCAGAAGCTTTGACTTCAGTGAAACTTGGCAAAGTGCTGTCGAAGGTGAAGGGAAGGGGGGGTTGTGATCAGACTGGCTGGTAATTGAGGAAGCAGCAAAATGAGGAATGAGGAGTGGAGGGCACATGGATACATTGAAAATTGTCCAGAGAGAGAGAGAGAAAGCGAAGAGAGAGACACCTTGGATGTGCCTGCCTGCAGTCTTGGCTGGGTTTCAGACTCAGAGCGTGACTTTGTCTATTTCTGCTCTGCACTGAGGTGATAATGGGCTGTCAGCACCCCAGCCACCCTGCTCCCTCCTCCCCCACAGAGTGTGAGAGAGAAGTAGAGGAGAGGGCAGGAGGGTTGGCAGAGAGAGCGAGTGAGCTGGGAGTAATTTGTTGTCATGTTGCTAATTGCATCGTGTATGTTTATTTGGGATATGATACACATCAAAACTGACTGTCTTTATCCCCCCCCCCCCCCCCACACTCTTCTCTCTGTTGCAGTTTGAAACTGGAATGTGAGAAACTGGCTACAGAGAAGACGGAGATCCAGAGACACTACGTTATGGTGAGGCGCACACACAAGCCCTTTCTACACAGATATTGTGTAATACCACCACAACAAAGATCCATCTTTACGCTGTATTTGTTTTTTTATAGCAGCATAACACTGGCTCAGTGTTTTATTCTAGACGGCATACCTGCTCTCAGCAAGGCAAAGAGGCATGACGTGTAAAAGCGTCGGCGTCTAGTGTGACGTTTTACATACACATCGAGCAGCTCTATCTAAACAATGGAATAACATGGCAATAACAATCACTTATCGTCCCTGTTATATGGCGGTTGATCTCATTCTGCTCTGAGGTTAAGGAGCTCCTGGACCCTTGTAAGTTTCTCCCCTATTCGCAAACTTTCTGTTGCTGTTCTCTTAAAGTTAGCTGCTAAGTGATGCTAGCTGCTTTTTAATTCTCCCGGGTGTATGTTGCACACATAACAAGTCATCAAAACGTTACACCCCTGTCTCATTTCCGCCAACTTGACGGCTCACTCCTTTTATACAGATGTTGATTCTGCACTGTAATTACCTGCACTGCTGGCTCAGAGGTGGAAAAACAATGCCCTGCCATTATGTCTTCGTACCTTTATATACAGAACGACAAGAATAACGGTGCAACAGTCACGCTTTGAACGGGCTGTGCTAAAGGGGCTACACACACACACACACACACACACACACACACACACACAGGCCATGCCTCTATCACTCAGAACAAGTGCGCTGCCAAGTTTAATGAATCCCTTTCATCTGCTAACTGCTGCCAAACAACACCCACCAAAAAAACCACACACAAGACCACACACATGGCCACACATATATATACACACACACACACAGGACTGCAGAATAAACAGCACTTATATGGGCGTGCAGCCCTGTGGTTGTGTTTCTTTTTGTGTCTGAGAGATGTAGTCCTGGGCTATACTGTAGATGTGTGTCGCCATCCGTCCACGTCTGTGTATAGAAACTCATCCTCTTTTGGTGCCAACCATCTTTATGTGGTACCAGTTTATAGCAGATTATCAAATTACCAAGTGCTGAAAGCTGGCATCCAATGTCTGCAGAGTTGCTGCACTACCAGAGCTGAAACGATTAGTCAGTCAATTGATTAGTTGACCAACGGCAAATAAGTTGGCAACAATTTTGATGAAACGTTTAAGTCATCCTTTAAGTAAAGAATTCAAAACATCTATTTGTTTCAGGTCTTTGAATGTGAATATTTGCTAATATTTGCTGGCGAGGCGGAACATCCGGACAGGGCTGTGTCGTTTTGTCGACGTGTTATGTCTGCGACCCACAACCGGGAAGCGGAAAGATTTAAAAGAAGAGCGAAAATGTTTACAAATTGTGGAGACAACGCGAGGTCCGGGAGCTACAGTTGTACTTACCATACGAGCAGAGGACGAGATCATCCGGCACATAACAGGGACGGTAAATGATTGTTATTGCCGTGTTATTCCATTGTTTAGAAGGCGCTACTATTCGTGCTTTTGACCCAGATGCTGCCGTGTTA
This sequence comes from Hollardia meadi, assembly GCA_037974645.1. NCBI lineage: Eukaryota > Metazoa > Chordata > Actinopteri > Tetraodontiformes > Triacanthodidae > Hollardia > Hollardia meadi. The sequence continues at coordinate 6,955,251 of JBBPCS010000375.1, forward strand.
CAAGTCACGCCATTTTTCATTGCGGAACACCGGCTTGCTATCTAAAATCAACACAGTGTGGCGCCATTGTTTTGTTCAGTGTAAATAAATAAAGGCAGCATAGAGAAGGGTACTCATTGCGGTGATATTGCGCTAATCTCTGTGTAAACTGGGCTTATGAGGCATAGACGCATTCTGTCACCCAGTGGGAATATTTGTGACTGTATGATTAATAAAGAATACATGATCAGCAGATCTTTTGATTAGATTAAGTAAAGTACTCAAACTCCTGGTCTTTCTTTGTTTTGTGAGTCTGCAAACCTCCAGTGTTGATTTACCTGTGATCAGAGCCAGAGACACAACCTCAGCTGACAGAGTGCAGGCTGCCCAGAACCTGCTGTGCCAAAAAAAGAACTATGTGGCAATCCTGGCACAGAGTGGGGAGTTGTGGGGGGATTAGTGATGGGTAGGGAAGAAGGGAGGTGAGGGGGGGTTAGCTGGCATCAAGCACAGACCAGGTCTCCTTTACTGGCTGATGATGTGGGTTTGGATGTTGCTAAGCAACAGGCGAAACTTGGCACCCCGACTGCCAAGCAGAGCCGCCAGCTGCCAGGAAAGGCATCTTTTATGGTCTCTCTCTCTCTCTCTTTCTCTCTCTTTCTCTCTCTCTCTCACACACTTACACACAGGAAAACATGCACATAATGCACGTAGATATGCTGTTGCAGGCTTGTGCTATCAAACACACACACCTGCTGTAACACACACACACACACTCGCTAACTGCCAGGAAAGATGTCTGGAGAGAGAGGACCCCTGCCATCTCCTCTCCCATCCTGCCAGCCTGTTCTGGCTGTCTAACTGTCAATCTCCTCTCTCCACAACCAGTCACACTGAAAAGCAAATGTCAGCCTGTCACTTTTCGAGGCACCTGACTGTCCTTTTTTTCATCCACCTCTGAAGGTAGAGAGACCCTCACCCGTCTCTCTCTGTGGCATTCATCTACTCCTGCATTCATTGCTGCTCCTTGTACTTTCTGGTAAAAGCCAGGGTCCAATTGCTCACATTATAAATGATTATTGCAATAGTCTGTCACCTTCTTCTACCCAGTGACAATTTCCCTGCTTCGCTATTGGTTTCTGCCTTCCTGAAACACACCTCAAGGTCAATTTAATGCCGTTAACTTTCAGCAGAGTCGAGGTGAAATTAGTGGCAAAGTACTTTAAGGGACATATTGAGTGCACATGTGAGGGCTAGGAACACTTTGTGAGTGGTTCAGGGCTCACGCTGAATTTATTTGTGTTTAAAAAACAAAACAGTTACTGAATTGCCAGTTTATGTAAATAAAATCACACATAAGTTATGGCAGAAATTCTATGTTTTAAGATGCGAATTCTTCGACTGTTTTCTCAAAAAAAGAGTATTTCTACATTTTATTTTAAGTTTTCCTTTTTATGTCTTAGAAAAAGGCTGGAAGTATTCATTTTTTCATTTTTTAGAAAACTTAAATTAAACCAGAGTAAATAGTTAGTTGTTGGGGACTATTTTTACCTGCAGATTAATACATCTCCTGTGCTCCACTGAGTATTCTTGGCAACATGTCTGTGAATGTGGGATTGACATGAAATCATGACTGATAGAGCAGTTTTAAATTCATATATTATTGAATTCAATACATTGTACACATTTCCTACCAGACAACTTCTTAGACTCACATTTTTTTCTAGCTTTAATTTTTGAGAATATCACCAGACTTGATTAAAAAGTTTTTACTGTATTGGTATTATGTTATCTCTTGTATTTTATCTTTTTTTGCCAATAAAATTAAACTACAGGTGTACTCTACGATTGTCGTTAGATATGTTTTATTTTTATTCCACCAAAGTCTGCATTCCTCAATCAGTCCTTCAAAATAATGTCTATATTCCTGTATTCATTTAAAAGAACCTTCTTAGTTGAATGTAATCCACACATGAAAGTTTGTGCATGTCGGTCAACTCCTATTCTTTACGTATAATCATGTATAATTGATTCTTTGTGTTTCAGTATTACGAGATGTCCTACGGCCTTAACATTGAAATGCACAAACAGGTGAGTGAGCTCCAGGTCTCTTTCTCTCTCTTACAGTCCCTTTATACGTCTCGTTCGTCCCTCCTGCCTTATACTCCCTCAGCTTTGCATTATTCTCTAGGATTATTATTCACTGCCTTCTTTCTTTTGCCCCAATCAGCTCTTCTCAAAGTAACTATTTTTAAATAAATTATAATAATTCTACATAAATTAAAATAATGTGTGTTTGTTCTGACATCTCCCTATAATTCCAAACTATAATTCATAAATTGGACTGAAAAGGATGCACCTATTTCCTCGTCGGTCTGCTTTACTTTTCCAGCCTGGTGCCGTGTTTCCTGCGTACAAAATCATTAATGTTAATGATTTCTAGAATGAAAATTCATATCATATTTCAAAATATCCACCCATTTTATGCTCACTCCTGCTAGCAACCTGACTGCAAGCCTACAGATGACAGGAGTCTAGGTTAGCTTGCTGGTTATCATTTACCTAACATGGTTAACATCAGTTGACATTTTCCACACTGGGAAGGCTAATGACATTAGTAGCTAGCAGGTTTTTTTTATTAGTTAGTCTATTACTTGTTATTTGTGCTCTGGGTTGTTAAAACGCCCCAGATGTGCCTTTTTTTTAGAAGGCAGAATGATATTTACAAAGTGCAAAACGTGTTTGTATGGACAAAATGGCATTGCATGTGCTGCAGAGGTTGCCTCAGGCTTTCTGTCATTTTGATGGACTGGGCTGTAAAATTCCATCCAGATCTATAATTGCTCATCAATTAAATTTTTTTTTTCCTGATTGAGACATAGCCTATTTAATGAAACTGGCAGCATTTAATTGCTTGCACTGTACCATTAGTTGCTGCTGGCTGTTAAACGCTAACAGTATTACTTGCTTGCCTTTCATTCCGCACCGCATCAATGCCTCGTTCATCAACCACGTCACAATTATTGGGCTCTCTAAAGAAACTTTGGACACTCGGCTGCTGTGAGATTTTGCGATAGTCCAGCTATGTATTGATGTATGATTCTACCAATGCGATGGCCAAAGCTATAGCTAGACAAAGCGAGGTCATGCATGTGAGATTAAAGACAAGACTAGACAAAAGCTAATTAATATACACCCTTGCCATCAACTGGACAGGGGGTTCTACTACAGGTGGTCTACAGGTGGTTATTGACAGTGCTGCCTTACTTAACATTACAGCACGCTAATCTGTCAAAATGACAAATGGCGTTCAGATTTTTTTCCATAATTCTTCAGTTCAATTCTTCAAAATCAGTCAGTGACAGAAAATATGTGGTTAATGTGACCCCTGTTGGCAATAGAGGAAAGGAAGTACTCTAAAAGACAAAATTTCCTGACAGTCCTGATAACTTCCCATTGTCGGCACACTGATGAGCTCTTGCCTCCTAACGTTTCAAATCTCAAATTTGCCCCTGTGATGTGAGGCTTTAAGCATTCTCCCTTTCAGCCAATGAAATGCTAGCATAGCGTGCCTAAATTGGTCGTCTCGGAGCTATATCGTCCGGGAGGCAACATTCCAATAATTTGACTTCACTCCAAAGATAATGAGAACAACTGTGCTGAAATATTGATAGAAGATATTGGTATGGCACATGTCCCCACCGTCCGTATGCAAACCGATGCCCCTTGCTCTGATGGACTGATATAGTGGCGTTATGCTGTGGAGGCGTTAATAGGATTCACAAACAGAATTCATTTCTCCACCACAGACAGATGAGAATGTTCTGCCCTCACACGAGCCTCCAGAACAGCCTCGCCTCTCACCTGTCATAAATCCCTGTCTGTTACCGCCCCCCTACTCCTGCCCCGCTCCTCCATCCTTCTTTTCTCCTTTCCCTTCAATTGCTTTCTTACTTTGTCTTTTTTAATCTTCTCCTCTCTTAATCTCCATTTCTTCAACATCCCTGTCTCGGTCTCCCTTCCTTTCCATTGATTTCTATTTCTCTCTCTCTTTATCTTTTTTTTTTCTTTGCCCCCCCCCCCTCCACCTCTGTCTCCTTGCAGACATACAGTCCATGCTGAATTTCACTTTAAATCAGGTCACTGCCTTCCTACCATCTACTCTCCCTTTTTCTCTCTCCCTCTCTCTCTCCGTTCATTTCGCCATCTCAGTCGCTTCGCTTTTGTCGTTCGGCTGCTGCCACTCCACCCCCCACCACACAATCTCAATTTTCCTCCCCCACCTTCCTTCTGTTTCTTCTTTCTGTCTATTTCTCCTCTCCCTCTCACATCTTTCGTTTATTGGCTGTCATTCCCTCAACCCAATCTGCCCTTTTCCTCCTCCTCTCCTTCCTCCGCCTCCTCTTTTCATTTCCCCTTTCCCATTTTGTCCTCCCCTCTTTATCCTCTCTCTCCTGATTGCTCACGTTCTCTCTCTCTCTCTCTCTCTCTCTCTCTCTCTCTCTCTCTCTCTCTCTCTCTCTTATGAAGATGTCATTTAGTAGT
>JBBPCS010000375.1:6979439-6997865 GCA_037974645.1 Hollardia meadi
GAGAGAGAGAGAGAGAGAGAGAGAGAGAGAGAGAGAGAGAGAGAGAGAGAGAGAGAATGCTTTTCTTTTGATGACAGTTTTATTCAGTTTTGTTTAGTTTTAACAGCACCTTGATGTTGTCCAGTGTGCTCCAGGCATTGTGGTCGACTTTTCGAAGGGCACCCTCTTGTTTAATGTCAGGTAGGGGTCTCTGGGTCAAAATTCTGCACACTGAGAAATGATGGAGAAAGGACAGCAGGACAGGATCATATGGTCTAAGAAGACAAGCCACCTGATCCCACAGCTGCTGACAGCCCAGGCACCTCTCTCAAGCTTTATTGGTAAGACATCCCAATAAGGGATAAGTGTCCTTGTTACCATGAATAACATAAGAGTAAGTTAATGTTAGCTATGCAGTAGACTTAACCTCAGTTGTGGTTGTTGGTTAGCCATGAACAATAGGCTTTTTCACTCGCTAGAGGGCTAACAACATCAGAAGGCCTATAGCTAAAGCTAACGGCAGATTAGTGCCTATTAAAATTCATATTTACCCAGGAGAAAGACATGATCGTAATGTTACAAAGCTTGGTAAAACACAATATAGTCCTATATACCTTGTATTAAGTGTGCATGGATAAATTAAATCTCACCTGCAAGAAACCTGAATGCTTTCAGTTCTGTTTAGAACATGGGGTAGCACTTGGTCCTCTTGAGGCTTAAATGAGTACAAAAACATGCCAAATGCCATCACCTGCCAAAACTTTCATAGATAAACAAAAAAAAAAAACTCATCCTGGCACCTGCGAAAACTCTTTTTTTTCACACGTTTTCACAGGTTCACAAAAAAACTTGAAAAAAATGACTGCCAGAATTTGTTTTGTCTCACTTGCCTCTCAGGGCTTCCATAGCAATAAAAGAGTATAGTTTTTTTATCGTTGTTGAAAACAGCTCCATAAAAAAAACACACAAATCTAAGTAGCTAGAGTGAACCAAAACGGTTAACTTTAACACACACACACACACACACACACACACACACACACAGACACACACAGACACACACACACACACCTCTGATAGGCTCTTCAAAACTTGAGACCTTGACGGTTTCCACAGACGTCCAGAGAGGATTTGAAAACGTGAGTATTTTGTGCTTATCTGAAAACATCTTGCGACATTTAGCAGTGATGCTCTCTGGGACATGATTACATCAAACATATGCTGAACTGCCATTTTATAAATGCCAGAGTGGAGTTGCTCACAGGAGAAACCAAGCACAAATTTTGTCAGTGTTGTGTTGGATCAGTCTGCAGTGCATTATTGAAAAAAAAAACTTGCATGTAACAGTAAGCATTAAACATTTATTCTTGCAGCTTTACAGAGAAAAACTAAAAATTCTAATTTGCATCTCTCACTTACAACAGTACATGCACTGCAAGCAAGAGTGAACTGCTGTGGTGCTGAATTTCTACTTCCCAAGGGGAATGATTTGGGAGTTTCCAGTTGTTTCCAGCTGTCAGAAGGCACACAGAATGATAAGAGGAACAACTGCTAAAGACAGTTTGAGATACAGCGAGCATATTGTAACTATTTCTATGCTGCTACAATGAACAAAGAATAGCCTGCAGGATAGATGGGTTCTGAGGGATTTCGGTTATATGGTGGCTACTGCTTTAATGCATTAGCTATGAGGTTCAGATTGAGGTTCTGACTGAGCTCAGGTTTTGAGGTTGTTGAGAAACTAGACAGACAGAAAGGTAGGAAGGCACAGAGAAACATACTGTATATACAATGAGACACAAACAGAGAGAATAGCAGAGTGGGACACAGAGAGAGACAGAAGGAGAGATGCAACTTAGGAAAGCAGAAATTGTGTCTTAGTAGAACAAAGACATTTGTTATAACCAGAGTTTCCCTCAAGTATTCCCAAAAATATTCTATAAATATTCCATTATCAGCTTTCCAGACAGACACGTCTGGGATGTTCATAATGAAACACTTAGAATAGGTTTAAGGAGAATCAGAAACACTTTGGTTCAAAGTGTAACCTACTTCTGCAGATATTTGTCTCTAATGAAATTGCAGCTTAAGGGCTGAGGATATAAATTTGTAGTTCATATGCCTATGTATAGTATGTACACATGCTTTTCTAGATGTTCTGGGATTTGTTATGTTTGGGGTAACATTATCACAATCTCCACGGCAGGCCCATATACCATATAGAAACATCTCCAAACTCAGACAGCCTCATCCCCTATCTCTGCTTAACAGGATGAGCACTGACTGCATGTTTGAAGTTCAGAATCTTATCTGGCAAGTGAAGCAGCAGAAATCAGAGGCAGGGAGGAGCTGCATGAAACTGCAGATTTAGAGATTTTCCTCTCTTGTCCGACACACATCGCTGCTGAATTATATGGCCATGCTCATTTCAGAATTCAGCCTATTTAACGACAGAGGGGACTGTGACGCCTGGAAAATATCTCCACAAAGACAATGCTTGCATGGGAATGTCTCATCCTCTCCTTGGAAAGCAAGATTTGATCATCTTTTTGCAACTTCTTCCTTCCCCCTTCCACCCCGCGTCACTCTTTGTATGATCTAAGGTAGATGAAGCCAAGCAGAGCCATTTTGGTTGCCACGCTGTGAGAGTTGAGATTGAAATCTCTGATGTGTCCGTGTCATTCTATATAATCATATCTTTGACAAACAGCTGTGGTCTGCAAATAGCATGCATCCACAAAGCTCCTCCTTAGTGGCTGCAGGGAAATTTGCAGCCCATTATGAGGCTGAAATAGGCCTAAAGAAATTTTCGCCTCATCTCCTCAGCCTTACCTCCAGCCGAGTGAAAGAGCTGACAAGGTAGAAAAAAGCTGACACAGACGTCTAATTCTATAAGGATGAAAACCTCATACTCATCGCAGGTGCAATTTCACCGCTCTATAATTTTCAGCAGGAAGTGTGAGGAAGGAAGACAGTGGCCATGCAGCATGCAATTTGCACAATTATTACGAGCAGTATGGTTATTAATGGTGATGAAGTATATTGTTGTTGTTCTCTGTACATTCTCACACCAAATCTATAGTTAACAAGGGAGAAAAGGTCTCTTAAAAGGAGAGGATGCCATTTGCTCTCATTCCACTTCAATCTGCCTCCCGGGTTGTCCAAATGAGTCTATTCACATACACCCATGATTGGTGAAAAATAATTACGAGCCTGCAGCTGGCCTGTTAGATCAGTAGCATGGTAACTACGTTTAATTGGGGTCTGTCATGCCAGTCTGGTGGTCTATCTGCATCTCTCTGTCTTGGATCTGAAGGATTCATTTGCAAAAACGGATACAGGTATGTCCGTTTTGAATCACACTCTTGTTGGGTGCTTTTAATAAATGAGATAATCATGTTTTTAGTGCACTTCAAACCAGTTTTGGTCTATTCAAGAATGATATTTAGATGTTTTTGAAAATGAACCATTTGTCCATTTACTATGCCTTTTTATTTAAAGGTTTTCATCAAACCAGATCCCTTTTTTGACACTATTTTTCACCATTTTTTTTCAGCAATACCCATTCAATGCATTTGCATGATCTCTCTGTATAGCAGTTTTTACTGTTAGTGGCGGAGCCCACCATTATAACGCTGGCTTTAAATTGCCTTTATACACACACACTGACAGGAAATGGGGCAGTGTGTAATCCCATAATAACAGCCTCACTGTTTACTGTTGGCTCTTTTTACTGCTAATGCAAACAGAACATCCTACTGCTGCTATTTCACATTAAAAGTGTTCAAATAGGGAAACACAGAATGGCTGTTATTATGAAGCAGCCACAGGAAATACAATGTATTTACCACTGTGTTTAGACCACAAGTGTTCATCAAATATATTTCTACACAACGAGAAAATGTTCATTTTTAGAATATTTCGACAACAGATCAGCGAGCTGCCAGATGTATAGAGCTGCAGGTGACAGACTAAGCACCTCTTGTGAGGAAAACTATATGCATGAAATCAGTTTGTGGTTGCAATTAGTGTGACTGAATGTCTTATTAGCTAAGCATGAATCTGTTGGTCTGGGCTGTAAACAGACATAGCAGTTGCTCATCTGTTGTTTTTCTGACAAAGTTACTAATCAAGGAGGATTTGCCATAAATTAAACCACATTTGATGTTACCATGGTAACCACAGGTCTCACTTAATCAACCAGGACTTTAAACTGTAGAATATCTATTAACAATATAAACCATTCTTATCGCAGGTTGTCAAATTTGTGCTTTGTTTGGCGCCCCTCACGTCTCGTCCAGATGCACAAGATATAGGTTACTTTGGTGAAGTTTAGGGACAAAAACTACTTAGTTAGTGGTGACATTTGATGGATGTGAACTCCGGTTTCCTGAGTGAAAGTGGTGTGTGTGACTTGCCATTCAGCCCCGACCTCCACCCCTCTTGGGACTTTGTTGTTTTGTAAACTATGCTACATTGTGCAATTTCTTTGTTTACTCATGCGGATGTGTTTACATTGGTGGCACACTAAAACCTGCTGGGTCTCATCCTGTCTAAAGGCATAGGATATGTCATTAGACAGTGGTACCATGAATTTTGGTAAGTAGTAACTAATGATTGCTTCGCTTGGAATTGCCTTTTCTGCAATTTACCTTTGGTTTTAAGAATACATGAAGTAATATGAATATATGAAATATGCATGTGACCATCAGTTCAGACTGTGGGCTGTTTTATATAAGGAACTGTCAGTTTGGTGTTGATACACTAGCACAGACATCTCTCTCCTTGCACCCATAAAACTATGTTTTGTGGTGATTTCTAACAAACCGCAATAAAGTTAGCTTAAAAGATGCCGACGGCTAGCAATTCCTGCCTGTGGTGTGGTTATTCACCACCCCACTTTGAATACAAACCAAAGTAAGCGAGTATACCACATGAAATTGTATTTGTTTAACAGTTTGATGTGTGTCTGTCTTTGGCTGTCTTTGTGCCTACCTGTTTATCTGTCCGTCTGTTTGTCTGTGCTGGCCACCTCTCTATCTCTGTCACTAGTGTTGTAATTCAGAGAGAAAACATGATTTGCTTTGAATTGTAGTGTACTGTGATGTTAAAGTAAGTAAGATTTTTACTGACATGTTTCTGTGTTTGCAAAAATCCACTGTTTCCATGTCTCACACTTCTCTGGGGAAAATACAACCGTACATATTGTCAGTGCTGATAAGACACATCAGTTTCTCATGCATTCTGCTGTCTAATGTAGGTTTTTAATAAAGAAAGAGAATTATTCATTGTCTTCTACAGTACACTAATCTTATAGGTCTGTAAAACCGCACCACTGCTTGCCATTCTGTGTGATTCTATTATGTTCTATTGTGCTGAACATTCCTGAGCTTTCATTCAACATTATGTTTCCAAATACCAGATGGCTTGCTAGCAGCGATAAGAAACAGACATTTAGAAGATAAATGAATAAATAAAAATGATGATTGCGTGGAATATGTAATATTCATATACCGCCAAGCTGCCATGAAAAGCACAACTATGTTTTCTTCACTCTCTTTTTCTGGTGTGTGTGTGTGTGTGTGTGTGTGTGTGTGTGTGTGTGTGTGTGTGTGTGTGTGTGTGTGTGTGTGTGATACAGGGAAAGGAAGCAGAGATAGCTTCAACAACACTATTATCCTCAATGACTAACAGATGACCCTGCAGCCCCAAATAGAGATACACATGCACAAACTTTAATACTGTATATTTACATTCGTGCTCAAATATGTATATACAGTGAGCGTAACGGATTCATCTCTCACCTGAAAAATACTAGCTCCATATGGTGTCCTCCATGCATTCAACAGATTGTCTTTTCCTGTGCTCACGAACCACTTCCCTGAAATAACACACAAAGTACAGTTAAACAAAAGAAAACAAGGGATGAAGGCACAATAAACTGTGCATTAACTACATATTAACACTGTGGAGAGTAGTGATAAGTGTTTGCTGGCAGCTGCAACTATACTGAAAATCCACATTATTTTACATGTGTGTTCATACCACAGTAGGCGAACTTGAGGGAGAGAACGCAGCTCTCGTGGAGGTGCAGCTGGTACTTGTCAGGTTTGGAGACGTGCAGGACTTCCACATTACTGCTCTCCATTCCCACAGCCAGCCACTCGCCTGTCGGACAGTAGCCCAGAGAGAAGATCTGGAGACGGAGAGGGAAGAAAGGAATCAAAGGAAGGAGAGAAAGTGACATGGAGAGACAAAAAACGCAGAGGGAAGGGAGGAGGGGAGGACAGAAAACAAAAGGGTGGGAAGCAAGAAAATGAAAACAAAAATGAAGAATGAGGGTGAAGATGTGAGGGTATGGGGGATGAGGGAGGAAAGAAGATAAGGTTGATGAAGGAAAGGGAACAATGGAAGCAAGTATGAAAGGCCAGATGATGGAATTATGTAGGAATGAAAGATATCAGGGAAAAGAGACAGATGGTGAGTGACAAAAGAGAGGCAAGATGGTGGAAAGTAAAGAAAAAAGGACAGAGTGGAGTGATGTAATAGAGGTAAATACAGAGTGAATAAATAAATTGATACAGAAAGAGAGAGAACAACAAGCGAGAGAGAGGGAAAGTGGTAGAGAAAGTCATTACACGGTGGATCGAAACTCATCTGACAACAGTGGTCAAGTCTATAGCTTTGCTGTGACAGTGAAGAGTGAATGAGAGAGACTGTGTGTGTGTGTGTGTAGATGCAATGTGATGGGCTGTTATATACTAAAAAAAAAAAATAATGTGCACATGTCTGCTGCTGTTTCTTCTTTTAAGGTATGTGTGCACCTGCTAGGTGAATTTGTGCTGCTGTGTGTATGTTCATGACCATGTTATGCATGTGTGTACATACTGTACCTGTTACATATGAGGGGTGTAAGTATAGAAAATTAACTGATAAAAATTCAGGTGATGAAAAAGCCTGTGAATTGCAAAATAGAGGGTTGAAGTGGTTGTGAAATGAAAAGTGGAGTGATAAATGATCAAGTATTTCAATTATTTCAAAGCGGATTTGATCAAAGCAGTCGTGATATGATGAAATCATAAATCAACACTCAAACCCTATTGGCTAACCAGAACTGGGGCCTCTTTTTGGCTCCCTGACCTGCTCGTGATTTTCCGCCACCAGTCAAAAACTTGATCGGTTAGTCAGTGGGCGTGGTTTTTGATTGGCATTTGATAAAATGTCAGTCGGGTTGGTAATGATGAATGACACAGAAGACAGTAACACAGCTCAGTTGATTACCAGAACTTTCAAACAAAACGTCAATCAAGTTTATCAAATCAGTTGACAATTTATCACTCTATTTTTCATTTCACACACATTCATCACTTAAATTATTAATTGATAAGGCTTTTTTTCAGTTACTTTTTGTTACTCTCCCCCTTGAGGCCACATTCCTTAAATGATAAATGACAGTGTTGTGTTGTGAATGATGAATATTATTGATGGGGAAAGTGATAAAAACATGGCACATGGCTTTTCATCATATTATGACTATTTTAATCAAATCTGCTCTGAAATAATCAAAACAGTTGATAAGTTATCACTCCATTTTTTTTAAATTTCACAACCATTTTACCCCTCTATTTTCAATTCACAGGCATTTCATCACCACTTCCACCCCTCACAGTTACATGATGTTGCAGTGTGAAGTATGTGGGTGAGCACATGCATATATAGCTGTATATCTTTAGAGTGTGTGTGTGTGTGTGTGTGTTTACCTGTGAGGTGAAGTCGTGTTGCTGGAGCTGGCGTCCCTCCCGGAGGTCCCAGCAGCGGACCGTGTTGTCCAGCCCTCCCGTCCACAGTTTGGTGCCGTCGTTGGAGATGTCGATGCAGCTCGCTCCGTCTGTGTGGCCCTGGAACTGCCTGGAGGGTGGAGACGCACAAAACACTCTACAGACTCTGCATCCTGTGTGTTTTTTTTCCTGTGCTTCTTTTTCTCCTGGCGGTGTCAGACTGAATACATCTGAATCTTTCACTCCCTGTAGCTCTTCCTGCCCTCAGCGCACCTTTCTCTCTGTTCTCTCCCGTTACCCCCAGCCTAAGTCTTCCCTTCCCATCTACCTGAATTCTTCATTTTCCTACTTGCCAGAACCTGGTGGTTTCATCTCACCCATATCCCCTATGGCTAGTTCAGCCCCCCCCCCATCTCCTTTCCTCGCCTTAGTTAAGGAAACCCCAGACTGCATCGATTTTTCCTCACTCCCCCTTTCTTCTTTCATATTTTATCTCCTTTTCTCTCTTTTCCTCGTCTCTCCTCAAGAAGTTCCTGAAATGTTTCCACATCCTCCAGCATCTCTCTCCCTCACCTTCCTCCCTCTCCCCTGACTATAATTTATTTGTGGAGTTTTTTTTAATATGCTTTTTCTCCTTCCACTGTCCTCTCCTCCCTCCCTCCCTCCTCTTACCTGACCAGAGTCTGGTTGTGAAGGTCCCAGACAACGATGTTGCCGTCGCTGCAGCAGGAGAAGCAGACCTTGTTGTCAGGGGAGATGGCCAGAGCGTAGCAGGCGGGAGCAGACGACGTCAGCTCCGCCTTGATGCGAGGAGTGGGCGTAGCCAAATCCCAGATTGACAGTGTGCTGGCCTCGCCGCCAACGATCAAGGTTCGTCCGTCGGGGAGGATTTTACAGGAGCGGATGTAATTATCCCTGTTCTGAATGGACAAGATTAAAAAACACTGTTAGTTTATGGCTGTTGTGGATCAAGGGGAAAATGTTTGTGGGACAGATGGTTACAAGATTGGGCACGTTCAGGAAATTAATATGGACATTTTCATGTCAGTTATCAAACTTGAGAAGGACAGAACATAGGCAATAAAAAACTAATCAGTTCAGTGAATATACTGTACATACACATGTCTGTTTGCATGGCCTGATGTGTGAATGTTCATCGGTGTACCCATTTCTATTTTTTGTGTGTGTGTGTGCCTGTTTGATGTCTTCCCTCATGTCTCACCAGACAGTCCAGCTGGGCCATGGGACTCTTGCTTCCTGGCTGGCTGATGTCCCACACCTTGACGCAGCCTTTCCCTCCGGTGTAGACGTGGCGCGTCGAGGTGCTGATGGTGACGGCGCACACCACCTCTCCGTGGTTCAGGCTGTGAATCTGACGGGCGTGGCGTGGGATTCCCGGGCCCAGCAGGGCGTCAGGCGGAAAGGGCACCGGCTGCATCTGGCCGTCTGCACTCACGTGGAACGAGTAGGCGCTGGAGAGAAGGCAGAGGGAAGAGAACAGAATTAACTCAATACTTTTGAACTGAAGAGCTATGGCTGAAAATATGTTTGGACTACTAGGTGCAGCAAAAGAAATTGAAGGACTGGAAATTAATTGTTCACATACAGGATAGACAAGACAGAATCAATCAATCAATGAGCAAGTGAAAGCAGGGGACAGGTTAATATACATAATGCACAACCACAGACAAATCAGTAGGCAAGTTGTGAAATACCATAATGGCCTTGGAACTCCACTAATATTTGCCTGAATTCTGGCAATTACTTCGCCTGCTTCAGCTGTGGGCGGGAATGCATAATGGCAGATTGTGTGACAGGGCAGAGTCAGTGTGGCATTGCTAATGGCCGATCAATACTATAGCGGTTGGAGGCCAAAGCTGTTTTATGATTTCAAATTAGCACCGCAAGAATGAATTGATACTGTGCGACAAATAACAATAACAACGCAATTCATCAGTCAGCAAGTCTGAATGGACTGTGTGTGCGGTGTGGAAGAAGGTGATGTGGACACTTGAAATTCCAGAGTACCTACAGTACTTAAGAGCTTCCAGGTGTGAGACAGGGCTAATGTGAGAAAGCCCTGAGTATACAGAAAAAAACCCATGTGAGCAGCTTGGAGGATGTACTACTCATTTGGATTCCTTTCCAATCTAAATATTTTTGGATTATCACAGAGCAAGTTTTGACTGAAGTATGTGAAATCGTCTGTATCTATCTATTGTCTTGGCCTGTTATGATTATCCTGATCAGCTGTCACATATTCCTTTTTTTAAATCATGATTAATAGAAAAGAAAATTAACTGTTTAACTGTACAAGTACCACACTAACTATGTACACACTCATGGTAAAGGCTTTAAATGTGTCTACCAAACACAGATAACCTCCAATTTTTATTCCAAAACACTGTATCAGATGTATTGAGATTTCATCTTCATACTGTATGCATGCTGGAGTAGAACTATGTGCATTTGTTCACGTGTTACATAAATACAAACTCACGGCTTGCCGCCAGAAGAACCAGGCAGAGAGGAGGAAAGCCCTGGGGCTCTCAGATGAGACCGAGAGTCATACGCCACCTGGTGGGGACAGTGGACAAACAATTAACGTCTTTCCAGGGACTAACTTGAAAAAATGGATGTCATTCATTAAAAAAGTGTGGTAGGCACAGACAAAATGAATGCACATTAATTCAGCTGAATCTATTTTTAAAAGATAAATTTACTGTGATGACAATAGCAATACAACAGTTGTATAAACTGTACAAACTCATTCTACTATAAAGCAGAATTAAAACTCTGGGGTGACCAGAATAT
Organism: Hollardia meadi; assembly: GCA_037974645.1. NCBI lineage: Eukaryota > Metazoa > Chordata > Actinopteri > Tetraodontiformes > Triacanthodidae > Hollardia > Hollardia meadi. The sequence goes on from JBBPCS010000375.1 coordinate 6,990,011, forward strand.
AACAAAAGTCTGCACTCTGAAAACTGAGCTGAAGCGTGTGAGTGTGCTGACACTGACACTATGTGATATTGTGAGCATACTGCTGTTCCCCAGGCTGATGACAGGATGGCGAACAGGACACTCCGGTGAACATCCTGCTTTAAGGCTGAGTTTGTTGAAGTCTTATGGGAGCTACGTGCCGCAAATACATACTGTGGCTATATTACATGACGGTCCCGCGACAGCTGACACATCAACAAACTACATGTCAAAGCTATGCGGGCTACAGGAGACTTAGGCTACTCTTTGTTTATGTATATGTTTCTGATGCTGGACATAATAACTCTAAGTATATAATGAATGTGCATCACTACCTGATAACACAGAACACATCTATTTTTTAAGAGCTAAGACAGTCACAGGGTTAGATCTGATACTGAGCTATAAATCAAATCTTGACAGAGAAGAATAATTTGGCCTGTACTCACCATGGGGCTTCGCGAGTAGGCGTTTGCTGCTGCACTGATTTGTGGGGAGAGAGTGAGAGCCCCACCGAAACCTCCTGGGCTGGCCAGCTCCCCATTCAGTCCTGCGTGGGACACCACGCCAAAATGAGCCGGGTATGAACCGGGGGGCACAGACATGGGACTGCGGAGAGCTGGGGAGGGAAGGAAAAGAGGATGGAGGGATTGAAGGATGGAAATAAAGAGGGGAAACAGTACACAGCACGCAAACATAATCACAGAGGGGCTGGGAAGAAGGGAAATCTTTTTCTTTTATTAGGTTTTATTATTTTCGTCAGCTTATTAGTTTCAGAAATTTCAGACCAGGAAGCTGTCAGGTACGACTATAGTCTTCACTGCTGGCCACAGAGGAGCAGAAATTGAGATTTTGGCACAAAAGAGTAATTTACAAGGCAACAGTAATGTCATCGCATAAACAAATGAGGAAATGGAGCAAACGGAGAAACAAGAGGATATATGGCATGAAGAGGTAGACTGGGTGCCAAGTGATCACAGTCCAATTCAAGGAGTGATTTGTTCCAGCTAGTTAGGTTAACATTTAAAAAATCTTATCTTTAGTAGAGCAGATAAGTTCTAAAATCTTTGTAAAGTAATGGGTAATTAAATTGTTTTCTCCACTAAGCGATGAGTTAGGTAATCACATTCCACTTTTAGGTTGGCTTTGAGTACCTTCTGAGTTAATGGTTAGAAATATAGAATGAAATTAAATGAAATGTATGAAACAGTTATATACTGTATGTACTGTATATATAAATGTATGTAGTAGTTACAAATACAATATGAATTTTTGAGTTCTAAAATTTTGTCTACTTTTTGTCTAGCTTGTTGAAGTCTCACCAAGGGGGTCGGCACTGGATGCTGCTTTGCTGACCAGACGAAGGCAAGAGGTGCTGGGACCAGGGGCCCCTGGTGCTCCAGGGGTAAGGGCCTCACGGTGGGACGGGGATGGGGTGCCAGACTTAGACAGAGGAGACTGGGACTTATCCATCTGTAGAGAAGTCAGGCAAATAATACAAAAGAAACCCAAAACACACATGGCTGAGCTGTCATGGAATCTATAATGCTTATTACACAAGAGCCCTCCTTTATTACTTTTACTTGATTACCTCAGAATCTGTCACTTTTTTACTAATCTTTAATGAAAAACAATTTTTCTTGGTGGTACTGACACAGCTATTGTGACAGCTAAAGCTATGTGTACAAGACATGAAGCTTCTCAATGTAGTTTAAATAGGACAGGGATTAGTTACTGCACAGGAGTTCCGGGTTGTACAATTTTTAAGTACTTTTAAAAGCAAAGCAAAAGCAAACAAAGCAAAACACCATACATGATGTAACTTTCAACAGGAATGGAATAATTCAATAATAATAATAATTAAATTGATTAATAATAAAAGAGTATGGTCTAAACCTACTCTATATGTTAAGTGCCATGAGATAACTTTTGTTGTGAATTGACGCTATATAAATAAAATTTGACTTGACATGACAGCCTCGGGGTACAAAGTAGAAAAGAATACAATTTTATTACAAAAAACATTGAACATGTTGAAAATTACAGTAAAACATAAGCATAAAGGAGCAGACAGAGCCCTCCCTGAGAATCTATCTATCTTACCTGTGCTGAGTCCTTGGCTTTCCCTGGGGTTGGACTGCGAGGATTTGGGGTGGAGGGGGCCTCTCCTGCGTTTGAGGAGCCCGGGATCTCTTTCCTTAAGCTAGGAGCCCGGTCTAACCCATTCCCGTGGGGGGAGTGAGGAGGGCTGCCAGCAGGAGAGTTAGGCTCCTGAATGACAAAGAGAGTAAAACTTATCTAAAGTGTAAGCTGTTGCTTATTTGTCTCTTTTCAGTCTCAGAGATTCATGCAGTGATTTAACTATTTTGTTGTTCAGTCTCATCCTCAAGTCTGTTTTGCAGCATTTCATCACTACGACATTGTCGTCTGTACAGAAATGATCCTTGTATGTAATTCTGTTCAGACAAACATTCAAACATTGGCCCAACTTGAATGTGACAATCCAATTTTATTTATATACACAATTATTTATATGATCTTTGTTGATCATTGCAGGGAAAGTGATTGGATATAACTGCAGAGATCTATGTGCTCTGCATTCTGAATGATCTGTAGCTTACTTATAGCTTTCTTAGGTAGACCAGAGAGAAGGGCAGGTCAGTAATAAAGTCTCCCAGTGATAAAAGCATGCAGAAGTCTATTAATATCTGCCTGGGAGAGAGACAATTGTACTTTAGCAATACTTCTAAGGTAATAAAAGGCAGTTTTAATGAGATTACTGATGTGAGATATAAAGTTTAAATCAAGGTCTAGAAGCAAACCAAGATTTTTTGCTAGGGGCTTAATATTTTGTGCCAGGGATTTTAAATTGACGCACAGTATCTCTCTCTGGAGGTTTGCTCCGATAACTAAAACCCCAGTCTCATCTTTGTTCAACTGCAAGAAATTATGTGACATCCACAGGTTGCTGTGATCTTGAACCGGTTTATCAACAGGGCTTTTGTCATTGGGTGATAAAGAGATATACAGTTGTGTATCATCAGCGTAGCTATGAAAATTTATCCCATGTTTTTTGATGATATTTTCCAGTGGCAGCATATAGAGACTGAACAGCAAAGGTCCCAGAATGGAGCTTTGAGGCACCCCAAATATTACGGTAGTGTTGGCCGATGAATGGTCACCAAATGTGACAAAAAAGTATCTGCCAGACAGATAAGTCTGAACTCAACAGCACCAGAAAGTCCAACACACTGTAGTCTGCTAATAAGGATGTCATGATTGACTGCATCAAAAGCAACACATGGTTATATAGTCTCAAAATACACTTACTTAAAGTATGGACACAACACAACCTCTAGTGTCACAGTCTGTATTGTGATTTGTAAAAGAGTTTAGAGCTCAGTGGGCATTAACATAAAGCAGTAGAGAATGTCACTGGCACTGGTACAGTAGTGTGTGGACCTGTAGATGTTGCTGTTACAGCTGCTTTCATCACTGGAGCCACTGCTGCCACCCCCAGAACAGAGTGCTGCAGTCAGCACTTCTCACTGGGTCACAGTGATCAACACACGCGCACGCACGCACGCACGCACGCACGCACGCACGCACACACGCACACACGCACACACACACACACAATTCACCAGAGAATTTCCCTCCCTTTTTCTTCCATTACCCACATTTGTCACATTTTTTCCCTTTCTGCTTTTATACCAGTTTTCCAAATCACACAAGAGACCGGTTCCGCTTTTTGTGTGCAATATCAAAACATAGAGAGCTTAGATAAAACATATTTTGGTACACTGCGTGAAGTATTTAAAGAACTAAAATATTCCAGGGGCATAAACGGCTTTGCATATATTACATGAACCAGACTGTAGTTATCTAATGAGAGAAGGGAGGAGGAAAAGAGGGAAGGTGGAAAGAGTGAAAAGAAAAAAGACAACAGATGAAAGAACAGAGGCTTCAAGAGGGTGGAAAGAGAACATAAATATACACAAAAGGGGATGAGAAGAGATAGGTAGGTTTTGTGTGTGTGTGTGTGTGTGTGTGTGTGTGTGTGTGTGTGTGTGTGTGTGTGTGTGTGTGTGTGTGTGTGTGTGAACAGAAACATTTCACAACACAAACAGCAGCGTCTGATAATGAGCTTACATAGGAATTCTTACTATTTACAAGGAAACTGCAGAGGAAAGCTGAACTAGCTACATACCTGCTGACTCGCTTCACCTTTCACAAATCCAGACACAATACACACACAAACCAAGCTTACTATACACGATGAAGCAAAACAAAACTAAAATACTATGTTGTGTGTGTTTTTGTGTGTATGAGCATAGAGCTGAAACGATTAATTGATTCTTTGATAATCGATTAAATTTTTTCAAGCAAAATAACAAAAACTCACTAATTCCAGCTTCTCAAATGTGACAATTTGCTGCTTTTCTTCAGTCTTTCATGATATGAAAATGAATGTCTTTGGGTTTGCACATTTTTTTCCCCAACCAAACAACTTTTTTCTGATATTTTACAGACCTAATCTAACTTTATTCATGTGTGGGCTGCAACACAGTATGTCAGTGTATCTTTTGTTCAGTGGTTATTTGATTTTTGTTTTAAAATACAAAAATGAAAATTGAAATAGTAGGTATTTGTCTTTTCATGGTCAAAAGGGATGACATTTTTTTTTAAATGGTTCAATTTTCATTTTTTGAAAAAAGAAATGAAAAAGGCCTGTTTTTTCATATTTTGAGGCCATATGTGGTCATGTACAAGAGCGCCAATTGTTGAACTGCCAGTGTGCCAGACACTGTTGCTTTAGCTCAGGCTAAAATGTCTTTGGAACCCTGATCTTATATGAATTAATACGTTTCTCATATTTCAACTCATCATTAAGGTTTTTTGAAATTATTAATATAAACCTGTTCAAGATTACCCTGACTATAACCATGTGAAATTTTATTTTACTGCACAGTTTTCAGAAAATTATGAATGGTATACTGTAATTTGAGCTGACTGTCCCTTTAATTTTCTATTTTATTAAATTACATCTTATTTGGTGATGCCAAATCCAACAACATTGAATCATGATGTGTAATATAGTGAAGGGAAATTATTGCTCTAATGCCAGTCTTTCGTCCTTTTTGAGCTGCTCCAAATACAAAATAGAAAATGAAAATCAAACCATTTAAAAATGATTTTTACTCATCCCTTTTTGACCGTGAAAAGGGAAAAATGCCTTGTATATCAATTTTAATTTTTGTCTTTTAAAAAGACAATCAAATAACCAATGTTTTTTTTTTTGTTTTTCAATACTTGTTTTTGAAAGCAAAACCGAACAACAACAGGATACACTGACCTACAATGTCAGAGAGCGCTTGTCAAATAAAGGCAGCTTGTAACTTGTGGCTTTGTAAGGAAATCACCGATATTTTCTGTAACAGCGATGTACAGCTCATAGACAAGGACATGTGAAGAGGTACGTGGGAGAAAGAGTTCTGTAAGTAGTATTCTGTGAGCGTGTTATTTTATATTTTGAAAAATTGTGAATAAGCATTGGTAGAGTTAGGGTTATGAAGGTGAAATATCAATTTAAAGTCTTCAGAAGAAACTATTAACTGTTTTGTGGTGGGTAAATTTCTTTCTGTGAAGTGTAAGACTATTGCGAGGGAGCGCACGCTGCAAACAGCTGACAGAACAGAATTTCCATAAAAACCCAACTCGGCGTCTAATTGGGACCTGCGTTTATTTGTCAAAAATGTGGCCACACCTGGCGAGTAAACCAGACCCTGCATTTAATTGGGACTCGACTTTTAATTGAAGTTTAACGGTAATCATCTTTAAAACTGATATAGAAATCATGTTAGCAAACAGTTACTTATTTACATGTTGCAGCAGACACAAAGCAACATCAGTGTTCTTTTGGAGTCATGCTTCTAGCCACCTAGTCCAATATTTACTGTTCTTTTAGCTCATGTTTTGGTTTTGTGATGGAAATATTTGGCTCTACAGCTGCGAAATGCTGCAGTATATTCACTAGCTAGTTGTTAACACTTTGTCTGCCATTTTGTGCCGAGCAGGGAGCGTACAGTGGATTTATAAGTATTATTTAACTGATAATAGCTGCCTGCTGCAGCTGAATACAAGACTGATGAGCATGGCAAGAGTGACCCAAACAGAAATATTGTGAGCTGTACAAAAAACAAACAAACAAACAAACAATGAGCTGAAAGTCTTTCAAGCTGAGGGGAAATCAGAGTCAGGAGATAATTCTCTGTGGGTTCATGAATGGAAGCGACCAATTTCACAGGCAAGAAGTGATGTGATCCATTATTAAAGGTCAAGTGTGGGCATCTAGCGGTCACAGATTGCAACCAACTGAACAACCGCAAAAAAACGTGAAAAAGGCGTTTGAGCCAGTGTTTTGTTTGTCCATTCAGGGATACTGTAGCAACGTGGAGGGGCAACATGGTGGACCTGCTGCCTCTGTAGATATAAAAGGCTTATTCTAAGGTAACAAAAACACAATGATTCTTATTTTCAGGTGATTATACACTCATGAAAACAGAATTATGATTATTACATTACATTTCTGTCCCTAAATCCTACACACTGGATCTTTAATATAAAAATATTGACTTACTTCATTGGAAACGTCCACTACAAGATTGTCTTCACTCTTGTCTCCATCACTGTCCTGGGGAGCAAAGATAAGACGGCTGTTTTATTAGCTGTTTTTTCTCTCCATCACACATACATACACCACATTGTATGTGTATAAAGAGAACTTTAATAATAAAGATGGAAACACACACACAAGTCCACACACAGATCGATATATCAATATCACTGGCTGCTCTTTGCTTCCTTCCACTGGCTGTCCACCATGCAATATTTAATAAAGAGATAGTATAGACCAAATATTCTCCCCGAATATCTCTCTCATTCACACACAAACACACACACTTTCTCCATCCGTGGCACACTTTTTCTTTTTGTCGAGCCATCTCTCTCTTTCTCTCTCTACCTTTTTCTGGGGTGAGAACAATGGCACTTAGTCACCATGGCAACAGCACTTTGATGTGATCATGGCCTGATATTCCTATTGACATCAGTGTGGAGTGACATCAGTACCTAATTATACAAAGCTAAAACAGGGCTATGTCTAAAATCTATTCCTAGAGCAAAAATACAACAAATGCAATAAACAAACAGCAAGAGAGAGAGAGAGAAGTGGAAAGAGAAAAAAGTAAAAGGAGGAAGAGGGAGATACAAATAAGAGATGGAATAAAATTGAAAAGAAAGCAGGAAGAAGACAGAGTGAGAAGGAAAAGTAGAGAAATTGAGACACAGTGACAAAGAGACAGAGATATACAGGGGTGCAAAAGGCAAACAGAGAGAAACGGAAGCTGTAATGCTGCTTGACAGACAAAAAGAGATGAGAAACATTGAGAAAATGGAAACTAACTGTGCTCAATCTCGCTCTGAATAGGAAGATTTGGACTGTTGTGGAAGCCAAACTGATTTAGCTGGAGGCCATTTTGCACAGACAGACTCCACGTGTCAATCAATCCTCCAGACTGCAAACACACAGCCATCTATTACAGATGGCTCCGACCCGTGTGGCCTATAATGTCATAAGTAATGTCATACATACACACGTATTGAAGACACATATTGGTGTGTCCTGTAAACCTATGCATACTGTACATGCATATCAAGAGCATACTGATGGCATTTAATTTGAATTTTTTGCTGCATGTATATACAGTGCTGTGAAAAAGTATTTGCCACCTTCCTGATTTCTTCTATTTTTGTATATTTGTCACACTGAAATGTT